>CM075673.1:168346666-168869166 GCA_037962975.1 Clitoria ternatea
CACAGGTGCATGAGTTTGTTGTTCTAAACCTATTTTTAGTATTATGCATTGTTCACAATTTTTCTTATGTCCATATGATCATATTTCTGTTTGTGCTTTGACGAATGTGGATCTGGATGACAATAAGCTATGTCTATTTATTTATTTGTTTGTTTGTTTTATAGAAAACTATATTATTATAAATATATGATAGAAAGCATAAGGGGTACGAGTAAGGGTGGATTAGCTACATCCTTCAATTCATTGAATTTATATGCAATTATTTTCTGTCTTAAGGTTAACTTTTTTGTTTATGCCTTATCGTTGTTGCAGCTCGGTGGCTCCAGTGTCATGCAACCTGGACAACAACATTTGTCACTGCAGCTTCAACAGAGACGTGAAAATCTCTTGGATGATCGTCACAAAGCTCCTGCTGGTTCATCTACTGATGTAAAACCGCTCTTACCTTCCGTAGGACAATCATCAGTTGTAACACCTGCTGAGACTTCTTCTAATAAGGTATTATGCTTTTATCTTGTTTTTGAAGGTGTGCATCCCTATTTTTACTGTTACTGTGTAACTTGTTTAGCTTAGTAGGCTAGTCTTCAATTCAGTTATGGAAGCTGTTAGTTGTTCTAACTGTAATAACTGTTAATTGTTAGTTGTTTAAATTCTGCTGTATCAGTTTCTGTTAGTTTGTTAGCTGCTGTAACTGTTTTCTCTAACTGTACAGCAGACTCAAAATTTAAAGGACTCAAGATGAGTTTATCAGATATGAAATACATATTTTATTAGTGATTTTCTCAATTATTCCTCTCTGGTTGTACACCCCTTTCTCAATTATCACGTTCTCAGTTTCCCTCACTTCATTTTATTCTTCTTGCTCATATTTCTTACCATGACTTTTTTGCTACCGTTGCAGTTACATAGTGCAGTCAGCACCACATCAATGCTGTCTTCTTCTTCTCCTGGTTTTGTTCGTCCTCCCCGCGGAACTACTTCTACCAGTATGTTTCTTCCTTGTGTGGAAAATTTATGTTAATTAGCATACAGCCATAAGTTACTGCTTTCTTTCTGCTTTGTGTTCCTTTAATCTGTGCATCTGTTGTAGGGTTTGGATCTGCCTTGAACATTGAAACATTGGTTGCTGCTGCTGAGAAAAGAGACACTCCTATTGAGGTGCTCTGGCCTTTTACAAGAAATTGATCAGATTGGATACTTTCTTTAAATTTGTTGATTAATTTGTTCAATTTTTTATACTTATCATTTTACTCATTTTCTTACAAAAGTTTTGAAGTGTCTCACATATCATCCTCTTCCTATGATGTAACTTTTGATTCTTTATGCGTATGCAAACTTAGTTTTCTTGATTTTTCTTTAATTTGACCCTCTCCTTTTTTTTGCTCTTCCAGGCTCCAGGTTCAGATGTTCAGGACAAGATATCATTTATAATTAATAATATTTCTGCTGCTAATATTGAAACTAAAGCAAAGGAATTCACTGAAATTTTGAAGGATCAGTACTACCCATGGTTTGCACAGTATATGGTGATGAAAAGGTTAGCATGATTTCTAAATCACATCTTGTATTATGTAAACTGTTATATAAATTGATATAGGTCATGCCAATATTTTCTTCCCTTCACAGATTTCTTTACCATACTCTTTATACAATCAATCAGCTGTTTGTTATTATTCTATTATCACAACATTTGTTTGAATTTTGAAGCACACATTAAGTGCAAGTTCTTTAATATTATTTTATGTTCTTATTATGTAATTCTGTAACAGATGAGAATTATTAATAATAATAATAACTACAACAACTACTTCAGCACTTTAGATTTTTTCAATAATCAACTTTTAAATAATAACATGATCTGGGAAGAAGTTTCATGCTTCATTTGTGTTTTTATCCCTGTATATTCTTCTACTTATTTAAATTTTTATTTCCTTTATCCTACAGTACATCTGTTAAATTATCTATTCTAGTTGTTACTATTATTTACTTGCTCTCATTTTCAATTGTTACTTTTGTAGAGCGAGCATTGAGCCAAATTTCCATGACCTGTACCTGAAATTCCTGGATAAAGTTAATGCAAAAGCTTTGAACAAAGAGATTGTCCAGGCAACTTATGAAAATTGCAAGGTTTGATACTTGTTACTGTTCTCTGCTTGATTGAAGTGATGATATGTCAAAAATTTGTGATACTACGTGTTGCTTGCATACATCAGGTTCTTTTAGGATCAGAACTCATAAAATCAAGTTCAGAGGAGCGCTCTTTGCTTAAAAATCTGGGGAGCTGGCTTGGAAAGTTAACAATTGGCCGGAATCAAGTTTTAAGGGCTCGTGAAATAGACCCGAAGTCTTTGATTATAGAGGTAATTTCCTAATTGAATATATTTTAGGAGCTGTTAGCATTTCATGTGGTCATTTCCTTATCAAGTTGTTTTCCATGTAGGCATATGAGAAAGGGCTGATGATCGCTGTCATTCCATTTACTTCAAAGGTATGTTTTATTATTTGTTTTGATTGTTATATTCTTTGATAGTGTGCTATATTTTCATTCAAATTCTTGCTATAGGTCCTTGAGCCATGCCAAAACAGTCTTGCATATCAACCTCCTAATCCTTGGACTATGGGCATTTTGGGATTGCTTGCTGAGATTTATTCAATGCCGAACTTGAAAATGAACCTCAAGTTTGACATAGAGGTCAGCTTTTCTCATTTTTTGCTGTCTTATTGTTGTAGTTATGGCTTTCATCTGTCTATATAATATTAATTCAAATCTTTGTTTTATACAGGTTTTATTCAAAAACCTTAGTGTAGATATGAAGGATGTCACCCCAAGTTCTCTCCTGAAGGATCGTAAAAGAGAAATTGAAGGCAATCCAGATTTCTCTAATAAAGATGTTGGGGCATCTCAAACTCAAATGATTTCTGATATAAAATCTGGCCTGGGACCTCCCGTAAATCAAGTGGAATTACCACTAGAAGTCACAAATCCATCCAATACTGGGGGTCATCAACATATACTGTCTCAGGTTTGTTATTATTACATTCTTTTGGGCCTTGGATTCCTGATTTTTGTTAATATTTACATTTTCTCTTTGAATGTTTCTTGGTGAATAGTATGCTGGTCCTCTTCATATGTCCACGGGGGCATTAATGGAAGATGAGAAGGTTACACCTCTTGCATTGTCTGATCAACTCCCCTCTGCCCAAGGATTGCTACAAGCAACTCCTAACCCGGCACCTTTTAATATTAGCCAGGTTGGAAAGCCAAAACTCTTTCCCCTTGTTTGTTTGACAATTTTTAGGTCAATGCTAGAGAATATTTTAGCATAATTACTATTTGTGATTTTGAAGCTCCCAACACAGATACCTAATATTGGGACTCATGTTATCATCAATCAAAAGCTGAGTAATTTGGGCTTGCAAATGCATTTTCAGAGGTATGGTGCCTGTGGTATATTGCTCTGCATTTTGTTTGAATTTAAATGACATGGTAACTTTTTTTCTATTGTAGAGCGGTACCCATTGCAATGGACAGGGCTATCAAAGAGATAGTGTCTGGTATTGTGCAGCGCAGTGTTTCCATAGCTACACAAACAACAAAGGAGCTTGTTTTAAAGGTTGGCAAACCAGTGAAGCCTTGCTTCTAACATCCTGATTTTCCTGTTGCATTTGTTGTATTTCCTAATTTAATCTTTTGCTACCACACTAGGGACTGGACATAGATAGGATACTTTAATTTATGATGTCACTTTGTTTTATTGAAGGTAGTAAAAATTGGGATTTTAGTTGAATTGAAGAGGGGTTCCAAAAAGCCTAAATCGTAAAATCAGAAATCATATTGTAAGATTTTACAAATTTCATATATACATGTTTATATGCGTATAATTCCTATGTATGCATATAAACTCATAATTTATCATCTAAGAACGCTTAAATAAATTTGTATAAATCATAAATACTCATTAAATATTTACAAACCAGAAATTTGACAACTGAAAGTCCCCAAGTTCAAAAACAACTACACAACACAAACTAGACGATGACTTTAGATGCCTAGAACTTGTTCTACAGCAATGGCAATCATGGGTAGAATTTGGTTTGTTTAATATTAATTTATGCCTTTTACTTGCAGGATTATGCTATGGAATCTGATGAGACACGTATATTAAATGCTGCACACTTGATGGTTGCTAGTCTGGCTGGGAGTTTGGCTCATGTTACATGCAAAGTATTTTAATCTATCCTTTTATTTTCTTTAATTTTATATATAAGCAGTTCTCTTTTCAGATTATATGCTCTTAGACTCCATTCTAGGTTCCATTACATTTGTTTTCTATTCCTTCACATCTCTATTTTCTTCTAGGAACCATTAAGGGCATCAATATCTAGCCAACTGAGGACTTCACTTCAGAACTTAAATATTGCTAGTGAAATTTTGGAACAAGCTGTGCAACTTGTCACTAATGATAATCTTGATCTAGGCTGTGCAGTCATTGAGCAGGCTGCTACTGATAAGGTTAGCCCTGCTAAATGTGTGATTATAGTTATTTGTGGCTGTGTTGACAGTGAGGAAAATTCTGTGTTGTGTTTTTGTCGCTTTTTTATATAAATTTCAGAATTAATTTAAGTGTATTTGCATTTGGCACCTTAATTTAGATGATGTTTCTGCTGTTTTAGGGTATTTACATACTATTAAACCAAACTCAAAATAATAAACATAAAACACAAAGTTTTAAACATAAATTCATAATATTAGGACATAAAACCAGCCATGCTACTATAAAACTCAGTCTAAAATATCTAACATAAAACATAATTAGAAACTAAAGCGGGATGAAGCTCCGCCACTGGGTGACATTCTCATACAGAAGAGTAAAGCAGAGGGTGGCTTGAACAGAGAAGGTGCTCAAACAGTGAAGAGAAGCTATTGACATGTAAAGACCAAGGTCATGCAGGAGCAGACGGCTTGAACAGACAGAATGATGGGGAAGAAGGTCTCTCTGGTGATGATGAAGGTCGTGCAGATGTGAGGAAATTGATGTGGTAGCTGTATTTCTAAGGGGGGGTTGAAATGTGGGAATCTCAGGACTTTTGAAATTGGATTTTTAGGGTTTCTTCGAACATAGTAGGTTTATTTGGAACCAGGTTAAGAGGCCTGACCCAGATTTTGGAGTGTTTCCACTGAAGCAGAAATGCGATTGTCTCAATGATTGTTTGTCTTGGTGCATGACTCCACCCTGAGTCCACCAGAGACTTTTTCCGCAAGGAATGTGGCATGGCAGCCCTCTGACGTATGGAAATGTACATTTCTACATTTCGACACTAGTCTACCAACATTGTATATGTCAGAATCTATTTTGTTTTGTTTTTGCTTGTTTGAATGTGTAAAGTTATACAAAATAAAAATAAAAACCATAATACTTAAGATGTATGGAGAGTAAACAAAAAGGGGTGCAATAGCTCTGTGCAAAGTGTTGGTAATGGGTTTCTTACTGCTTGCTATTTTGGGTCTATTGTTAGGAGTAGTCTAAATCTATTATGGATGGAAGTAGTTACTTAGGTTTTGTTTTTCTACAATCCTGATAATATGGTTTCTTAGGTAATGAGCGTTGTGTTGCTTCTGGTGTATCTATTTAGTTTTGATCGATGACTATTGAAGTTTGGTTAATTGGTTAATAAATACTAGTGGCTACGGGTTCCATTTCTATTCTGGTTTTATACTTGCAGTAAAGATTGGTTAATAATAATACCAGTGTTCTTAACCTATCAAACCAAATATTTACCACCTTGTTTTTATGCTATCTACTATTTATAGGCAATAAACACCATTGATACAGAGATTGGTCAACAACTTACTTTAAGAAGGAAACATCGAGAAGGTATGGGTTCTACATTTTTTGATGCAAACTTGTATCCACAAGGTTCTATGGGTGGTGTCCCGGAGCCTCTTCGCCCCAAGCCTGGTCAGTTATCCCTCTCACAACAGCGTGTTTATGAGGTATGGATTTGCTTTGTGTTTAGTAGCTGGTGAGATTTTTCACTATGTAAAACGCTACACAGTTTAATTTCTGTCCATTTATATTAGGACTTCGTCCGGCTTCCATGGCAAAACCAGTCTAGCCAGAGCTCCCATTCTATGTCTGCTGCTGTTGCTGTTCCATCCGGCAATTCTGGTCTTAGTGGCACCAACGGTCTTCTATCTGGGCAGATTAACTCTGGCTACCCCGTGAGCGCAGCATATGAAGGAGTCTCTCGACCGTTAGATGAGATGACAGAATCTAATTTGGCTCCACATTTTAGGTACCTGATTTTCGTTCACTATGCCATTGCTATTGACTTTTTATGATTCTAATTTTATTTACAATCTGAATTTAATGTTTCAGCGCTTCCTCAATTCATATTAGAGCGGTCGATAGTGTTTCCCAAAATAGTTTGGAGAAAGAGTCTGTTGCTTCATTTCCTTCAGCTGCTTCCACCCCAGAGTTGCATGCAGTGGAATCTTCAGATGTTAAAGTGAGAGTTTTATATAAAATTGTGACTCATGCTTCCAATGTGTTGAGGTTGTTGTCTGAACGTGTTTCTGAACTATGGCAAGGATTCTGGATCTTCACAGCCACTGGTTACATCAGGTGCTATGGAGCGCCTTGGAAGTAGTTTCTTGGAGCCTTCTCTCACTACAAGAGATGCCCTGGATAAATTCCAAATTGTTGCACAAAAGGTTGTTACTGATTTTCATGGATTTTTGCGATATTTGTCTTGCACATCCCATTACAGATTATAGATGTGTTTAAAAGCAATAGCTTTTATGAATGATAATACATTTTAAAAAAGATGTCTCTGCTTCTGTTACTGTTAGGTTCTTAAAATAGTTTTTCCGGAAATGGAAATATAGGAGATTATTTATTTATAATATGAAAAGATGTAGAGAATATTCTCAGTAGAGTTGTTCCCAACTTGCAGTAGCACATAGCTTCTTAAAGAGAGCATGAGATTATCTGTTTATATAAAAGGTGATAGGAACATTCTCAATTGCACATTAGCATATTGCATAGATACTCTGCATCAACATTGGCTGTAAGCCTGTAACCACTCACCCCAGAACAGTCTTCATAACCAACTACGTCATATATCAAACTTTTGAGTTTCTCATGTAAACTTTCCATAGTGTTCAATGACATTTGATCAATAATTTTCAGGGTTTGGTTCCTTATCCACACCTTAAATGCAATTATTGCCTTTTTATTCATCCTGACAAGCTGGGGGGTTTTTAGAGATGCTGTTAGGGGACTTCTGCAGAAATCCACTTATTTGAAACACAAACCTACAGTTTTTCTAGCAGAAGTTTAATAAAATAAATTAATATTTGAAATAAGCCAGCAGCTGGCCATGGATTGTTGATTAATTGTTTTGTTTGACTATAATCATCTAAATTTGTTTAGGATGTTTATTAACAGCCTGTGTGACATTGGTTTCAGTTGGAAGCTGTGGTCAGCAGTGATTCCAGGGAAGCAGAAATACAGGTATAGTACTTTGATTTATCATATTGTTATTTCTAATATGAATACTGCTATTACTGTTTTCTTCCCTTCCTGATGATTTCTTTTCTGCTTGTTTTATCTGTTTTGGGTTCTCACAATCTCATTTTTGTTTAGGGCATCATTTCTGAAGTTCCTGAGATCATACTCAGATGCGTTAGTAGAGATGAGGCTGCTTTAGCTGTGGCCCAAAAGGTGCACTGACCTCTGCACAAAGTTTTTGATTTGGGAATTTTACTGAATGCATGTGGTGATATATATTAATTTATAATAATTAGGTTACTTCAGTAGTTTCATAATTATTGCCTTATGTCTGATACTCCTACTTTTCGTGGAAGGCCTAACCATGGTGGCTAGGATATTTTTTTTTTTTAAAGATTAACATTTATTAGTTTTTTACACAGGTTTTCAAGGGTTTATATGATAATGCGTCAAATAACATTCATGTTTCTGCTCATCTTGCAATCCTGACTGCCATTCGTGATGTTTGCAAGCTTGCTGTCAAGGAGCTTACTAGTTGGGTACGTTCTGTTGAGCTGGTGAAGTTGCCATTAGTTGAATGAATAAATCCTGTGCACTACTAGCATTTAATTTGACATTGCTCTTCTTTTGTACCTTTAGCATAATATATGTTGAATGATGGTTTTTGTATTTTTTCTTTGCCGATGAAGAACATATTTAATATTTTTAAAGATAAAACACAGTAAATAGTTGTTAGTAAAGATACTTTCCCCTTGGCTGTTAAAATCAAGATCCTATCTAGGATTGGAAAGCTTACAAAAACATGTAATCATAACATGGATCGCAAGATCCTACCTAAACATGTAAAATAAAAGATGCATATATATGCAGAAAAATAAGATAAATAAGTCAAAATAACTTCAATTTCATTCATAATAGCTACAAACTTGTTTGTTTCAACTTAACAATTCAAAATACTAAAGATAATTCTTGCCCATGCTATATCACTAGTATTCCCTGTAGCATTATTCTGCAGTGTTGAACCACTCACAGTAACATTAGGTTGGTTATTTTCACCTCTTACTTCAGTTCTTACTGCTCTTTACCCACTAGAAGACATGATAGAAGTAGGACAAAAAATAAAAAAACTAGAAGCACAAATGAGAGGGAAGAACACTGTTTGCAGAACCTCTGCTTTTAGAACAGAAAATAGGGGCAAACAGAGGAGAATGGAGAAGAGCAACAGTGTTGAGCGGAGTCAAACTGAGAAGGAACAAAGGCTTCAGTCACCCATGGTGTAGAGAAAGAGAGAAAAAGGTTGAGAAGCAAGAAAAACGCTGTTTGCCGAAACCCTGTTTGCAGAACAGAAAACGGGCAAACAGGAGAACGAAGAAGATGAGCAGTGCTGAATGGAGCTGAACTGAGAAGAAGTGACGAAAGCTTCAATCACCTATGGTGCAAAATGGTTCGATTCCAGCTTCCCGAGTCAGGAAAGGGATCAAACTTGCTAGGCCTCCAACAGATCATAGTATTTTATGATCTTACATGTTACCTTACTATTTTAACTAAAATGCTCTAAAACTAATGCCATCTCGTGAAAGTTTTACACACACTGATCTATTGGTTGTATGATGGATGCAATCAATCATAGAGCAAAGCATTAGATATATACAGTAATCTAATAAATGCAGTATTCTGAAAGCTAAGTAATCTATTGGTTAACGTTTGATCTTGATTTGGTTACAAATATGCAGTTTCTATGGTATTTTCCTTGCAGGTAATTTATTCAGAAGAAGAAAGAAAATATAACAAAGATATTACTGTTGGCCTCATCCGTAGTGAATTACTAAATCTTACGGAGTACAATGTTCACATGGCAAAACTTATTGACGGGGGAAGGAACAGTATGTCATTATGAAATACCTTTTTATTGTTTTACCATTATTTTTTATGTAGTTGTAATCAAGCAACTTCACTTTATGAATGTGCAGAGGCTGCAACAGAATTTTCTATCTCTCTTCTCCATACCCTGGTTGTTGAGGAGCCTAAAGTTATTTCAGAACTTCACAATCTTGTTGATGCTTTGGCCAAGGTTTGTGTTTGTGCATTATGTGCGTGTTCGTTACTGTGGCCTCAGTTCCTTACAGTGTTTTATTTTTCAGCTTGCTTCAAAGTCTGGATGCCCTGAATCCTTGCCACAGCTTCTTGAAATGATTAAGAATCCTGCTGCTCTATCCCCTAGTAATGTTGGAAAGGAGGATAAGGCAAGACTATCGAGAGACAATAAGGTCATAGGAGTGGTTCAGCTGCCACTATTGTTTTTGCACTCATTGTTTTTGATTTGATTTTGTAGTCTTGGTTATGGTTTTCCTGAAATTTGGATTTTTATTTCCAGGTTCCTGGTCTGCCTGCTGTAAGTAGGGAAGAATTAAATGGTGTAGATTCTGTTGAACCAGATCCTGCTGGGTTCAGGGAGAAGGTATATGACCTTGAAATTGGTAGATAGAATTTTGTTGACTGGTTTTGTAGGATTATCACTGTATCTGCTTTCTGATTTGACTGAAAAGGAAAGTTGTAGTTAGAATTTTATACTTTATGATTTTGTGTTTATCCAGGTTTAATTACTCTCAAGAGTATGGTTATTTTTGTTAGTGTCTTTTTAAAATGTCTAAGCGTTGGAAATAGGAGAATGAATGCATGAGTTCTATATTTTGTGAATTAATGAAAAAATAGTAATAATTGAAAAATTGTCTGGCTCCTCTAATTGTTATTTAATTTAAACTAGGAATTTATTTAATTTTGGGTTGTTGGCAAATTTTGCATTGTTTTTATCAAAATTTTGGAAACCCTAAATCTGATTCTGATGCATTGTATGCTACATGCTCGTTGGGGTAATCTGGCATTGTAGCCAAATTGATTGATTCATAAAAGAAAGCATATTGCATGTCATGGCTGTTGTATGAACGATTCTACTCTGAAACTTTTGAACTGCTGTGATTCTGTTTGTTCCCAAAACTATATATAGCATTATTGTCTCAATGATATGTGAAGTTCAATATATTGATTTCTTTCCCTTGTTCCCATTTTATTTTTCTTAATATGGGGTATTAGTGTGAATTCTATATTTAATTATCTCTTTGTTGGTCCAGTCACAATTTGTGCTTTTAATGATTAGCTATTAATTATTATGCACATGTTGCAGGTTTCCATTATGTTTGCAGAATGGTATAGGATTTGTGAGCTTCCTGGTGCCAATGATGCTGCCTCTGCACACTTCATCTTACAGTTACATCAAAACGGGCTGCTTAAGGGAGATGATGTTACAGATCGCTTTTTCCGGCTATTGATGGTGGATTTCTTTTTCCATACCAGTTACTCCTTTCTACTAATGGTTAGGATTGTCAATTTAACCTTCTCTTTTTTTTTTTGTTGTTTTTTTTGACCAGGAACTAGCTGTTGCACATTGCTTATCCTCTGAGGTGATCAATTCTGGTGCCCTGCAATCTCAACCATCGCAATCAATGTCATTTCTTGCAGTTGACATTTATGCAAAACTTGTCTTCTCAATCTTGAAGGTAGGCAAATATACTGCATGCATTTTGTTATATGTTTTTATGTCCTTGGCATCTTATTAGTTTATCTGGTTGTTGAAACAGGGTCCAAACAAACTCTTCCTTCTTTCTAAGGTGTGTGATTAGCTACATAAATTCGAAGGCGGTTCCTCTTCTTATTGAGCTTAATCATTTATATAATTGTGCTCTAATACATCACATTGCTTTCTGGCAGATTCTGGCAGTGACTGTCAGATTAATTCTAAAAGAAGCAGAGGAGAAGAAGGCCACTTTTAATCCAAGACCATTTTTTAGATTATTCATCAACTGGCTTTTAGATCTTGGTTCACTTGAGCCTCTCACTGATGGTGCAAATCTCCAGGTGTTTGTCATTTTCATTTGCTTCTTCTAACTTGATTGCTTATTCATTTATTGGGTGCAAAGGTGGAGTCAAAATATTGTTCTAACTTAATTTTGTTCTTATTATTGGCTTTGGTATTAGTTATTTGTATTATTTGTAAACAACTGTTTCAATATCTGTAGTAAAAGCTGTGTGTAAACAAGGTCCTGTTAAATGATGCTTCACATCAAAATGAATTCTGATGTATATTTTGTTTAAAATTAGTTCTTAATTAAAAATAGATATTTGATAAAATCAAATTGTGAGTTCAGTATCAAAATATGCCAATTATTAAGTTACACAGTTATTTAAGGAAAATGACCTTTAAGGTTTGTGAAATGAGTTTATTAGTTGAATGTAATTTACATCTTGGAATAATTAATGTTGATAAAATAATTGTGCAAAGAATTACCATATAAAATTTTTAATTGTGAATAAGCATTGTATATTATATGTAAATTTTTGTATGGGAAAGACATCGGCAATAACTACAAATCACGTCAAAGAAACAAGAGATGGTGAATTTGTACCACACCATACCCATTATTATGTTTTATTCTCGTTTCTGAGTTTCAAAACGATGTCAAATTTTATCAGTAGAGGCTTTTATGATTTACTAGTGAATGGTAATCCCTTTGTTATTTAGTTGGATTTTGTTTTGGTTGTGCTGATTTTGACTGCTCTTGTCAATGCATCTCAAACCCTTTCTGGCACCCTTGAAATTAGTATTGCAGTTGTATGTGTATTTTACTAATACCACACCTTGTATTGCAGATTTTGACTGCTTTTGCCAATGCGTTTCATGCTTTACAGCCCCTCAAAGTTCCTGCATTCAGGTCAAAATAATAATTGTTGTATTGTGATTGATGATTGGCTGTATTGTGCTATAACAAAATTGTAGACTTGTCAACTGTATTCTGCATTCTCTTAACATGGAAATGCTGATGTTTTTGGATTTATTTCCTAGCTAAGAATTCCTGTTTGTGTTCAATCATTTTCTTGTAGTTTATTTCAGCATGTCTTTCCTTGCTAAATCATGCATCTTTTCTAGATGCCTTTGTTGTGAACTTGGCTAGAATTATTCTTCCTTAACATGCTTTATGAGGTTTGTTCATGTTTGCATGGGCTCCTATCTAGGTTTGTAATAATAAAATTTTGAACTTTTTGCATCTATGATGCACAATTGACTATTTGTTCATGGTATGGAAGTATGCAAAGAGATTTGGATATTTGACCTTGAGTCTTGTGCTGAAGTTTAAGATGCTGAAGAAGTTTGGATTAATTTGGAAATACAAGACACATCAGCTATGCTTGTGAACTGTTGAATGCTACTTTTTCTGACTTACAAATCCAAACTGAATAGACTTGATCCTGGGCTGTTCTTTAGTATTCTTTGTGGTTGCTTTTTTATTGCACAGTATCCTTGGACTCCTACAATTTCTGAGTTGTACCTACATGAGAGAATACTAAATGCAGTAGTTTATTACCTATATGTGTTTATTGAAGGTTAATAAAATATTTTTATTTATTGCTGGAGTTATATTATGCTATACTGGAATGATTATGATCTGCTAGTTGTCCTGTACTCCTGATAATGATGGGTGTTTAGAGCAAATACCTGTTTTAAAGTTCAATTGATTGTTTGTCTGTGTAGTCTACTAATCACCTGTTATCTTAGATATTAGATGTACGCTTTTGTGCATTGTTTGTTTGTTTTGGAAGTCTATTATTTAATTGGATTCTTTGTGGAAACGTCTCTTCAGTTTTGCATGGCTTGAGTTGGTTAGTCACAGGAGCTTCATGCCAAAAATGTTGACTGGTAATGGCCAAAAGGGTTGGCCGTATATACAAAGGTTGCTTGTAGATCTGTTTCAATTTATGGAGCCATTTCTGAGGCATGCTGAACTTGGAGACCCGGTTTGTGTCTCTGCTTAAATTATTTGCTCTCAGTTTGGTTCATGCTTAATAATGCTTCTTACATCTGCCAATTTTTATTTTATTTATTTGTTTGTTGATCAGGTTCGTGTTCTTTATAAAGGCACACTTAGGGTTCTCTTAGTGCTATTACATGATTTCCCAGAGTTCCTATGTGACTATCACTTTACCTTCTGTGATGTTATTCCACCAAGTTGCATACAGATGCGGAATATCATTCTAAGTGCATTTCCGCGTAGTATGAGGCTGCCAGATCCATCTACTCCCAATTTGAAGGTCTTAGAATCCCATACTTCCCCTTATGCTCTTTGTTATGGCTAGGCTAAGGAGATCTAGTTGATGTAACTGCCTTGTGCTTTTTCCTGCAGATTGATTTGCTTCAGGAAATAACACAATCACCTCGCATTCTTTCTGAGGTTGATGCAGCGCTTAAAGGAAAGCAGATGAAGGCTGATATAGATGAGTTTCTTAAGGTTGCACTGCACCCCCATACATTGGCTATGTCATAATGCAGCAGAATAATTAAGCTTGTTGCCTTTGTGTATTCTAAAATTTGTGAATTTTTTACTCTGAATATTTTCTTCCTTTTATTTATTTCAATATTCTTGTTTTTTAACTTATCTTTTATTTATTATAATTGTTCAATCAAATTTTCTACAGACAAGGCAACCAGGTTCTCCATTTGTGTCTGAACTGAAGGAGAAGCTGCTTCTGTCTCCAAATGAAGCCGCCACTGCTGGGACACGTTACAATGTGCCCTTAATCAACTCACTTGTGCTGTATGTGGGAATGCAGGTACTGTAAATTTGAAATTTGTATGCTTATATTTTCCTTAACATTATTGCATTAATGAGGTCAATAATCAATTCATTGACCAAGGTTTGAAGTTTTAGAGTTTCAAATTTCAGAATTGCCAAATTTTTTGTTCTGGGCATGTTAATTTTGATACATTAGGAGCATAATACTATAATCTTGATTGGTGTGTACTGCATAGTTATATCCTTTATTTCTTTTTGGTACTTCTCAAATTTTAAGGCAGACTTCTGTTTCAATGTTCTAAATAATGCATGAGTTATTTCTGTAAAATTTATGAAAGGTGGCAGGTGAAGAGGTGGATTTGTCAAGTTAGTAACTCTTAAGGCTGTTAATTTGAGCTTGTATTTTTATTATAAATTATAATTTACTGGGAGATTTTAACAAGATCTAGATGAGTTTTTCCTTAAACAAACATTACCAAAAGGCATGAACTTTTAGGTCAAGTTGTGGTGTGGTCTTAAAGCACGGATAATGCACAAGCCCGTTTGTGTTGAAATTCAAACATTTAGGATTTGTGATGAGTATATGTTTGCTGCCTTCCACAGGCAATCCAACAGCTTCAGGGACGATCTCCCCATGCACAATCACCATCAAATGCTTTCCCAATGGCCGTATTTTCTGTTGGTGCTGCATTGGATATTTTTCAGGCCCTAATTGTGGAGTTGGACACTGAAGGGCGCTACCTTTTCCTAAATGCGATTGCAAACCAACTCCGATATCCTAATACTCATACACACTACTTTTCCTTCATCCTTCTCTATTTGTTTGCAGAATCAAACCAGGTACTTAACTCTTCTCTACGTGATATGTTTTCTATAGTCTGCTATCATCATATTTAACTAAATATTTATGTTTTTTCATGGCAGGAAATTATCCAAGAACAAATTACTAGAGTCTTGTTAGAACGCCTAATTGTTAATCGTCCTCATCCTTGGGGCCTCCTCATTACTTTCATTGAGCTAATCAAGGTACCGTATTGCTTGTGTGATTCTCACTTGTATTATTGACCTGCAATTAACTCCATCTTCTTTTTTTGTTTGACAGAATCCTAGGTACAATTTCTGGAATCGATCTTTCATAAGATGCGCGCCAGAGATCGAGAAACTCTTTGAATCAGTGTCAAGATCCTGTGGAGGTCCCAAGCCAGTTGATGAGAGTATGGTCTCGGGTTGGGTTTGATTGTCTATAGTTTACTACTTGTTAGTTGTGTAGGGTAGCTAACCATTTTAGTTGGGAGTATACTTGCACCATTGTTGATCTTAACCGGTGAACTCGTCCATACACTAGCCCTTACATGCACGTGCGTGCTGCAATTGAAATGTTAATTCATCTCATACTTACAAATTTGAATTTTATCTTGGATTTAGGTGTAAGTTATTTATTAATATGTTTTTCAGCATTTATTTTTATTCATTTAGTTATATTTTCTTTAATAGACACCATTAATTTCTTTTAAAAATTAATTAATGGACTAGATGCTAATTATTGTATGTGCAAGTATTATTGTTGTTATTATTACATTTAGTTTCGCATTTAGTTATTTATTTGGTCTGATCTGATATTGAAGGACACATGCAAAGAACATTAATGTTTAGTATAATGATTAGTTAAGTTAGGAACATGGCGCCTAGGCAAATATGTTTACATGACTAAATGATATCAACTATGCAAACATGATAATTTATTACATCGTATCTCATTATATCTTATACCATTTCGTCCCTCTTTTGAGAGATTTCTTTGGTTCTTAATATAAGAATCTTATCAAAAAGTTAATAGTACTAATTATTTTTTATTGAAATATTCTTATTAGTTATTAATAAAATAAGTATTAATTAAATAGAGTAAAATTTATGAGTACCAAAAGTAAGAGAGTAATGAGTTAAGGGGTTTTTATATTAGTTGGAAATAGACAATATATAATAAGATACTCTAATAGAAGTTTAAACATTAATTATCTTAATTTGTCTAAATTGAAAATTACTTGTTACTAAAGGAATATGTAATGGTAATGGATTTTACTAATGAATTCTAAAATTGTGTTTTTTCAATGTGATGGATTATAATTTGATTACTCCATTATTATCATATTAGAAATAAGAAAATTGATTTTTTTTGGGGGAACAGACTAGTTTTAATTGGCATTGGCTAAATCCTGAGATGTCTCTTCTAATTTTAGCAAAATGACGAGAAAAACCTGAACTCCCTTAAATTTGTAAGCTAAAATGAGGTGGATGAAAATAATTGGAGATCTTATGTCCCTGTTTTTGCACTTGTTTTTTTCTTTCTTTTTGTATTTCATCTCTTTTCTTGTGATATATTTAATGTAATTTTGACCATCTTAAAATGTTTGATTTTAAACTTTCCCCTGTTAAGCGATACAATATGTTTTTTTTATCTCAACCCTTTCATGTCCCTCCTCCTCCACCACTCCTTCCCCTTCATCTTCATCTAATCAAAAATTAAACAAAGCAGAGTCATTTCCTCCCAAACCATAGCAATACCACAGACCAGAACAGATAGAGAAACAAGTTAGAGAAACTCACATCCCTATAGATAACCCAAAATCAAATTCATTTTCATGGAATTTTCTACTTTGGTTAACAAACAATTTATTCTTTTTCTCATGCTCATAATTATATTCACAGCCGCCACGAATCTCCATCTTCCTGGTCACCACGATAACGCCATGGGTGTCTGTGATGTTGGTAATGTCTCCGACTAACTTCGATAGCAATTCGGTGGTGGTTTTGGGTTAAAATGATATTAAAGTCTTTTTTTTAACACATATCACAAGCTTGGGTCATTTTTACATCTCAACACACTTGGGGGTCCTCTTATCAACATCTTCATTTCAAAAATATGGATTGGAATGTAATGGTGACTCATGAGGATCATATCTTAACTCTAACCAATGATTTTCAATACAATGAGAAACAAAACTCTAATAGTGTTTTCATGGACAATCTGTATACTAATGCTGCATGCATTTAACATGATAATAAGGGGGGTAGATCCAGAGAAGTTTCTGAAGGGGACTGAGTGTCATCTGTTTGCATATGTTTCAATTTTTTCATTGCTGATCTCCTCAACTTCAGCTTTTGCTTCTCTGCCTTTTCCCTCACTAAGCCTATTTTCTTTTGAGTCCTGGCTAAAGCCCTTAATTGTTGTCTCTCCAGCTCGTTCTGCAATCACGTTGGAGGATTTTATGAAAGAAAATGGACAATGAAGATATGTTATTTTTCTTAAGAAGAGTCCACATGTTTTTGACAATGCCCTTCTCAAAATCATGCAACATGGGTGGTTCTCCAGCGGCAGAACTTCACAAATCTTTTGAGGTCAAAATAGTTACTCAAAATATGAATATGATAAAAATTACATCAACTTTAAAAGGAATTATGTATTGTTATGAAAGTTTTAATTTCTTATGGTGACCATGGTATTTCCTGCTACCATTAGCTCCTCCTCTGGTTAGTTCTCCCGAGCCAGAAAACATTCAGGCCAAAACACGTGAGGAGACGTTATTAAACTCAAGGTTCTATCAAATTTGCAAAATTGCAATATGTTCATGAAACCTACTTCACCACATTCCAATCTAAAGCAAAATTAAATGTCATAGATGGAATAAGGTTACATGCCTGAATTTTATCCATCTTGTCCATAGCTTTTCTTGTTTGATGAGACTCCCAATCATCTATAGCAATTTCCTTCCTTCTCATCCTATCAACACATTCATCACCAAAATTTTCCATGTTAGTGTGTTCCAAACTTTCAATCACACTCAAGCTGCACAAGTGAGAGAGGTTTGAGAATGAGAAATTTCTGTATGCTTTACTCAATTACTCACCTGTGCATAAGTTCAACTTGCTTGGCCTTCTTATGTGCATCTCTTTCAGCTTCATGCTTCCTCCTCCTGACTTCACCCAACAATTGATCATAATGTCCTTGCCTGTTTACACATTTTGGTGCTCTAGTAAGACAGTTCTGGCCATGATGAACAGGACTCTCTTCTCTAACTGAGGGTAATTCTATGTTGTAAAGTTCATAGTTTGGAGCCATAAGGTAGGTGTTGCATACTGCTGAGAGTCTAGAGTCTTCTTCTATACTTCCATTTTCCCAAAAATCAACAGATTCTAATAAAATAAGAAAACATTGCAATAAGCATTAATATATATATATATATATATATATATATATATATAAATATATATGTGTATGTGTGTGTGTGTACATATATATAGAAACAAGACTACTCAGTAGGTAGACTGAGAAATAAGGCTAGCTTAGTGGTGAAAGGAGAAGGGAATGAGAGAGAGGTCATGGTTTTGACTCCTCTGCTAACAAAAATTAATAAGCTAACAATTAACTTTTGTCTATTAAAACAAAAAAAAGGCTATTGGGTAGTCATGACATGACAAACCTGTGAGATGGTTAGAGGATTTGCAGAACTTGTTGGCATGTTCTAACCATTCATCAATATCGGCGAAGCATGTGGAGAAGTTGTTGTTATTGTTGTTATCCTGGTTAATTCTCCAGGCGATGGCATCGCTCTGATATTTCAGAACCAAATGGATTGGTGTGAGTTCATTATTTATTGTTTGGTGAATGGTGATGACACAAACCAACCAGCAATCCAACATGGTAAATCAAGAAATTTGATACTAAGGATGAGTAAAACATTGACAAACAATTTCAAGGACGCCCCATAAAATGAATAACTAGAAAGAATCATTGTGTTGGACTAATTAATCAGCAAGAAAACATATATATGCATGTGCAACATGTGAGAGAGGAGAACAAAGAAAGAAAAGTGGACGTGGTGGGAAGAGATAAAGAGTAGTTAGTCATTGGAAAAGAAAACCTGGTTTCTTGGATTGGAGAATTCAGTGGCTGAGGGGGATTGTGGCAGAGTGGTGAAGAGGGAACTCATGCTCCAAGTTGGGTGCATTGTATCCTTCTTGTTAGAATTTATGCAGTTTCTTGTTGAATAAGAAGAGGAATTAGAAGATTGAGATTGGAAAATGGACATCAACTGTGTTGTGTTGTTGCAGGTGTAGCTTCTTGGACCAGTGCAGTTTCTTACATTGACAATGCAAACCAGTGTTAATATTTCCAAAGTTGAAAGTGGATACTCCCTAAACATATTACAGTAACAAATACAAGAAAATCAAAAGGTATGAGATTTTTCTTTTTTCTTACCGTACTCGTCAGTTGTAAGGTAAGACCAAATATTGCTAATTAACAGAGTGTTGTTGGTTACTTCTGGCAAAACGGGTTAGGCTGGCTTGGCTAGCCCGTTAAAAAAGGTGGGATAGATAAAATTTTTATCTCACGTGACTTGTTAGTTTGACAGGTTAAAATTGTATAATTTATATTTTTATTTTATTAAAATATATACTTTTATTTTTTAAAATTAAAAAAAGTGATATACTACTTATACATTTATTTTAATAATATACTTCTTTGGTTACATGATGCTCGTCTTAGTCACCAAACCAACCCGATCTAATTAT
The DNA here is from genome assembly GCA_037962975.1 of Clitoria ternatea. Lineage (NCBI taxonomy): Eukaryota > Viridiplantae > Streptophyta > Magnoliopsida > Fabales > Fabaceae > Clitoria > Clitoria ternatea. The sequence continues at coordinate 168,366,375 of CM075673.1, forward strand.
CACTCGGCCCAATCCTTGCTTAGTCGAACATTAGTCAAATGCTCATCCACTTGGTCATCTTGCTTAAAGTGTTTTGTCCATTAGAATAGGGAAATAGGTTATCTCTTATTATGCTTATCAGTATCTCTTATAACACACGTATAGGTAAAACCTCTGTATAAACGCTCTAGGGGATGAAGGTTCAAATCACTACACTGAGATTGCTTGGTAGGTATTCACTAGAGTTATTACTCTAGGGAACCTTAGAGGTTGTTTGAGCAAAACTAATTTTGTTGGGTGAAAATAATATTTTCATAACTTTTGTCCATTGTAGATTTTTCAAACCCAATTTGATTAAAGGGAAGAAGATATCAAAACATAAGCTTTAACTTTAATCTAGGTTTTTCAAACCTATTTTGAATTCCCCAACCAACTTTATACGGATTTAACAAAAATGGCGCTCCAAGCATTTGGTTCAATAAACACAACCCAAACACCTATAGCACAGGACCATTTCTATATAGACAATTCTACTTTCCATTTTTCTTCCTACATCATTCCATTTTTTCCTATAAAATTTAAACTTATTAGGCCATAAAATTGGAGTATGGTATAAAACTTTATGTCTATTAGAAATTATGATCCAATTTCATAACAAAATCATTTTATTTAGAAATTAATTTTCCACTCCCCTCTCTTTCCCTTGTGCGCCCTTCCTTCTGCTTCATGTATGGAAGGCTTCCTCCCCTCCATGGGAGCCTCCCCTACCACACTAAGTGAAAATTTCCTCTCATTTTAGGTAAGGTTTTTCAGTTTTTCTTTTGAATGTGTTTCTCATTTTTTGTTTCCATTATTTTTGTCTGTCCACACCATACTCCTCACCTTAACTTTTGTGGCTCATTTTTTTTATTGTCATCACCACCACCTTCTGCCATTACCTTCTTCTCCACCACAGTCTTCACAGTGGTTTTTCTCCTTTGTTCCACTCCATTGTTTTGTTGTTTCAATTTTTTTTTTTCATAAGCCTTTGTGTTATATTTCCTTGTTAAAAGAAATAGCTTAAGGTGGTCTCAACTAAGACCTCATATTTACATTATCTTGATAGTTTTATCTTTTGTTTATTTGAGTTTTTTATGACTGTGATACTAACAGACCATTACAGCTAGGAAAAAGGAACATGGAGCAACATATAAAGAAAGTACTTTTACAAAATTTTAGTTTCAATTTGTTGGATTAATGTAAACTATAGTCTTTGTTTTAAGATTTTTTGGATTTTTCTTTATTTATTTGATACCCAGTGTTAAGAGTATCTCTTTATTGAGTTGACACGTCTAAACTATATAATGTTGATTTGTCCCATTGTGCATCATTTTATTTCTCTCTTAAAGTGTTGTTTGAGTTATTGTTAATCAACTTTATCAATAAAAAAGAAAGAAACTATGCATTTAGATATTAAATTTTGAGACTTTATTTATTGTCTGGATTTTAATATTTAGAATTAGTTGCGTAGAGAGAGCAGAAAAAAAAGGATGTAATATGTAAGGAGGCAATATCCGCGTGAAATAGGAAAGAAGAGTTTTAGTATATAGCCGAAAAAAACGACATTGACTGAAGACTACTATTAGTGTTTATCATTTCTTTGCACTTTGTTTTTCTAATGTAAAGTTGATGTCTGAATGAGAAATATTAACTCGTGCTTATTCACAATTGTTATTATACAAACGATTAACATTTGACTGAAGACTTGTGTTCATCATTTCTTTGTTCTTTATTTTTTCTTATATAAAGTTGATGTCATCGATCTATATATAATATGAGAAACATTAACTCGTGTTTATTCAAAATCGTTATTTAACAAACGATTAAAAGTTAAATAAAAAAGTTGTATATCGATAATACAATTTTTACACATTTTATATGTAAAATGGTGTACGTCAAAAATTTGATTTATCATATTTCGTAAATAATTTAAAACCTGTATCTTATAGACAATAACAAATCAAAACTAATAATAAAAAAAAACTTAGTTGATAATGAACCATTTTCACGGTCGACCATGTCCATGTTCTCTACACTCTGAATGCAGCAAATGTCACATGGTTCACACTAAGGGATACACAGTAAAGAAGCCAAAATTGACAAATGAATTGCTGTAAATTCAACTACATGGCCTAATGACTCAAAATGGATCTTATTGATAAAAAAAAATACATTTATTATACTTTTAAAGTATGTTGCAATCTCAATTCATCATTGATAATATTTATCACACCGTTTAAAATAATCAAAACTTCATCTGACTGTAAAATATATATTTAAAGATTTAACCAACCAATTTAGATAACCAAAATAACAGTTGAAAGCAGGCATAGAAAGATACCGCGTTGAATTGTACACTGTATCTGTACTCTCTGTGTTTGGATAAATACTTTGGTAGCCCAGCAACAAAACAGCATCCCAAGAAACGAATTAATTAATGGCTTCTTCAACGTTGTTATTTGCTCTTCTTCTTCTTTCACTAATGTTCCATAATTTTCAACCTTCATATCCATTCTCCCTCTCAGTGGAAAATCTGGAAGAAGATGTTATCGTGTCATCCCCGAAAGGCACATTCACAGCAGGGTTCTACCCCGTAGGCCTAAATGCTTATTGCTTTGCGATATGGTACACCCAACAACAACCTCACAAAAACAGAGACAATGCAACAATTGTTTGGATGGCAAACCGTGACCAACCTGTTAACGGAAAACGCTCAAAGCTTTCCCTTCTCAAAACCGGCAACCTCGTGTTAACCGACGCTGGCCAGTCCAACGTTTGGTCAACAAACACTGCCACCACATCCAAACAAGTCCAGTTGCATTTGTACGACACTGGAAACCTCGTTCTACAAGAACACAACATTAACAGCACCTCCTCTTTTCTATGGCAGAGCTTCGACTTCCCAACTAACACTCTCCTTCCTTGTCAAATTCTAACCAGGTACCCACTAACCTTGTTTCCTCTATAGGTTGATTGTCATTTGTTTTCCTAATTAGTTAGATTATCATTAATTTTTTAAATTGTGGTTGTGGTTGCAAGCAAGATAAAAGCTTTCAAATTGTAGGATCCACAGTACAAAAACAAGCTTCTGGATCATTCGTAGTGCTTCTGATTGTGCAATTCAGAACCTAGAAAAACATCCCGAATCGTATAATCTAGAGTACTATAAAGGTGCTTCTTGATAGCCACATTCGTTAGTATCTCAATAGTACTCTGGATTGTGCAATCCAGAAATCAAAACCAATTTTCGTGGATCATATGATCAACACACTCTCACATGAAGAAAAAAATCAATGCCCCGCATACCAATCTCTCACGAAGGAAAAGAAATAATTAAAAGGAGGTGAAAAGTGTTAAAAACAACTCCCTTAAATTGAATATCCTTGTCCTCATTTTACAAGTGCCCGAATAAACTTGATAAGGCTATATTTGTGGTTGTAAATTTAAATTTAAAGCACTGATTATGATTAGTATAAATAAGTGCTAATTCTTTTGGCACAGTGTCAGTGCATTGTATTATGTGTTAGTTAATATATTGATGTTTTGGTTCTCTTTTATGTGTCTTCCTTGTTTTTGGATGCCTTAAACCTCATAATTTCTATCTACAGGTACATCAACCTTGTCTCTTCGAGAAGTGAGACCAACTATTCCTCTGGCTTCTACAAGCTCTTCTTCGACAACGACAACACTCTCCGTCTTGTTTATGACAGTCCTCGAGTCTCAAGCGTTTACTGGCCTGATCCTTGGGTTACAAGCAACCAAGAAGCCGGTAAAGGTGGCAGATCCACGTACAATAGCAGCAGGGTTGCAGTGCTTGATCCTTTGGGCAACTTCACTTCTTCCGATCACTTCACTTTCACAACCTCCGATTTCGGGACAGTGCTCCAACGAAGATTGACCCTTGATCATGATGGCAATGTTCGTGTGTACAGTCGAAAAGATCGTGAGCAAGACAATTGGTCCATATCAGGGATGTTCCGCCAAGAACCTTGTTCTATTCATGGTATTTGTGGACCTAACAGCATTTGCAGTTATGATACAAGAAAGGGTAGAAAGTGTTTGTGTCTTCCAGGGTATACCTGGGTTGATAACCAAGACTGGTTTCAAGGATGCAAACCAAATTTCACACTTTCGTGCAAGGAAAAGGAAGACTCTCGTTTTCTGTCCTTAGGCCATGTTGATTTTTATGGATATGACTACGGGTTCTATGTGAATAAAACCTATGAAGAATGTAAGAACCTGTGCTTGCAGTTGTGTGAATGTGTAGGCTTTCAGTACACCTTTACTGAACAATACGGTGGCGTCTTCTGGTGTTATCCAAAGATGCAGTTGCTGAATGGGCACCATTCGCAGAGTTTTGTGGGAACTTTCAACTTGAGGTTACCAAAGAGAAATGATGAGGAAATATCCCAGAAACAAGAGGATAACAATGGCTTGCTTTGTTTGGGAAATGATCAAGAAGTGAGACAAGTGGCAAGAACATATGTTAAAGGTAAAGAAAATGGATCGGTGAAGGTCATGCTTTGGTTCGCGAGTGGCTTGGGAGGGATTGAAGTGGTGTGCATCTTTCTGGTGTGGTGTTTCTTGGTTAGGAACAATAGGAGACGCATTGGTGCAGACAAGCATGGCTATGTTATTGCAGCAGCAACAGGGTTTCGGAAATTCAGTTACTCTGAACTGAAACATGCCACTAAAGGTTTCACTCAAGAGATTGGAAGGGGTGCTGGAGGGACTGTGTATAAGGGTGTGTTATCAGATAGTCGAGTCGCCGCGATAAAGCGACTACATGAAGTGGCAAACCAAGGAGAAACTGAGTTTCTGGCTGAAGTAGGCATCATTGGAAGGCTTAACCACATGAACTTAATTGGCATGTGGGGGTTTTGTGCAGAGGGAAAACATAGGCTTTTGGTTTATGAGTACATGGAGAATGGTTCTTTGGCTCAGAGTCTCTCATCAGATTCAAATGTTCTTGATTGGAGTAAGAGGTATGACATTGCTCTTGGAACAGCAAGGGGTCTAGCATACTTGCATGAAGAATGCTTAGAGTGGGTTTTGCATTGTGATATAAAGCCACAAAACATACTTCTTGACTCTGATTATCAACCCAAGGTGGCAGATTTTGGCTTGTCTAAGCTGCTTAATAGGAACACCCTTAACAATTCAAGCTTTTCAAGGATAAGAGGAACAAGAGGCTACATGGCACCTGAATGGGTTTTCAACTTGCCAATCACTTCCAAGGTGGATGTTTACAGCTATGGAATTGTTGTGCTTGAGATGATCACTGGAAGGAGCCCAATAGCAGGTATCCAGATCATGGAATTAGGAGCGGAGTCACATTATCATGAGAGGCTGGTGACTTGGGTTAGGGAGAAAAGGAGGAAAGGATTAGAAGTAGGATCATCATCTTGGGTGGATCAGATTGTTGACCCTGCTTTGGGTTCAGATTATGACATGAATGAGATGCAGATATTGGTAACAGTGGCTTTGGAATGTGTGGAGGAAGAGAAAAATGAGAGACCAAGCATGAGTCAAGTTGCTGAGAGGCTCCAAAGTCATGAACATGATTCTTGATGGTTTGCTCATGCACAAAGAATAGATAGCCATCTCTCTCATTGCCTTACTTCCCTTGTCTATCATCCATACAACTCTCATGGTTATGTGCATTTATAATTAAATTTTAGTGCAGAATTCAGATGGGTAGTTTGCTTACTTTTATTTGTTGATACCTGCTTACTCTTGTTAATTAGCAGAGTTGAGTAGTTAAGTGGAACCAGTTTGAACGTTCTTCTATTCTAAGACAAACGAGTGTAAGGAATTAGTCTAGAAATTTGATATATAAATGACATTGTCCCCAATTTTTCCAGTTCCAAATTTGTTACCATTTCTGTTCCTGTCTTCCTTTTTCCATAGGATTACCACATACTTTTTTCACTGCCCTAATGATCAGGTTCTTGAAAATAATTTAACTTGTATAAAAACTTATCTTTCTGCATTTTGGAATTGATTTTATCTTACTTTTCTTTCTCATCCCCAGCCTTGTTTCAATTGGTGGTTTCCAACTTTGCAATATGATCAAAGTACTGATTGTATCTGTATGATGTAGCTTATGCTGTTTCATTCCATGTCCCAAAACTTCAACATGATTGAATTAAAACCACTTCTTATTAATGGTATGTAACTAACAAATCTGTCATAATTCTCATAAAGAAAAAAAATCTGTCATAACTCATGAGTATAGCAACATGAAGAAGAGGCTAAATTGTCACAACTAAATCTTTTTAAGGGGAAGAAAAGTGTGGAGCAAAAGAACACAAATTTTAAGATTCCATTGGTAATACTATGATTAGAAATTTGGAATTGAAATTATAATTCTTCAACCTCATGGTTTTGGTAGAAAGTAAATGTTCCCCTCGCCCACCCTTCAAATGTTACATGCGGTTAAGGAGGCTCAACATTGTTATTAGATTTCACTGTCCAAAAAGAATCTTGCAAACCCTTGTATTTATTTAGCTTCCTACATAAGAATTTAAATTTCACATCTAACTTAATGTAATTTTACGATTTCTCTCTCAGGATAATATTAGATGTCTTACTGTGTTGGATATTAATCTTTGCATTTATTCACATATACAGCATAATCAAACAGGAAATATTGAAAGAAACGAATGAAAATTAATATCTAATTTTGAAAGAAGAAATAAAAGGAGCATAGCAAGACCATTATTGAAAATGTAGGAGAGATGTCATGATAATGGGGAGGAAAAAAGTAAGTTTATAAGTATTGAACAACATAATACAATCCAAAAAAGAGCATATAAGCAAGATTGTTATTGAAAATGTAGGAGAGATGCCCATATTTAATGAGAACAAGAAAATAATGTTTCTAAGTATTAATGCAACAAAAATAATGCGAAAATTCAAGCTCTTAGACAATTTTTCATTTATTGGGATGTTATACTGAATTTTTTTGTTCAAATATGTTCATTCCCTTAGAGAAAACTGATAAAACTTTAAGCATGATCGTAAAAAATATGCAAAAACTCAACCGATTGGTATAGTTATTTTTTTCGTGGGTATTAGCTTTCAAAATTCTATTAAAAATTTATTTGTTGAAGAAAAATTATGAAACTTTAGGAATAAGAAAATAATGTGTTTCTAATAAGCATTGCTAAAAAAAATAATTAAAAATTCGAGCTCTGGGTAACCATTTCCATTTCTTGGGATTTTACAAAGAATATTTTCTTAAAAAAAACTCTCTCCTTACCCTTAATGAAATTTCAGGACAACCTTACAAAGCCTTTCTAAGCATGACCATAAAGAATCATGTAAAAATTAAACCACTCGGTTTTGACAATGCCTTCAAATTTGGCTAAAAATTCATCGTTGAATAAGATTTGTCCATTCCCTTGGAGAAATTTGATGAAACTTTAGGGTCAACCGTACAACGCATTTCCTAGCATGGCTGTAAAACATCATGCAAAAATTCAACCACTCGGTTTTGACATATTTTCGTGGACCTTCAAATTTGGCTAAAAATTCATACTAGGAGATAATCCACCCTTTCCTTTGGAGAAATCAGAAGAAACATAAGAAACAATCTTCCAATGTCTTTCTAAGCATGACCGTAAAAAATTATGCAAAAAATCATCTGCTCAATTTTATCATATTTTCATGGGCGTTAGCTTTTATATTTGGCTAAAAATCTATCATTGGAGAAAATCTATATCTTCCATTGGAGAAATCTGATGAAACTTCAGGAATACCCTACAAAGCCTTTCTAGGAATGACAAAGAAAAAACATGTAAAAATTTAACTGCACGATTTTGTCATATTTTCGTGGGCATTAACCTTTAATTTTTGGCTAAAAATTCATCGTTGGAGAAAATCTGCCTCTTCCTTGAAGAAATCTAATAAAACTTCAGGGATAACTTTACAATACCTTTCTATGCATAGACGTAAAAACTATGTAAAAATTCAACTACTCGGTTGTGGGTATAATTAGCCTTTAAATTTAGTGAAAAATTCATCTTTGGAGAAAATCTACCCATTCCTCGGAGAAATTCAATGAAATTTCAGGGACAACCTCACAACGCGTTTCTTAGATTGGCCCTAAAAAACATGTAAAAATTCAACCGCTGGGTTTTATCATATTTTCATTGGCATTGGCCTTTAATTTTTGGCTAAAAATTCAACGTCGGAGAAAATTTTCCCCTTCCCTGGAGAAATCTAATGAAATGCCATTCTAAGCATGACCGAAAATAATGTAAAAATTCAACCACTCAGTTTTATCATATTTTCATTGACATTAGCCTTAAATTTTGGCTAAAAATTCATCATTGGAGAAATTCTATCCCTTCCCTTGGAGAAATGTAATAAAACTTCAGGGACAACCTAACAATATCTTTTTAAGTATAATCGTAGAAAATTATGTAAAAATTCAATCACTCAGTTATGTCATATTTTCATGGGTATTAACTTTTAATTTTGCCTAAAAATTCACCGTTGGAAAAATCTGCCCCTTCTCGTGGAGAAATTTGATGAAACTTTAGGGACAACCTTACAACGTCTTTTTAAGCATAGCCGCAAACAAAGTATGCAAAATTTCAACCGCTCAGTTTTGTCATATTTTCGTGGGCATTAATCTTCAATTTTTGGCTAAAAGTTCATCGTTGGAGAAAATTTACCTTTTTCGTTTAGGAAATCTGATGAAACTTCAACGACAGCCTTACAATGCATTTCTAAGCATGGCCCAAAAAAATCATATAATAATTCAACCACTCGATTTTGCCATATTTTTGTGGGCATTAAGCTCTAATTTTAGCAAAAAATTCATCGTTGGAGAAAATCTGCCCTTACCTTTTAAGAAATCTGATGAAACATCAAAGACAATCTTACAATACCTTTCTACACATGACCATAGAAAATCATGTAAAAATTCAATCACTCGGCTATGTCATATTTTCGTGGGTATTAACCTTTAATTTTGCCTAAAAGTTCATCCTTGGAAAAATCTGCCTATTCCCTTGGAGAAATCTAATGAAACTCTAAGACCAACATTATAATGCCTTTCTAAGCATTACTGTAAAAATACATGCGAAATTTCAACAGCTACGTTTGTCAAATTTTCATGGGCATTAGCCTTCAAATTTGGCTAAAAATTTATCGTTTGACAAAATCTACCCCTTCTCTTAGAGAAATTCGACGAAACTTTAGGGACAATCCTAAAATGCATTTCTAAGCTTGGCCATAAAAAATCTTGCAAAAAATCAACCGCTCAGTTTTATCATATTTTCGTTATAGCCTTCAAATTGGGTAAATATTCATTGTTAGTAAAAATCTACCCCATCCCTTTGAGAAATCTGAAGAAACTTCAGCGACAACCCTATAATGCCTTTCTAAGCGTGGACGTAAAAAATTAGGCAAAAATTCATCCGCTTGGTTAAGTCATCGTTGGAGAAAATCTGTTCCTTCTCTAAAAGAAGTTCGACAAAACTTTTAGGACAACCCTATAAAGCATTTCTAAGATTGGTCGTAAAAAATTATGCAAAAATTCAAACGGTCAGTTTTGTCATATTCTAATGGGCTATAGCCTTCAAATTTTACTAAAACTTTATCATTAGGGAAAATATGCCCCTTTCTTTGAAGAAATTTGATGAAACTTCAGGGACAATAGTACAATGCCGTTCTAAGTGTGGTCGTAAAAAATTATGCAAAACTTCAACTACTCGATTTTGTCATATTTTCATGGGCTACAACCTTCAATTTTGGCTAAAAATTCATCGTTGGTAAAAATCTGCCCATTCCCTTAGAGAAATCTGAAGAAACTTCAGGGACAATCCTATAATTCCTTTCTAAGCGTGGCTATAAAAACTTACGCAAAAATTCAACCGCTCGATTTTGTCATATTTTCGTGGGCTTTAAATATGGCTAAAAATTCATCGATTGACAAAATCTACCCCTTCTATTAGAGAAATTCAACGAAACTTGAGGGACAATCCTAAAATGCATTTCTAAGCTTGGCCGTAAAAAATGTTGCAAAAAAACAACCGCTCGGTTTTGTCTTCTTTTCGTGGGCTATAAACTTCAACTTTGGCTAAAAATTCATCCTTGTTGAAAATTTTCCCCTTCCCTTTGAGAAATCTGAAGAAACTTCACGGATAACCCTATAATGCCTTTCAAAGTGTGTGCGTAAAAAATTATGTAAAAATTCAACCGCTCGGTTTGGTCGTATTTTCGTAGGCTATAACTTTCAAATTTGGCTAAAAATTGATCGTTGGACAAAATATACCTCTTCTATTAGGGAAATCCGACGAAACTTAAGGGACAATCCTAAAATGCATTTCTAAGCTTGGCCATAAAAAATCTTGCAAAATATCAACCGCTCGATTTTGTCATATTTTCGTGAGGTACAACCTTTAAATTTGGTGAAAAATTCATTGTTGGTGAAAATCTGCCCATTCCCTTGGAGAAATCTGAAGAAACTTCAGGAACAACCCAATAATGCCTTTCTAAGCATGACCGTAAATAGTTACGTAAAAATTCAACCACTCGGTTTGGTCATATTTTCGTTGGCTATAGCCTTCAAATTTAGCTAAAAATTCATTGTTAGTAATAATATGCCCCATCCCTTAGAGAAATCTTAAACTTCAGGGACAACCCTATAATGCCATTCTAAGCGTGGCCATAAAAAATTAGGTGAAAATTCAACCACTCAGTTAAGTCATATTTTTGTGGGCTATAGCTTTCAAATTTGGCTAAAAATTCATAGTTGGACAAAATCTGTCCCTTCTCTTAAAGAAATTCGACAAAACTTTTGGGACAACCCTATAATGCATTTCTAAGATTGGTCGTAAAAATTTATGCAAAAATTCACACGGTCGGTCTTGTCATATTCTCATAGGCTATAGCCTTCAAATTTTACTAAAAATTTATCATTAGTGAAAAGATACCCCTTCCCTTAGAGAAACATCATCAAACTTCAGTGACAACCGTACAACGCCTTTCTAAGTGTGGCCGTACAAAATTATGCAAAACATCAACTACTCGATTTTGTCCTATTTTCGTGGGATACAACCTTTAAATTTGGCTAAAAATTCATCATTGGTGAAAATCTACCCATTCCCTTAGAGAAATCGGAAAAAACTTCAGGGACAACCCTATAATTCCTTTCTAAGTATGGCCATAAAAAATTACGTAAAAATTCAACCGCTCGGTTTTGTCATATTTTCACGGCCTTCAAATTTGGTTACAAATTCATTGTTTGACAAAATCTACCCCTTCTCTTAGGGAAATTCGACGAAACTTCAGGGATAATCCTAAAATGCATTTCTAAGCTTGGCCGTACAAAATCTTACAAAAAATCAACCGCTCGGTTTTGTCATATTTTTGTGGGTTATAAACTTCAACTTTGGCTAAAAATTCATCGTTGGTGAAAATTTGCTCCTTCCTTTTGAGAAATCTGAAGAAACTTCACGAAAACCCCTAAAATGCATTTCTAAGATTGGCCGTAAAAAGTTATGCAAAAATTCAAATGGTCGGTTTTGTCATATTTTCATGGGCTATAGCCTTCAAATTTTACTAAAAATTTATCATTGGTGAAAATATATTCATTCCTTTGGAGAAATCTGATGAAACTTCAGGGACAACCATACAATGCCGTTCTAAGTGTGGCAGTAAAAATTTATGCAAATCTTTAACTACTCGATTTTGTCATATTTTCGGGGGCTACAACCTTCAAATTTGGCTAAAAATTCATCGTTGGTGAAAATCTGCCCATTCCCTTGGAGAAATCTGAAGAAACTTTAGGGACAACCCTATAATTCCTTTCTAAGCGTGGCCATAAAAAATTACACAAAAATTCAACCGCTCGGTTTTGTCATATTTTCGTGGGCTTATAGCCTTCAAATTTGGCTAAAAATTCATCGTTTGACAAAATCTACCCCTTCTCTTAGAGAAATTCAACGAAACTTTAGGGACAATCCTAAAATGCATTTCTAAGCTTGGCCGTAAAAAATCTTGCAAAAAATCAACCACTTAGTTTTGTCATGTTTTCGTGGGGTATAAACTTCAACTTTGGCTAAAAATTCATCATTGTTGAAAATTTGCCCCTTCCCTTTGAGAAATCTGAAGAAACTTCACGGACAACCCTATAATGCCTTTCTAAGTGTGGCCATAAAAAATTACGTAAAAATTCAACTGCTCGAATTAGTCGTATTTTAGTAGGCTATAACCTTTAAATTTGGCTAAAAATTCATCGTTGGACAAAATCTACCCCTTCTCTTAGATAAATCCGACGAAACTTAAGGGACAATCCTAAAATGCATTTCTAAGCTTGGCTGTAAAACATCTTGCAAAAATCAACCGCTCGATTTTGTCATATTTTTGTGGGCTTCAACTTTGGCTAAAAATTCATCATTGGTGAAAATTTTCCCATTCCCTTTGAGAAATCTGAAGAAACTTTAGGGACAACCCTATAATGCCTTTCTAAGTGTGACCGTAAAAAGTTACATAAAAACTCAACCACTCGGTTTGGTCAGATTTTCGTTGGCTATATCCTTCAAATTTGGCTAAAAATTCATTGTTAGTAAAAATCTGGCCCATCCCTTGGAGAAATCTTAAGAAACTTCAGGGACAACCCTATAATGCCTATCTAAGTATGGCCGTAAAAAATTAGGCAAAAATTTAACTGCTCGGTTAAGTCATATTTTCATGGGCTATAACTTTCAAATTTGGCTAAAAATTCATCTTTGGACAAAATCCACCCCTTCTCTTACAGAAGTTCGACAAAACTTCTGGGACAACCCAATAATACATTTCTAAGATTGGGCGTAAAAAATTATGTAAAAATTCAAACGGTCGATTTTGTCATATTTTCATGGGCTATATAGCCTTCGAATTTGGCTAAAAATTCATCGTTTGAATAAATCTACCCCTTCTCTTAGAGAAATTCGACGAAACTTCAGGGACAATCCTAAAATGCATTTCTAATCTTGGCCGTAAAAAATCTTACAAAAAATCAACCGCTCGGTTTTGTCATATTTTCGGGGGCTATAAACTTCAACTTTGGCTAAAAATTCATCGTTGGTGAAAATTTACCTCTTCCCTTTGAGAAATTTGAAGAAACTTCACGGACAAACCTTTTTAATGCCTTTCTAAGTGTAATTGTAAAAAATTACATAAAAATTCAACAGCTCGGTTTGGTCATATTTTTGTAGGCTATTACCTTAAAATTTGGATAAAAATTGATCGTTGGACAAAATCTACCCCTTCTCTTGGAGAAATCTGACGAAACATAAGGGACAATCCTAAAATGCATTTCTAAGCTTGGCCATAAAATATCTTACAAATATCAACCGCTCGATTTTGTCATATTTTTGTGGGCTACAACCTTCAATTTTGGCTAAATATTCATTGTTAAAATTTGCCCATTCCCTTATAAAAATCTGAAGAAACTTCAGCGACAACTCTATAATGTCTATCTAAGCATGACCATAAAAAGTTATGTAAAAATTCAACCACTCGGTTTGGTCATATTATCGTTGGCTTAGCCTTCAAATTTGGCTACAAATTCATTGTTAGTAAAAATCTGCCGCATCCCTTGGAGAAATCTTAAGAAACTTCAGGGACAACCCTATAATGCCTTTCTAAGCGTGACTGTAAAAAATTAGGCAAAAATTCAACCGCTCGGTTAAGTCATATTTTCGTGGGCTATTGCTTTCAAATTTGGCTAAAAATTTATCTTTGGACAAAATTTGTCCCTTCTCTTAAAGAAGTTCGACAAAACTTCTGGGACAACCCAATAATGCATTTCTGAGATTGGCCATAAAAAATTATACAAAAATTCAAACGATCGGTTTTGTCATATTTTCATGGGCTATAACCTTCAAATTTTACTAAAACTTTATCATTGGTGAAAATATGCTCCTTCCCTTGGAGAAATCTGATGAAACTTCAGGGATAACCGTACAATGCCTTTCTAAGTGAGGCCGTAAAAAATTATGCAAAACTTTAACTACTCGATTTTGTCATATTTTCATGGGCTTCAACCTTCAAATTTGGCTAAAAATTCATCATTGGTGAAAATCTGGTCATTCCTTGGAGAAATCTAAAGAAACTTCAGGGACAACCCTATAAATCCTTTCTAAGCGTGGCCATAATAAATTACGCAAAAATTTAACCGCTCGTTTTGTCATATTTTCATAGGCTATATAGCCTTCAAATTTGGCTAAAAATTCATCGTTTGAATAAATCTAACCCTTCTCTTAGAGAAATTCGACGAAACTTCAGGGACAATCCTAAAATGAATTTCTATGCTTGGCCATAAAAAATCTTGCAAAAAATCAACCGCTCAATTTTGTCATATTTTCATGGGCTATAAACTTCAACTTTGGCTAAAAACTCATCGTTGGTGAAAATTTGCCCCTTCCCTTTGAGAATTCTGAAGAACCTTAACGGAGAACCCTGTAGTGCCTTTCCAAGTGTAGCCGTAAAAAATTATGCAAAAATTCAACCGCTCGGTTTGGTTGTATTTTTGTAGGCTTATTACCTTCAAATTTGGCTAAAAATTGATCGTTAGACAAAATCTACCCTTTCTCTTGGAGAAATCCGATGAAACTTAAGGGACAATCCTAAAATGCATTTTTATGCTTGGCCGTAAAAAATCTTGCAAAATATCAACCGCTCAATTTATTCATATTTTCGTGGGCTAACCTTCAAATTTGGCTAAAAATTCATCGTTGGTGAAAATCTGCCCATTCCCTTGGAGAAATCTAAAGAAACATCAGGGACAACCCTATAATGCCTTTCTAAGCATGACCGTAAAAATTTACGTAAAAATTCAACCACTCGGTTTGGTCATATTTTCGTTGGCTATGCCTTTACATTTGGCTAAAAATTCATTGTTAGTAAAAATCTGGCCCATCCCTTGGAGAAATCTTAAGAAACTTCAGGGACAACCCTATAATGTCTTTCTAAGCGTGAACGTAAAAAATTAGGCAAAAATTCAACCACTCGGTTAAGTCATATTTTCCTGGGCTATAGCTTTCAAATTTGGCTAAAAATTCATCTTTGGACAAAATTTGTCCCTTCTCTTAAAGAAGTTCGACAAAACTTCTGGGACAACCCAATAATACATTTCTAAGATTGGCCATAAAAAATTATGCAAAAATTCAAATGGTCAGTCTTGTCATATTCTCATGCGCTATAGCCTTCAAATTTTACTAAAAATTTATCATTGGTGCAAATATGCCCCTTCCCTTGGAGAAATCTGATGAAACTTCAGGGACAACCGTACAATGTCTTTCTTAGTGTGGCTGTAAAAAATTATGCAAAACTTCAACAATCGATTTTGTCATATTTTCATGGGCTACCTTTATATTTGGCTAAAAATTCATCATTGGTGAAAATCTGCCCATCCCTTGGAGAAATCTAAAGAAACTTCAGGGACAACCCTATAATTCCTTTCTAAGCGTGGCCATAAAAAATTATGCAAAAATTTAACCGCTCGATTTTATTATATTTTCGTGGCCTAGCCTTCAAATTTGGCTAAAAATTCATCATTTGACAAAATCTATCCCTTCTCTTAGAGAAGTTTGATAAAACTTGAGGGACAATCCTAAAATGCATTTCTAAGGTTGGCCATAAAAAATGTTGTAAAAAATGAACCGCTCAGTTTTGTCATGTTTTCGTGGGGTATAAACTTCAACTTTTGTAAAAAATTCATCCTTGTTGAAAATCTGCCCCTTCCCTTTGAGAAATCTGAAGAAACTTCATGGACAACCCTATAATGCCTTTCTAAGTTTAGCCATAAAAAATTACGCAAAAATTCAATCACTCAGTTTGGTCGTATTTTCGTAGGCTATAACTTTTAAATTTGGCTAAAAATTGATCGTTGGACAAAATATACCCCTTCTGTTAGAGAAATTTGACGAAACTTAAGGGACAATCCTAAAATGCATTTCTAAGCTTGGCTGTAAAAAATCTTGCAAAATATCAACCACTCGATTTTGTCATATTTTCGTGGGTACCTTCAAATTTGATGAAAAATTCATCGTTGATGAAAGTCTACCCATTCCCTTGGAGAAATCTGAAGAAACTTCAGGGACAACCCTATAATGCCTTTATAAGCATGACTGTAAAAAGTTACGTAAAAATTCAACCACTCAATTTGGTCATATTTTCGTTGGCTATAGCCTTCAAATTTGGC
Source organism: Clitoria ternatea (assembly GCA_037962975.1). NCBI lineage: Eukaryota > Viridiplantae > Streptophyta > Magnoliopsida > Fabales > Fabaceae > Clitoria > Clitoria ternatea. The sequence goes on from CM075673.1 coordinate 168,382,597, forward strand.
TAAAAATTCATTGTTACTAATAATCTGCCCCATCCCTTAGAGAAATCTTAAACTTCAGGGATTATACTATAATGCCATTCTAAGCGTGGTCGAAAAAAATTAGGCAAAAATTGAACCGCTCGGTTAAGTCATATTTTCGTGGGCTATAGCTTTCAAATTTGGCTAAAAATATATCGTTGGACAAAATCTGTCCCTTCTCTTAAAGAAGTTCGACAAAACTTTTGGCACAACCCTACAATGCATTTCTAAGATTGGCCATAAAAAGTTATGCAAAAATTCAAACAGTCGGTCTTGTCATATTCTCATGCGCTATAGCCTTTAAGTTTTACTAAAAATTTATCATTGGTGAAAAGATGCCCCTTCCCTTGGAGAAATTTGATGAAACTTTAGGGACAACCATACAATGTTGTTCTAAGTGTGGCTGTAAAAAATTATGCAAAACTTCAATGACTCAATTTTGTCATATTTTCGTGGGCTACAAGCTTCAAATTTGGCTAAAAATTCATTATTGGTGAAAATCTGCCCATTCCCCTAGAGAAATCTGAAGAAACTTCAGGGACAACCCTATAATGCCATTCTAAGCGTGGCCGTAAAAAATTAGGTGAAAATTCAACCGCTCGGTTAAGTCATATTTTCGTGGGCTATAGCTTTCAAATTTGGCTAAAAATCCATCGTTGGACAAAATATGTCCCTTCTCTTAAAGAAGTTCGACAAATCTTTTAGGACAACCCTATAATGCATTTCTAAGATTGAACGTAAAAATTTATTCAAAAATTCACACAATCGGTCTTGTCATATTCTCATGGGCTATAGCCTTTAAAGTTTTCTAAAAATTTATCATTGGTGAAAAGATGCCCCTTCCCTTGGAGAAATATCATGAAACTTTAATGACAACTGTACAATGCCTTTCTAAGTGTGGCCGTACAAAATTATGAAAAATTTCAATGACTCGATTTTGTCATATTTTCGTAGGCTCAACCTTCAAATTTGGCTAAAAATTCATCATTGGTGAAAATCTGCCCATTCCCTTTGAGAAATCTGAAGAAACTTCAGCGACAACCCTATAATGTTTTACTAAGCATGACTGTAAAAAGTTACGTAAAAATTCAACCACTCGGTTTGGTCATATTTTCGTTGGCTATAGCCTTCAAATTTGTCTAAAAATTCATTGTTAGTAAAAATCTGCCGCATCCCTTGGAGAAATCTTAAAAAACTTTAGGAACAACCATATAATGCCTTTCTAAGCGTGGCCGTAAAAAATTAGGAAAAAATTCAACCACTTGGTTAAGTCATATTTTCATGGGCTATAGCTTTCAAATTTGGCTAAAAATTCATCTTTGGACAAAATTTGTCCCTTCTCTTAAAGAAGTTCGACAAAACTTCTGGGACAACCCAATAATGCATTTCTGAGATTGGCCATAAAAAAATATACAAAAATTCAAACGGTCAGTTTTGTCATATTTTTATGGGCTATAGCCTTCAAATTTTACTAAAAATTTATCATTGGTGAAAATATGCTTCTTCCCTTGGAGAAATCTGATGAAACTTCAGGGATAACTGTACAATGCCTTTCTAAGTGTGGCTGTAAAAAATTATGCAAAACTTCAACTACTCGATTTTGTCATATTTTCGTGGGCTACAACCTTCAAATTTGGTTAAAAATTCATCGTTGGTGAAAATCTGTCCATTTCCTTGGAGAAATCTGAAGAAACTTCAGGGAGAACCCTATAATTCCTTTCTAAGCGTGGCCATAAAAAATTACGCAAAAATTCAACCGCTTAGTTTTGTCATATTTTCGGGGGCTATAACCTTCAAATTTGGCTAAAAATTCATGGTTTGACAAAATCTACCTCTTCTCTTAGAGAAATTCGATGAAACTTCAGGGACAATCCTAAAATGCAATTATAAGCTTGGCCATAAAAAATCTTGCAAAAAATCAACCTTTGGTTAAAAATTCATCATTGGTGAAAATTTTCCAATTCCCTTTGAGAAATCTGAAGAAACTTTAGGGACAACCCTATAATGCCTTTCTAAGTATGACCGTAAAAAGTTACATAAAAACTCAACCACTCAGTTTGGTCATATTTTTGTTGGCCCCTTCAAATTTGGCTAAAAATTCATTGTTAGTAAAAATTTGCTCCATCCCTCAGAGAAATCTTAAGAAACTTCAGGGACAACCCTATAATTCCTATCTAAGTATGGCCGTAAAAAATTAGGCAAAAATTTAACCACTCAGTTAAGTCATATTTTCGTGGGCTATAACTTTCAAATTTGGCTAAAAATTTATCTTTGGACAAAATCTGCCCCTTCTCTTAAAGAAGTTCGACAACTTTTAGGACAACCCAATAATGCATTTCTAAGATTGGCCGTAAAAAATTATGTAAAAATTCAAATGGTCGGTTTTGTCATATTTTCATGGGCAGCCTTCAAATTTTACTAAAAATTTATCATTGATGAAAATATGCCCCTTCCCTTAGAGAAATCTGATGAAACTTCAGGGATAACCGTACAATGTCTTTCTAAGTATGGATATAAAAAATTATGCAAAACTTCAACTACTCAATTTTGTCATATTTTCGTGGGCTACAACCTTCAAATTTGGCTAAATATTCATCATTGGTGAAAATCTGCCCATCCCTTGGAGAAATCTGAAAAAAGTTCAGGGACAACCCTATAATTCCTTTCTAAGCGTGGCCATAAAAAATTATGCAAAAATTTAACCGCTCGATTTTGTCATATTTTTGTGGTCTATATAGCCTTCAAATTTGGCTAAAAATTAATCCTATAATTCCTTTCTAAGCGTGGCCATAAAAAATTACGCAAAAATTTAACCACTCAGTTTTGTCATATTTTCGTGGGCTACTTCTAATTTGGCTAAAAATTCATCGTTTGAAAAAATCTACCCGGTCTCTTAGAGAAATTCCATAAAACTTCAAGGACAATCCTAAAATACATTTCTAAGCTTGGCCGTAAAAAATCTTGTAAAAAATCAACCATACGGTTTTGTCATATTTTCGTGGGCTATAAACTTCAACTTTGGCTAAAAATTCATTGTTGGTGAAAATTTGCCCCTTCCCTTTAAGAAATCTGAAGAAACTTCATGGACAACCCTATAATGCCTTTCTAAATGTGGCCGTAAAAAATTACACAAAAATTCAACCGCTCGATTTGGTCGTATTTTCGTAGGATAACCTTCAAATTTGGCTAAAAATTCATCGTTGGACAAAATTTACCCCTTCTCTTAGAGAAATTTGATGAAACTTAAGGGACAATCCTAAAATACCTTTATAAGCTTGGCCGTAAAAAAATATTGCAAAAAATCAACAGCTCGATTTTGTCATAATTTCGTGGGCTTCAACTTTGGCTAAAAATTCATCATTGGTGAAAATTTTCCCATTTCCTTTGCGAAGTTTGAAGAAACTTTAGGGAAAACCCTATAATGCCTTTCTAAGTGTGACTGTAAAAATTTACATAAAAATTCAACCACTCTGTTTGGTAATATTTTCGTTGGCTATAGCCTTCAAATTTGGCTAAAAATTCATTTTTAGTAAAAATATGCCCATCCCTTGGAGAAATCTTAAGAAACTTCAGGGACAACCCTATAATGCCTATCTAAGGATGGTCGTAAAAAATTAGGCAAAAATTTAACCGCTTGGTTAATTCATATTTTCATGGGTTATAGCTTTCAAATTTGGCTAAAAATTCATCTTTGGACAAAATCTGTCCCTTCTCTTAAAGAAGTTTTTGACAAAACTTCTGGGACAACCCAATAATGCATTTCTAAGATTGGGCGTAAAAAATTATACAAAAATTCAAACGATCAGTTTTATCATATTTTCATGGGCTATAGCCTTCAAATTTTACTACAAATTTATCATTGGTGAAAATATGCCCCTTCCTTTGGAGAAATCTGATGAAACTTCAGGGACAACGGTACAATGCCTTTCTAAGTGGCTATAAAAAATTATGCAAAACCTCAAATACTCAAATTTGTTATATTTTCGTGGGCTACAACCTTTAAATTTTGCTAAATATTCATCATTAGTTAAAATTTGCCCATCCCTTGGAGAAATCTGAAGAAATTTCAGGGACAACCCTATAATTCCTTTCTAAGCGTGGCCATAAAAAATTACACAAAAATTTAACTGCTTGATTTTGTCATATTTTCGTGGGCTATATAGCCTTCAAATTTGGCTAAAAATTCATCGTTAGAATAAATCTACCCCTTCTCTTAGAGAAATTCAACGAAACATCAGGGACAATCCTAAAATGCATTTCTAAGCTTGGCCGTAAAAAATATTACAAAAAATCAACCGCTCTGTTTTGTCATATTTTCGGGGGCTATAAACTTCAACTTTGGCTAAAAATTCATCGTTGGTGAAAATTTACCCCTCCCTTTGAGAAATCTGAAGAAACTTCATGGACAACACTATAATGCGTAAAAATTCAACCACTCGGTTTTGTCATATTCTTGTAGGCTAACCTTAAAATTTGGATAAAAATTGATCGTTGGACAAAATCTACCCCTTCTCTTGGAGAAATCTGATGAAAGATAAGGGACAATCCTAAAATGCATTTCTAAGCTTGGCCATAAAAAATCTGGATAAAATTTGGATAAAAATTGATCGTTGGACAAAATCTAAAATGCTATTACCTTAAAATTTGTATAAAAATTGATCGTTGGACAAAATCTGCCCATTCTCTTGGAGAAATCTGAAGAAACTTCAGGAACAACCCTATAAATCCTTTCTAAGCGTGGCCATAAAAAATTACACAAAAATTTAACATCTCGATTTTGTCATATTTTCGTGGGCTATATAGCCTTCAAATTTAGCTAAAATTTCATCGTTTGACAAAACCTACCTCTTCTCTTAGAGAAATTTGACGAAACTTCAGGGACAATCCTAAAATGCATTTCTAAGCTTGGCCATAAAAAATCTTGCAAAAAATAACCGCTTAGTTTTGTCATATTTTCGTGGGCTATATAAACTTTAACTTTGGCTAAAAAATCATTGTTGGTGAAAATTTGCCCCTTCCCTTTGAGAATTCTGAAGAACCTTCACGGACAACCCTGTAATGCCTTTCCAAGTGTAGCCGTAAAAAATTACACAAAAATTCAACCGCTCGGTTTGGTCGTATTTTTGTAGGCAACCTTCAAATTTGGCTAAAAATTGATCGTTGGACAAAATCTACCCCTTCTCTAAGAGAAATCTGACAAAACTTAAGGGACAATTCTAAAACGCATTTCTAAGCTTGGGTGTAAAAAATCTTGCAAAATATCAACCGCTCGATTTTGTCATATTTTCGTGGGCTAACCTTCAAATTTGGCTAAAAATTCATCGTTGGTGAAAATCTGCCCAATCCCTTGGAGAAATCTAAAGAAACATCAGGGACAACCCTATAATGCCATTCTAAGCATGACCATAAAAAGTTACGTAAAACTTCAACCACTCGGTTTATTCATATTTTCGTTGGCTATAGCCTTAAAATTTGGCTAAAAATTCATTGTTAGTAAAAATCTGCCCCATCCCTTGGAGAAATCTTAAGAAACTTCAGGGACAACCATAAAATGTCTTTCTAAGCGTGGCCGTCAAAAATTAGGCAAAAATTCAATCGCTCGGTTAAGTCATATTTTCCTGGGCTATAACTTTCAAATTTGGCTAAAAATTCATCTTTGGAAAAAATTTGTCCCTTCTCTTAAAGAAGTTTGACAAAACTTCTGGGACAACCCAATAATACATTTCTAAGATTGGCCGTAAAAAATTATGCAAAAATTCAAACGGTCAGTTTTGTCATATTTTCATGGGCTATAGCCTTCAAATTTTACTAAAAGTTTATTATTCGTGAAAATATTCTCATTCCTTTGGAGAAATTTGATGAAACTTCAGAGACAACCGAACAATGACTTTCTAAGTGTGGCTGTAAAAAATTATGCAAAACTTCAACAACTCGATTTTGTCATATTTTCATGGGCTACAACCTTTAAATTTAGCTAAAAATTCATCATTGGTGAAGATCTGCCCATCCCTTGGGGAAATCTGAAGAAACTTCAGGGACAACCCTATAATTCCTTTCAAAGCGTGGCCATAAAAAATTATGCAAAAATTTAACCGCTCGATTTTGTCATATTTTCGTGGCCTATAGCCTTCAAATTTGGTTAAAAATTCATCGTTTGACAAAATCTACCCCTTCTCTTAGAGAAATTTGACGAAACTTGAGGGACAATCCGAAAATGCTTTTCTAAGCTTGGCCGTAAAAAATGTTGCAAAAAATCAACCGCTCGGTTTTGTCATGTTTTCATGGGCTATAAACTTCAACTTTTGCAAAAAATTCATCCTTGTTGAAAATTTGCCCTTTCCTTTGAGAAATCTGAAGAAACTTCACGGACAACCCTATAATGCCTTTCTAAGTGTGGCTGTAAAAAATTACATAAAAATTCAATCGCTCGGTTTGGTCATATTTTCGTTGGCTATAACTTTCAAATTTGGCTAAAAATTGATCGTTGGACAAAATATACCCCTTCTATTAGAGAAATCTGACGAAACTTAAGGGACAATCCTAAAATACATTTCTAAGCTTGGCCGTAAAAAATCTTGCAAAATATCAACCGCTCGATTTTGTCATATTTTCGTGGGCTACAACCTTCAAATTTGGTGAAAAATTCATCGTTGGTGAAAGTCTGCCATTCCCTTGGAGAAATCTGAAGAAACTTCAAGGACAACCCTATGATGCCTTTTTAAGCATGACCGTAAAAAGTTACGTAAAAATTCAACCACTCGGTTTGGTCATATTTTCGCTGGCTATAGCTTTCAAATTTAGCTAAAAATTTATTGTTAGTAATAAACTGCCCCATCCCTTAGAGAAATCTTAAACTTCAGGGACAACACTATAATGCTATTCTAAGCGTGGCCCTAAAATATTAGGCCAAAATTCAACCGCTCGGTTAAGTCATATTTTCGTGGGCTATAGCTTTTAAATTTGGCTAAAAATTTATCGTTGGACAAAATCTGTCCCTTCTCTTAAAGAAGTTCGACAAAACTTTTGGGACAACCCTATAATGCATTTCTAAGATTGGCCGTAAAAAATTATGCAAAAATTCAAACGGTCGGTCTTGTCATATTCTCATGGGCTATAGCCTTTAAATTTTACTAAAATATTATTATTGGTGAAAAGATGCCCCTTCCCTTGGAGAAATCTCATGAAACTTCAGTGACAACCGTACAATGCCTTTCTAAGTGTGGTCGTACAAAATTATGAAAAACTTCAATGACTCGATTTTGTCATATTTTCGTGGGCTTAACCTTCAAATTTGGCTCAAAATTCATCATTGTTGAAAATCTTCCCATTCCCTTAGAGAAATCTGAAGAAACTTTAGGGACAACCCTATAATTCCTTTCTAAGCATGGCTATAAAAAATTACGCAAAAATTCTACCACTCGGTTTTGTCATATTTTCATGGGCGTCAAATTTGACTAAAAATTCATTGTTTGACAAAATCTACCCCTTCTCTTAGAGAAATTCGACGAAACTTCAGGGACAATCCTAAAATGCATTTCTAAGCTTGGCCGTAAAAAATCTTACAAAAAATCAACCGCTCGGTTTTGTCATATTTTCGTGGGCTATAAACTTTATCTTTGGCTAAAAATTCATCGTTGGTGAAAATTTACCCCTTCCCTTTAAGAAATCTAAAGAAACTTCACGGATAACCCGATATTGCCTTTCTAAGTGTGGCCGTAAAAAATGAAGCAAAAATTCAACCGCTCAGTTTGGTCATATTTTCGTAGGCTATATAACCTTCAAATTTGGCTAAAAATTCACCGTTGGACAAAATCAACCCTTTCTCTTGGAGAAATCTGACGAAACTTAAGGGACAAATTGGAAAATGCATTTCTAAGCTTGGCCGTAAAAAATCTTGCAAAAAATCAACCGTTTGATTTTGTCATATTTTCATAGGCTTTAACTTTGGCTAAAAATTCATCATTGGTGAAAATTTACCCATTCCCTTTGAGAAATCTGAAGAAACTTCAGGGACAACCCTATAATGCCATTCTAAGCGTGACCGTAAAAAGTTACATAAAAATTCAACCACTCGGTTTGGTCATATTTTCATTGGCTATAGCCTTCAAATTTGGCTAAAAATTCATTGTTAGTAAAAATCTGCCTTATCCCTTGGAGAAATCTGAAGAAACTGAAGGGACAACCCTATAATGCCTTTCTAAGCGTGGCCGTAAAAAATTAGGCAAAAATTCAACCGCTTGGTTAAGTCATATTTTCATGGGCTATAGCTTTCAAATTTGGCTAAAAATTCATGTTTGGACAAAATCTGTCCCTTCTCTTAAAGAAGTTCGACAAAACTTCTGGGACAACCCAATAATACATTTCTATGATTGGCCGAAAAAAATTATGCAAAAATTCAAACGGTCGGTTTTGTCATATTTTCATGGGCTACCTTCAAATTTTACTAAAAATTTATCATTGGTGAAAATATGCCCCTTCCCTTAGAGAAATCTGATGAAACTTCAAGGACAACCGTACAATGACTTTCTAAGTGTGGTCATAAAAAATTATGCAAAACTTCAACTACTCAATTTTGTCATATTTTCATGGGCTACAACCTTTAAATTTGGCTAAAAATTCATCGTTAGTAAAAATCTACCCATTCCCTTGGAGAAATCTGAAAAAATTTCAAGGACAACCCTATAATGCCTTTCTAAGATTGGCCATAAAAAATTAGGCAAAAATTCATCCGCTCGGTTTAGTCATATTTTCGTCGGCTATAGCTTTTAAATTTGGCTAAAAATTCATCGTTGGCCAAATTTGTCCCTTCTCTTAAAGAAGTTTTACAAAACTTTTGGGAAAACCCTATAATGCATTTCTCAGATTGACTATAAAAAATTATGTAAAAATTCAAACAATCGATTTTGTCATATTCTCAAAGGCTATAGCCTTCAAATTTTACTAAAAATTTATCATTGGTGAAAATATGCCTCTTCCTTTGGAAAAATCTGATGAAACTTCAGGGACAACCATACAATACTATTCTAAGTGTGGCTATAAAAAATTATGCAAAACTTCAACTACTCGATTTTGTCATATTTTAGTGGGCTACAACCTTTAAATTTGGATAAAAATTCATCGTTGGTGAAAATCTGCCATTCCCTTGGAGAAATCTGAAGAAACTTTAAGGACAATCCTATGATTCCTTTCTAAGCGTGACAATAAAAAATTATGCAAAAATTCAATAGCCCGGTTTTGTCATATTTTCGTGGGCTATAACCTTCAACTTTGGTTAAAAATTCATCGTTTGAAAAAATATACCTCTTCTCTTAGAGAAATTCGATGAAGCTTCAGGGACAATCCTAAAATGCATTTCTAAGCTTGGCTGTAAAAAATCTTGCAAAAAATCAACCACTCGGTTTGGTCATATTTTCGTTATAGCCTTCAAATTTTGCTAAATATTCAATGTTAGTAAACATATGCCCCATCCCTTTGAGAAATCTGAAGATACTTCACGGACAACCCTATAATTCCTTTCTAAGCGTGGCCATAAAAAATTACGTAAAAATTTAACCGCTCAATTTTGTCATATTTTCGTGGGCTTGCCTTCAAATTTGGCTTAAAATTCATCGTTTGACAAAATCTACCCTTCTCTAAGAGAAATTCTATGAAACTTCAGGGACAATCCTAAAATACATTTCTAAGCCTGGCTATAAAAAATCTTGCAAAAAATCAACCACTCAGTTTTGTCATGTTTTCGTGGGCTATAAACTTCAACTTTTGCAAAAAATTCATCCTTGTTGAAAATTTGCCCTTTCCCTTTGAGAAATCTGAAGAAACTTCACGGACAACCCTATAATGCCTTTCTAAGTGTGGCTGTAAAAAATTACATAAAAATTCAATCGCTCGATTTGGTCAATTTTCGTTGGCTATAACTTTCAAGTTTGGCTAAAAATTGATCGTTGGACAAAATATACCCCTTCTATTAGAGAAATCTGACGAAACTTAAGGGACAATCCTAAAATACATTTCTAAGCTTGGCCGTAAAAAATCTTGCAAAATATCAACCGCTCGATTTTGTCATATTTTCGTGGGCTACAACCTTCAAATTTGGTGAAAAATTCATCGTTGGTGAAAGTCTGCCATTCCCTTGGAGAAATCTGAAGAAACTTCAGGGACAACCCTATGATGCCTTTCTAAGCATGACCGTAAAAAGTTACGTAAAAATTCAACCACTCGGTTTGGTCATATTTTCGCTGGCTATAGCCTTCAAATTTGGCGAAAAATTCATTGTTAGTAATAATCCGCCCCATCTCTTAGAGAAATCTTAAACTTCAGGGACAACACTATAATGCTATTCTAAGCGTGGCCCTAAAATATTAGGCCAAAATTCAACCGCTGGGTTAAGTCATATTTTCGTGGGCTATAGCTTTCAAATTTGGCTAAAAATTTATCGTTGGACAAAATCTGTCCCTTCTCTTAAAGAAGTTCGACAAAACTTTTGGGACAACCCTATAATGCATTTCTAAGATTGGCCATAAAAAATTATGCAAAAATTTAACCGCTCGATTTTGTCATATTTTCGTGGCCTATAGCCTTCAAATTTGGTTAAAAATTCATCGTTTGACAAAATCTACCCCTTCTCTTAGAGAAATTTGACGAAACTTGAGGGACAATCCGAAAATGCTTTTCTAAGCTTGGCCGTAAAAAATGTTGCAAAAAATCAACCGCTCGGTTTTGTCATGTTTTCATGGGCTATAAACTTCAACTTTTGCAAAAAATTCATCCTTGTTGAAAATTTGCCCTTTCCTTTGAGAAATCTGAAGAAACTTCACGGACAACCCTATAATGCCTTTCTAAGTGTGGCTGTAAAAAATTACATAAAAATTCAATCGCTCGGTTTGGTCATATTTTCGTTGGCTATAACTTTCAAATTTGGCTAAAAATTGATCGTTGGACAAAATATACCCCTTCTATTAGAGAAATCTGACGAAACTTAAGGGACAATCCTAAAATACATTTCTAAGCTTGGCCGTAAAAAATCTTGCAAAATATCAACCGCTCGATTTTGTCATATTTTCGTGGGCTACAACCTTCAAATTTGGTGAAAAATTCATCGTTGGTGAAAGTCTGCCATTCCCTTGGAGAAATCTGAAGAAACTTCAAGGACAACCCTATGATGCCTTTTTAAGCATGACCGTAAAAAGTTACGTAAAAATTCAACCACTCGGTTTGGTCATATTTTCGCTGGCTATAGCTTTCAAATTTAGCTAAAAATTTATTGTTAGTAATAAACTGCCCCATCCCTTAGAGAAATCTTAAACTTCAGGGACAACACTATAATGCTATTCTAAGCGTGGCCCTAAAATATTAGGCCAAAATTCAACCGCTCGGTTAAGTCATATTTTCGTGGGCTATAGCTTTTAAATTTGGCTAAAAATTTATCGTTGGACAAAATCTGTCCCTTCTCTTAAAGAAGTTCGACAAAACTTTTGGGACAACCCTATAATGTATTTCTAAGATTGGCCGTAAAAAATTATGCAAAAATTCAAACGGTCGGTCTTGTCATATTCTCATGGGCTATAGCCTTTAAATTTTACTAAAATATTATTATTGGTGAAAAGATGCCCCTTCCCTTGGAGAAATCTCATGAAACTTCAGTGACAACCGTACAATGCCTTTCTAAGTGTGGTCGTACAAAATTATGAAAAACTTCAATGACTCGATTTTGTCATATTTTCGTGGGCTTAACCTTCAAATTTGGCTCAAAATTCATCATTGTTGAAAATCTTCCCATTCCCTTAGAGAAATCTGAAGAAACTTTAGGGACAACCCTATAATTCCTTTCTAAGCATGGCTATAAAAAATTACGCAAAAATTCAACCACTCGGTTTTGTCATATTTTCATGGGCGTCAAATTTGACTAAAAATTCATTGTTTGACAAAATCTACCCCTTCTCTTAGAGAAATTCGACGAAACTTCAGGGACAATCCTAAAATGCATTTCTAAGCTTGGCCGTAAAAAATCTTACAAAAAATCAATCGCTCGGTTTTGTCATATTTTCGTGGGCTATAAACTTTATCTTTGGCTAAAAATTCATCGTTGGTGAAAATTTACCCCTTCCCTTTAAGAAATCTAAAGAAACTTCACGGACAACCCGATATTGCCTTTCTAAGTGTGGCCCTAAAAAATGAAGCAAAAATTCAACCGCTCAGTTTGGTCATATTTTCGTAGGCTATATAACCTTTAAATTTGGCTAAAAATTCACCCTTGGATAAAATCAACCCCTTCTCTTGGAGAAATCTGACGAAACTTAAGGGACAAATTTGAAAATGCATTTCTAAGCTTGGCCGTAAAAAATCTTGCAAAAAGTCAACCGTTTGATTTTGTCATATTTTCATAGGCTTTAACTTTGGCTAAAAATTCATCATTGGTGAAAATTTACCCATTCCCTTTGAGAAATCTGAAGAAACTTCAGGGACAACTCTATAATGCCATTCTAAGCGTGATCGTAAAAAGTTACATAAAAATTCAACCACTCGGTTTGGTCATATTTTCATTGGCTATAGCCTTCAAATTTGGCTAAAAATTCATTGTTAGTAAAAATCTGCCTCATCCCTTGGAGAAATCTGAAGAAACTTAAGGGACAACCCTATAATGCCTTTCTAAACGTGGCCGTAAAAAATTAGGCAAAAATTCAACCGCTTGGTTAAGTCATATTTTCATGGGCTATAGCTTTCAAATTTGGCTAAAAATTCATGTTTGGACAAAATCTGTCCCTTCTCTTAAAGAAGTTCGACAAAACTTCTGGGACAACCCAATAATACATTTCTATGATTGGCCGAAAAAAATTATGCAAAAAATTCAAACGGTCGATTTTGTCATATTTTCATGGGCTACCTTCAAGTTTTACTAAAAATTTATCATTGGTGAAAATATGCCCCTTCCCTTGGAGAAATCTGATGAAACTTCAAGGGCAACTGTACAATGACTTTCTAAGTGTGGTCGTAAAAAATTATGCAAAACTTCAACTACTCAATTTTGTCATATTTTCATGGGCTACAACCTTTAAATTTGGCTAAAAATTCATCGTTGGTAAAAATCTACCCATTCCCTTGGAGAAATCTGAAAAAAATTTCAAGGACAACCCTATAATGCCTTTCTAAGATTGGCCATAAAAAATTAGGCAAAAATTCATCCGCTCGGTTTAGTCATATTTTCGTCGGCTATAGCTTTTAAATTTGGCTAAAAATTCATCGTTGGCCAAATTTGTCCCTTTTCTTAAAGAAGTTTTACAAAACTTTTGGGAAAACCCTATAATGCATTTCTCAGATTGACTATAAAAAATTATGTAAAAATTCAAACAGTCGATTTTGTCATATTCTCAAAGGCTATAGCCTTCAAATTTTACTAAAAATTTATCATTGGTGAAAATATGCCTCTTTCCTTGGAAAAATCTGATGAAACTTCAGGGACAACCATACAATGCTATTCTAAGTGTGGCTATAAAAAATTATACAAAACTTCAACTACTCGATTTTGTCATATTTTAGTGGGCTACAACCTTTAAATTTGGATAAAAATTCATCGTTGGTGAAAATCTGCCCATTCCCTTGGAGAAATCTGAAGAAACTTTAAGGACAATCCTATAATTCCTTTCTAAGCGTGACAATAAAAAATTACGCAAAAATTCAATAGCCCGGTTTTGTCATATTTTCGTGGGCTATAACCTTCAACTTTGGTTAAAAATTCATCGTTTGAAAAAATATACCCCTTCTCTTAGAGAAATTCGATGAAGCTTCAGGGACAATCCTAAAATGCATTTCTAAGCTTGGCTGTAAAAAATCTTGCAAAAAATCAACCACTCGATTTGGTCATATTTTCGTTATAGCCTTCAAATTTCGCTAAATATTCAATGTTAGTAAACATATGCCCCATCCCTTTGAGAAATCTGAAGATACTTCACGGACAACCCTATAATTCCTTTCTAAGCGTGGCCATAAAAAATTACGTAAAAATTCAACCGCTCAATTTTGTCATATTTTCGCGGGCTTGCCTTCAAATTTGGCTTAAAACTCATCATTTGACAAAATCTACCCTTCTCTAAGAGAAATTCTATGAAACTTCAGGGACAATCCTAAAATACATTTCTAAGCCTGGCTGTAAAAAATCAACCACTCAGTTTTGTCATGTTTTCGTGGGCTATAAACTTCAACTTTGGCTAAAAATTCATCATTGTTGAAAATTTGCCCCTTCCCTTTTAGAAATCTGAAGAAACTTCACGGACAACCCTATAATGCCTTTCTAAGTGTGGCCGTAAAAATTTAATCGCTCGGTTTGGTCATATTTTCGTAGGCTATAACTTTCAAATTTAGCTAAAAATTGATCGTTGGACAAAATATACCCCTTCTATTAGAGAAATCCAACGAAACTTAAGGGACAATCCTAAAATACATTTCTAAGCTTGGCCGTAAAAAATCTTGCAAAATATCAACCGCTCGATTTTTTCATATTTTCGTGGGCTAACCTTTAAATTTGGCGAAAAATTCATCGTTGGTGAAAGTCTGCCCATTCCCTTGGAGAAATCTGAAGAAACTTCAGGGACAACCCTATGATGCCTTTCTAAGCATGACCGTAAAAAGTTAGGTAAAAATTCAACCACTCGGGTTGGTCATATTTTCATTGGCTATAGCCTTCAAATTTGGCTAAAAATTAATTGTTGGTAAAAATCTGCCCCATCCCTTGGAGAAATCTTAAGAAACTTCAGGAACAACACTATAATGCTATTCTAAGCGTGGCTAAAAAAAATTAGGAAAAAAATTCAACCGCTTGGTTAAGTCATATTTTCGTGGGCTATAGCTTTCAAATTTGGCTAAAAATTTATCGTTGGACAAAATCTGTCCCTTCTCTTAAAGAAGTTAGACAAAACTTTTGGGACAACCCTATAATGCATTTCTAAGATTGGCCATAAAAAATTATGCAAAAATTCAAATGGTCGGTCTTGTCATATTTTCATGGGCTATAGCCTTTAAATTTTACTAAAAATTTATCATTAGTGAAAAGATGCCCCTTCCCTTGGAGAAATCTCATGAAACTTCAATGACAACCGTACAATGACTTTCTAAGTGTGGTTGTAAAAAATTATGCAAAACTTTAACTACTCAATTTTGTCATATTTTCGTGGGCTACAACCTTTAAATTTGGCTAAAAATTCATCGTTGGTGAAAATCTACCCATTCCCTTGGAGAAATTTGAAAAAAATTTCAAGGACAACTCTATAATGCCTTTTTAAGCTTGGCCATGAAAAATTAGGCAAAAATTCATCCGCTCGGTTTAGTCATATTTTCGTCGGCTATAGCTTTCAAATTTGGCTAAAAATTCATCGTTGGCCAAATTTGTCCCTTCTCTTAAAGAAGTCTTACAAAACTTTGGGAAAACCCTATCATGCATTTCTAAGATTGGCTATAAAAAATTATGTAAAAATTCAAACGGTTGGTTTTGTCATATTCTCATAGGCTACAACCTTCAAATTTTACTAAAAATTTATCATTAGTGAAAATATACCTCTTCCCTTGGAGAAATCTAATGAAACTTAAGGGACAACCATACAATGTTGTTCTAAGTGTGGCTGTAAAAAATTATACAAAACTTCAACTACTCGATTTTGTCATATTTTCGTAGGCTACAACCTTTAAATTTGGTTGAAAATTCATCGTTAGTGAAAATCTGCCCATTCCCTTGGAGAAATTTGAAGAAACTTTAGGGACAATCCTATAATTCCTTTCTAAGCGTGGCAATAAAAAATTATGCAAAAATTCAATAGCTCGGTTTTGTCATATTTTTGTGTGCCAAATTTGGCTAAAAATTCATCGTTTGACAAAATCTACCCCTTCTCTTAGAGAAATTCAATGAAACTTCAGGGACAATTCTAAAATGCATTTCTAAGCTTGGCTGTAAAAAATCTTGCAAAAAATCAACCGCTCGGTTTGGTTATATTTTTGTTATAGCCTTCAAATTTCACTAAATATTCAATGTTAGTAAAAATCTACCCCATCCCTTTGAGAAATCTGAAGAAACTTCACGGACAACCCTATAATTCCTTTCTAAGCATGGCAATAAAAAATTACGTAAAAATTCAACCGCTCGGTTTTGTCATATTTTCGTGGGTAGCCTTCAAATTTGGCTAAAAATTCATCGTTTGACAAAATCTACCCCTTCTTTTAGAGAAATTCGACGAAACTTCAGGGACAATCCTAAAATACATTTCTAAGCTTGGCCGTAAAAAATCTTGCAAAAAATCAACCGCTTAATTTTGTCATGTTTTCATGGGCTATAAACTTCAACTTTGGCTAAAAATTTATCATTGTTGAAAATTTGCCCCTTCCCTTTGAGAAATCTGAAGAAACTTCACGGACAAACCTATAATGCCTTTCTAAGTGTGGCCTAAAAAATTTTGCAAAAATTTAAACTCTCGGTTTGGTCATATTTTCGTAGGCTGTAACCTTCAAATTTGGCTAAAAATTCATCATTGGACAAAATCTACCGCTTCTCTTAGAGAAATCTGACGAAACTTAAGGGACAGTCCTAAAATGCATTTCTAAGCTTGGTCGTAAAAAATTTTACAACAAATCAACCACTCGATTTTGTCATATTTTCGTGGGCTACAACCTTCAAATTTGGCGAAAAATTCATCGTTGGTGAAAGTCTGCTCATTCCCTTGGAGAAATCTGAAGAAACTTCAGGGACAACCCTATGATGCCTTACTAAGCATGATCGTAAAAAGTTACATAAAAATTCAACCACCCGGTTTGGTCATATTTTCGTTGGCTATAGCCTTCAAATTTAACTAAAAATTCATTGTTAGTAAAAATCTACCCCATCCCTTGGAGAAATCCGAAGAAACTTCAAGGAAAACCTATAATGCCTTTCTAAGCGTAGCCGTAAAAAATTAGGCAAAAATTCAACTGCTCGGTTAAGTCATATTTTGGTGGGCTATAGCTTTCAAATTTGGCTAAAAATTTATCGTTGGACAAAATCTGTTCCTTCTCTTAAAGAAGTTTGACAAAACTTTTGAGATAACCCTTTAATGCATTTTTAAGATTGGCCGTAAAAAATTATTCAAAAATTCAAATGGTCGGTTTTGTCATATTTTCATGGGCTTCCATTTTGGCTAAAAATTCATCGTTTGACAAAATCTACCCCTTCTCTTAGAGAAATTCGACGAGCCTTTAGAGACAATCCTAAAATGCATTTCTAAGCTTGGCCGTAAAATATCTTACAAAAAATCAACCGCTCGGTTTTGTCATATTTTCGTGGGCTATAAACTTTATCTTTGGCTAAAAATTCATCGGTTGTGAAAATTTACAATTTAAGAAATCTGAAGAAACTTGTAATATCCCGAATTTTAAAATGAGAGAATTAATTACCGAAATAAATATTAGGAATTGGTATATGGAGTATTTAATGTCCCAAACTATTGAGAATAATTAAATTGATAATTTTGGGAACTGTTAGAAAATTATGGAGACCGGTTAAGCTGAAATTAAGCCCGGTTGAGATATGGGTGTCGGACCAAGTATCTCGGAATGAGATGATATTGGTCAGGGCTGTAGAGAATAATATTGGGAATCTGAATATGTATTCGGAATAATTTTTAGATGATGTTTGTGCCCGAACGAAGAACCTGTTGGTTATAAAACGATGAAGTTTTAATGAATTGGATTAAAAGAAAAATTGAAAATCCTATTTTTCCTTCTCTATTCACGTAGGCGTGCTGAAGGTGTGAACATTTCACTTACACTTTATTTTTCTTCTTCTCTTCATTATCATCTTCTCTATTCTCTTCTTTTCCTCCTCCAAACCCTAACACATTGAGTTCATCTTCCACATCTCCTTCCCATTTTCGTTGGTGGAGCTTGAAGGAGGCTTGTGAGCTGCTGTTTTTCCTTCTCCTCTTCCTCATTTTCGCAGCTTACTCTCCCTCTAAGGGAACCCATTTTCGTTTTTGGGCTTTGAGGTAAGTATACCCATTTTTGCTAAGGTTTTGGTTATGGGTATATGGTATTTATGAGTTTGGAAGCCATGCATGTGTATGAATGTTTTGAGGAGAGTATTTAATGCAAGAGTTTAATGTGGGTTTGTATGAGAATGAGGTTTCTTTGAGAAGTAATAAAGTGGATGCATTTATGGTTGAAAAGAGAAGAGTATTTATGATGGTCGTTGGAATTTTATGAAACCCTAACTTTATGAATTTGGGGGAAATGCATAATGGAGGTTGATGAGTATGAATTGTTGGTAATAAATGTGAGTTATGATGCATAAGGGCCAATGGTGATGGTATTTGGTTGATGGAAGTCATTAATGGAGAAACCCATGAAAGGGTTGGTTGTTGAGTACATAATAATAAATGGTGGCACCTAACCCATGGTGGTTATGGTGGATAAAATGAAATAAAAGAGTTTTGAGAGTTATAATAATAAAAACAGCAAGTATTTATTGATATATAAGTATTTGAACCTTAATGAGTAAGTAGAAAATTGATTGTATAATGTATTGTGATGTAGGAAGTGACCCCATTGATGAAGCGGGACCATCAAACCGCGTTGATCACTACTTCACTTGAGGTAGGAGGGGGTAACTTTTCTAAATGCATGATTTCATCCATTGGTGATGTGAAAATATGTATATGTGATTATGTTAATGGTTGTTTGAATGGATGATATGATAGGTGTAATTTGAATGCATTTAGAATGATGATTGTTATGTGGCATTGTGTTTGGGATAAAATTAATGATGTGGTAATATTATATTAATGAAGTATGATGATGGTTTGAAACCATATGTAAATTGAGATTGTGATGTGAATGTCCCAAATATGTGTATGAGTTATGGAATGTGTATGCCACTAACTATTGATGAGAATAAGTTCAAAGAGAATTGGGATTGGATAAGAATAATGAGAATATTGAAATCCGCCAAGTTGTGGTGGTGAATGATTAAATGTGGAGTGGCATCTAGGATGCATAGTGTGAGGATGCACGTGATTTGCATTTGCATTGCATCCATGGCATATCATAGCTGTCTATGTGGAATATTAGGGGGTTCCACTAGGCGGGCCCAGTGGGAGGGCGGCTCAGTGCACGAGCGTATTGTGACTTTCCCCTGTGATTCGGTGTATGAGTCACGAAGCTGTCCATAGTTTGGTGACGAGGCACCCTATGTGGCGGGCCCAATGGGCGGGCGGCTTTATTGGTGAGCGAGTTTACCTCGGTGTCCGACGGGGCACGGCTCTCTCGATGTGTGTTCGGGAGGGGCCCGTAGCACTTGTGGTAGTTGAGGCCACGCTATTAATCCGCAAGTCACAGGGTGACTAGTGCTACAGATGGGCGATAGTGGTTTGGTACCAGTAAAATTATGAAAATGTGAGCATGCTTAAAATGAGATATATGTGTACACAATTTTTCTACTGCAGTAGGGGCATAGTAGCACACCTATGCTTGTCCCACAATTGAATTGATTTAATGATATATTTTTCCCACAGTCGGATCCGCATTGTTTGACGATGAATTCTTATGCATATGCATTAGCCTTAAGAGCATTTGCATATAGCTGGAGACATGCCTAGGTGAAAGCCCTTGGTGGCAATGGATGAATGAGAATTGAAAGGGGAAAGAGTTGAATACTAACCCGATGTGTGTGTTTGGCAATCCAAATGATTGATATTGTGAATGTATACTTGAAATTATAAGATGTATTGTGTATAATGTATGATGTGGTGTAATGATTGCTAATTGTGCAAGTATACATGTATTTCATCATAATGTATGACTTTAATTCATTTGGATTATGTTACTCACCTCCCCGTTGCCATTTTTAAAGTTGATGTAGGTATGACTTAAATCCTATAACTTTTGGAGGCCGAGTATGAAGAAGGTAAAATATGGATAGGAATGCGTAAGCCTTGGCCGGCATGAAATCTGTTTTGTAGAGTATATGAGGTTTATATACTCAATTTTGTAATATTGATAATTTTAGAGGTCATGGGAGAAAATTGGACAGGTTTGTGTAATGACAATTTTCATTCATGACCCAAAAGATGTAAAGAATGAATCTGAATACTTGACTTTGTTAAATGAATGAATGTTGTGTTTTCATGCTATATTATGGAGCTTGTGGAATGATGTGGAATATAGATGTATGTAGGGAGTGCATGTGGTTTGATGATGAATTTAAATTATATGCATGAGCTAATGTTAGCATGATAATGGTTAATGGTGAATGAGGTAGATTCCAAGAGTGTTATATAATGTATAAATTTTGTAGGAACTGAAAGAATTGCCATAAGTTGAGTTTTAGTATGGTAGGTTGAGTGTTAGCAATGCAAGTTCACGTTTTCTGCTGAGTTTCTGCAGAACTCGCTCAAGCGAGTAGTAGTCTCGCCCGAGCGAGATTGTTGTGGAACAGGGGATTCGTTTCTGCCCCAAATTCACTCAAGCAAAGTTACATTTCGCCCAAGCGAGATTGCCACAGAATCAGTGTTTTGATTCTGGACAATTTTCGCCCAGGCGTGAAGGGCAGCGCTCAAGCGAGGGAGAAGGAGAATGGATTCTGGACGATTTTCGCCCAGGCGAGTGGTGCCTCGCCCAAGCGAAAATCGGCCAGAGAGTCCTTAATGTTTCTGGACCAATCTCGCTTAAGCGAGCCTTGGGCCGCTCAAGCGAGATCGACCCCTGATACTCCTTTCCTTCTTCGCTCAAGCGTCTCGCTTCCTTCGCTCAAGCATTCCTTCGTGTCTCGCTTAAGCGAGGCAGGGCTCGCTCAAGCGAGTTGAGCCCTGATACTTATTTTCCTCCCTCGCTCAAGGTCGCTCAGCGTTCGCCCAAGCGTGGGTACGCTGGCTCGCTCAAGCGACTTGAGTCACGCTTGAGCGAGTATGCCTCTGATTCTCATTTTGATATTTTAAAATTAAATTTTAAAATGCTATGCATTGTTTCTTCATTAAATATTATTTTGAAGGTATTGAGGAATATGTACTGGACCTCTAGGCTATATAAATTACCTTCTGTTGTTCAAGTGGCCTCAATACTCAAGAGGGGGGGTGAATTGAGTTATAAAACTTTTGCTTGGAATGCCTTTAAAAATGATTTCTATAACCAAGTTTATGAGATTATGCAAGTGAAAGCAAGTAACAAGGATATGCAATGCACTACAAGAGGTAAGTGTTGTTGAGGCAATTTAGCAAACACTTGGTGTGCAATATCTAAAGTATAGCAAATTAAGCAAGTTCAAGTATGTTCTTCTCAACCAAACAATACCAATCAACAGATATGCAATGTATGGAAGTAAAAGAGTAAGGAAGAGAAGCTTGCAAACCGATGTAACGAGTTCCACCCAATCCGGTGTACGTCTCGCCTCTAAGCAACCCACTTAGAGGATTTTCCACTATTGTAGACTAGAGATACAACTTTGAGCAATTGCGGCTTCCTAGTGTCCCACACTCAAGAACCCAATCCTCACAAGTATAAGGGCAACCCACCCAATCTCTCAATCTCACAATATCCCAAAGGTTGAGTCCACAACCTTTGTAACCACTCAATCCTAGAGTGAACAACCACTCAACCTAGAGTGAATAAGTTTGTGTGTTTGGAGTTTGTGTTTACAATCAATATACTCTCTTAATAGAGCAGATATACAAGTGAAAAGCTCTCCAAATTCTAATCTCTCAAGATGAGAGGATATACAATTGAAAGTACAAAAATGCAAGAGATAGGTTTGCAAAGCACAAAATAGAGCTATGAATTGTTGCTACTTGGTTGTGTGTTGGTTGCACTTTGTGCTTGTGTTCTTCCTCCATTTATAGAGCCATGATAGCAGTTGAGGTGTGCCCTAGTTCCTCATAGCCGTTGCAGTTAGTGGAAATTTGAAGAATGGTGGAGACATGACCTGGTTTTCCCACTTAAATCTGTTTTCCACTAGCGTAATCGATTACATCCTCGCGTTGTAATCGATTAGCTTCAAGTCAGAGAGTCACTAATCGATTATCTCATTACCTGTAATCGATTAGCATCTTGTACCTGATGCATTTAATTTGTCTTCGCAGCATCCTAATCGATTAGCATGTCTTGCAATCGATTACCTTAAATTCCAGTGGCTTCCTAATCGATTATATGGCTCTCTTAATCGATTAGCATATGTGCCTGATGCATTTAATTCCATTTTTATTGCTGTCATCGATTAGTCTCAAGTGTGTAATCGATTATCTTAATTCCAGTGAGTATCTAATCGATTGTGTGGCTTCCTTAATCGATTATCTTCAACTCTGATGCAATTTCTTCAAGACAGAAGGCTTCTAATCGATTAGCATCTATGGCCTAATCGATTATCTTCAACTCTGATGCAATTTCTTCCAAGACAGAAAGCTTCTAATCGATTAGAATCTATGGCATAATCGATTAGCTTCGCTGTTTCTTCAATTCTGATTTCATGTCTTTGTTTTTGCATTGTTTCTTCAAGAGTACTTGTCATTATCAAAATCCTTGCACATCTTTTGGACCTGTTAACATATTCAAACACATTCTCCCCCTTTTTGATGATGACAACTATGTTCATCTCTTGAGGATTGTTAGTTTAAATAAAATAGGCTTATCTTTTGCAAAAACAACTCTGCTACATTATCTCTTTTTCAAGTAGCAGATGACAATTTTCAAAAAACCAATTCAGCAGCCAATGTCTTATCTCATTTTATCCATTGTTTATTATCTCTTATCTATAATTCTCCCCCTATCAAAAGGAGTTTAACAAACAGATAAGATTTAGCAATTTGTTAACAAAGCATCTATTATCCATATTATCAGAGCATATTATCACAGCATATTCAGAAATATTCATATCAGAGCATTATCCAACATGTGAACATTTATTCTTCTCCCCCTTTGTAATCATCAAAAACAATTGGAGCAGTGAAGAGAAATTGTATAAACTCAAATAAAATACTTTTATTAAATATCAAAGGGAAATACAAGAAGTAAATTAATTCAAAAAGCAGAAAAGCAACAAACAGAAATCAACAAAATAACAATAAAAATCTAATTGTCTGGGTTGAAGAAGCGGATTTCTGAAATTTGGTGAGCCAGCTCCTCATAGCGCTGCTGCATCATCTCAAAATGTTGCTGCTCGGTCATGGAAAACTCTTGGAGGGAGTTCTCAAGACGATCGAAACGGCGATCAAGATGAGCGTAGAGAGATGCAAAAGGGTCAACCTGTGGGGCAGATGAAGAGGCTGCAGCTTGTGGTTGAGGTGGAGAAGGAGGAGGAGCAGGTGCTTCTTCAGCAGGAGCTTGGAAGGGAATGTTGGCATAAGCGCCCTCCATGCGTGAGTACCATGCTCCATTGGTGAAAACAAGACCCATTTTGGTGAGGTGATGGGTGCCAATGCAAGCTCTAGGGGGCACTTTCTCAGAGAGTTCCCCTGCTAAGTCTACTCCACAGAATTTGAAAATTTTGGTGAGGAGGATACCATAGGGGAGCTTTTGTTGGTCCTTGGCATGGCGCATGTGGAACTTGATCAACTGAACCCAGTTAATCTCTTTGTGGTTCAGCATGGCCCACATTAAGAGGACATCATCCTCTTCAACCAGAGCATAGTTCCCACCACGGGGAACAATCATCTTGACCAAGAAGAAGTGAAGCAGGCGGTTGTTCATGGTCAAGTGGCCAACTAGTTTGTGGTTGCTCCTTGGACGGTCAGCCTTCCATAAGGATTGGCGAGCAGTAAGAGCATTGAAGCCCCATTCATCCTCGGGTTCGCCTCCATCAAAGTCAGCATTGTTGAGGGGCAGTTTGGAAATCTCTGCAAGCTGGGCATTGGATAGTTTGATGGTGGTGTTTTTCACTTTAGATTCAACCATCCCATTGACAAGGCGGAGGTTGCAGTAGAATACTCTCATAAGCTCAGGATAGTATTCTTCTTCTTTGAGGGATAGGAAGGGGAAGAGGTTGTAGTGGTTAAGGCTTTGAGTGAAGGTAAGGCTTGGGTTGTCAAAGGTGTCAGCTATGGTGTAGTGAGGGGTCATAATCTCTTTTTCAGAAAAGTTTTTCATAAAATTCTGAAGGTCTCTAGGAGAAGAGAAAAACCTTGAGAAGTCAAGGGGATTATGAGCTTGAGCTTGAGCAGCAGAGGACCTAGCCCTTTTGACATTCCTTGAGGAAGACATGGTGAAAAATGCTAAAAGAGGAGATGAAGAGAGATGAGTGCTAGAGAGTTTTGAGAGATTTGGGAGAAAGGAGGTAGTGTGAGATGAGAAGGTGAATGAGGGGTTATTTATAGTTGAAGATTAGGTTTAGGAAGGAGGAAAGAGAGTTTAGGGAGGAGTGAAGTGAGTTAAGAGAGGGAGAGTTTCGAGTGAGCCTAGGAAATTGGAGTTTTGACCCATCAGAACGCATGCTAATCGATTACATGGCAGGTGGTAATCGATTAGATCACTGTTACTGAGGAATTTCAAACGTTTTGTGCAGAGGGTAATCGATTAGAGGCTTACGGTAATCGATTAGTTTAGAAACAGAATCGTCCTAATCGATTGGGGCAATGTGGTAATCGATTATGAAGAAGAGGAAACGTTTTGAACTGGAAACAGAAGCTTCGTAATCGATTATGGATAATGTATAATCGATTATCTTAAAAACAGAATGATTGTAATCGACTATGGGTGAGTTCTAATCGATTACCTTCGAAACAGAAGCTTAGTAATCGATTGGGATTATCAAAGTAATCGATTATGGAGTCAAAAACTTCAAATATATCAAACAGCAAGGTTCCAATCATGAAATGTGATGTATATCATACATTATGCCATTCAACAAAATATTCAAACACAATTGGACATGTCCAGAATGCCTAATTCTCTTCTTATGTGAATGAATTGCTCTCTAGCCAAGGGTTTTGTGAAAATATCAGCTAGTTGCTGAGAAGTTTCTACATGTTCAAGTACACAATCCCCTTTTAACACATGATCTCTAATAAAGTGATGCCTAATCTCAATGTGTTTGGTTCTAGAGTGCATTACTGGATTCTTGGAGATGTTAATGGCACTTGTATTATCACATTTAATGGGGACTTTATTCAAGGCAATACCAAAATCAAGAAGTTGTTGTCTCATCCAAAGAATTTGAGCACAACAACTACCAGCTGCTACATATTCTGCCTCAGCTGTTGACAATGCAACACTTGCTTGTTTCTTGCTATGCCAAGAAACAAGGGAACTACCAAGCAAATGGCATGTACCACTAGTGCTTTTTCTATCAAGCTTACACCCCGCAAAGTCGGAATCAGAATATCCTAAGAGATTACATTCAACGCCTTTGGGATACCATAAACCAACGCTTTGAGTACCCACAAGATATTTCAAAATCCTTTTTACGGCAGTCAAATGTGATTCTTTGGGACATGCTTGATATCTAGCACACATACATACCGCAAACATGATATCAGGTCTACTTGCAGTTAAATATAGTAAGGATCCAATCATACCTCGATATTTGGTGATTTCAATGTCCTTACCCTTTTCGTCTTTGTCTAGATAGCAGGATGTGCTCATTGGTGTAGCTATCTCATTTGCCTTGTCCATTCCAAACCTTTTAAGTAGTTCCTTACAGTATTTGGTTTGGCTAATGAACGTTCCATCAATGGCTTGTTTTATTTGTAGTCCAAGGAAGAAGGTGAGTTCTCCCATCAAGGACATTTCAAACTCATTCTGCATGATCTTAGCAAATTCTTGACAAAGATTTTCATTAGTAGCACCAAATATTATGTCATCTACATAAATCTGTACCAAGAGGATGTCATTTTGTTTGCGTTTTATAAACAATGTAGTATCAACCTTTCCTCTTTCAAATTTGTGTTCTAAAAGAAATTTGCTTAATCTCTCATACCAAGCTCTTGGAGCTTGCTTCAAACCATATAAGGCTTTTCTCAATTTGAAAACATGATTTGGAAATTTATGATTTTCAAAACCTGGAGGTTGATCTACATAAACTTCTTCTTGAATGTAGCCGTTTAAGAACGCACTTTTGACATCCATTTGATACAATTTGAAATTCATACAACATGCAAAAGCCAGCAATAATCTAATGGCTTCTAACCTAGCTACAGGAGCATATGTTTCTTCATAGTCTATTCCTTCTTCTTGGTTGTATCCCTTTGCTACTAGTCTAGCTTTGTTTCTAGTTATTATTCCGTTTTCATCTAGCTTATTTCTAAACACCCATTTGGTGCCTATTATTAGATGATCATTGGGTCTTGGCACAAGTTCCCAAACTTCATTTCTTTCAAATTGGTTTAACTCTTCTTGCATGGCCAACATCCAATGTTCATCAATAATGGCTTCGTCAATATTCTTGGGTTCTATTTGGGATACAAAAGCCAAGTGATTGCATGCATTTCTAATTGCGTTTCGAGTACTTACCCCTTTGGTTATTTCTCCAATGATCTTGTCCAAGGGATGATCCTTCAAAGTTACCCAATCTTGTTGTTTCTCAACTTGTGCTGCACCTCCATCATGGTTGACTTCTTCTTCTTTGTCTTGTAAGTTCATTTCTTGAAAGGTACCTACAAGATCATCAACATCTTCCTTTCTCGGAGGGTTATGGCTATTTTCATCAAATTTGACATGAATAGATTCCTCAATGATATTTGTTTGTTTGTTGAAAATTCTATAACATTTACTTGATTGAGAATATCCTAGGAAGATTGCCTCATCAGATTTTGCATCAAACTTCCCTAGATTATCCTTTCCATTGTTGAGCACAAAACATTTACATCCAAAGATATGAAAGTATGCAATGTTGGGTTTTCTACCCTTGTAAAGCTCATAGGGGGTTTTCTTTAAAATAGGCCTTATCAAACATCTATTCATAACATAACACGCGGTGTTTACCGCATCGACCCAAAAGTGTTTTGCAACATTGTTTTCATTTAGCATGGTTCTAGCAAGCTCCACTAAACATCTATTCTTTCTTTCAACTACTCCATTTTGTTGTGGAGTTCTAGGAGCTGAGAAGTTGTGATTAATACCATGTTTTTCGCAAAACTTTTCAAAAGATTGATTTTCAAATTCTCCCCCATGATCGGTTCTAATGGATGCAATTTTTGAGTTTTGCTCATTTTGGATAATCTTTGCAAGTTTCTTGAATGCATGATAAGCTTCATTTTTATGAGCAAGAAACAGTGTCCATGTATATCTTGAATAGTCATCTACTATTACTAGACCATAGTAATTACCTCCAAAGCTTTTGATTTTGGATGGTCCAAATAAATCTATGTGCAAAAGTTGTAAAGGCCTTTGAGTAGAAACAATATTTTTGGATTGAAAAGATGCCTTTACTTGTTTTCCCTTTTGACATGCATCACAAAATCTATTTTCAAATTTAAGCTTTGGTAGACCAATTACTAAATCTTTAGAGACAAGTTTGTTCAAGTGGTCTACATGTATATGAGCTATTCTTCTATGCCATAGCCATGTTTCATCCTCTTTTGAAATGAAGCATTGTTCATCATTTGTAGACAAACTATCCATATCAATCATGTAAATATTATCAATTCTTTGGCCTACAAACTTGATTTCCTTATTAGTCTTATGCTCAATTATGCAACAATTTGATTCAAATAAAACTCTATATCCTTTGTCACATAATTGACTTATGCTTAGTAAATTATGTTTGAGACCTTCAACATACAATACATCACTTATGGATGTGGAAGAGTTCTTACCAATATTTCCAATGCCTAGGATTCTTCCCTTAGTGTTGTCTCCATATGTGACGCTTCCTTTTCGTTTGGGAGTGAATGATGTAAATTTAGTTATGTCTCCCGTCATATGCTTCGAACACCCGCTATCCAAGTACCAATGGGTGTTGCTTGCCTTGAAGCATACCTGCAAAACAAAATCATTTTAGAGAACTAGGTACCCATTTTATGTTGGGTCCTTTAAGGTTAGTTTGTGGGAATGTTCCTTTGGGAACCCACACCTTTCTTAAGACTTTTGGTCCTAGTTTCCTAACACTGCACTTATATGCACTATGTCCTTTGGTACCACAATGATTGCATTTCATAAAAGGTGAGAAGGATTTGCTTGGTGGTGCAAAGAAGTTTTTGTAGTGCTTCTCCATTTTATGAATACTATGTTCTTGGTCATATCCTAGACCGGTTTTACTAAACATGCATTTTTGTTGCCCAAGTAGGATATTCAAATTATCTCTTCCATTGGTGAATTTCTCTAGTGTCCTATTTAGGTCTTCAACCTTGGTTTCTAACACAATGCACTTCTTTGCAAAATCACAAGGTTTATCCCTAGAGCATGTTTGAACTTTCTCTATTTCTTCTTTTAAGCTCTCATTTTCTTTACATACTTCCATGAGATGCAATTCGAGAGTATCACTAGTTTTCCTAGATGCTTTGAGTTTACTAGAGATTTTTGTAAATTTATCATATAATTCCTCAAATGCATCTAACAGCTCATTTTTATCTAGGTCAAGAAGATTTACCTCATTTTCCTCTTCTTGATGACTTGCCATTAAGCAAAGATTGGCTTGTTCATCTTCCGAGTCGTCGGAGCTGCTCACATCATTCTCATCCCAAGCAATATAGGCTCTTCTTCTTCTTTGTTTGTCCTTGCCCTTCTTTTTGAGGTTTGGACAATCGGCTTTGAAGTGCCCTTCCTTGCCACATTCAAAACAGTTGGGTGAGGGAGAGTTTTCTTTAGTGATAGGTTTCTTACCTGAGCTTTTAAAGCTTCTTTGGAAGCGTTTGCCTTTCATGAATTTCCCGAAGCGTTTCACAAATAGTCCAAATTCTTCTTCTTCATCAAGTTCACTTCCGGATTCTTCTCCTTCATTTGTGGAAGTAGCCTTGAGAGCAAGACCCTTTTTCTTGGAAGATTTTTCTTCCTCTTCCGCCATCTTTAATTCTTTCAGCTCTTGTTCTTGTTCCTGCAACTTACCAAATAAAGTGGCGAGAGACATTTCGTTTATGCTAGGAGATTGTTTGATGGCGGTAACTAGCGGTTGCCATTCTCTGTTAAGACTTTTCAACACTTTATGAATGAGTTCTTTGTTAGTGTAAGTCTTTCCAAGTGTAATGAGTTGATTGATGATGAGAGTAAACCTTTTTTGCATATCAACAATCGATTCATGAGAGTTTAATCTAAAGCATTCATATTGACTAGTAAGAGTACTAATCTTTGAGTCCTTTACATCATTAGTGCCTTCATGGGTTACTTGAAGAGTATCCCACATTTCCTTAGCAGTTTGGCATGTCATTATCCTAAAAAATTCATCTTGACCTAAAGACATAGTAATAAGATTTTTGGCCTTGTAGCCATATTGGACTTTCTTTTCTTCTTCGCTTGTCCATTCATCTATAGGTTTTTCAACATTCTTGCTATCTATAGTATGCATTGGTATATAGGGACCATTTTCAATGGTATTCCATATTCTCAAGTCAATTGATTGAATGAAGATTTTCATTCTTTCTTTCCAAAATGCATACCCTTCCCCATTGAAAGCGGGAGGTCTATTTATCGCACCACCCTCGGGAAAAACATTTTGAGAACTTGAGGCCATTTAATCTCTTGAAGCTGTTAAGCTTGATCTACCAAGAGTCAAGCTCTGATACCACTTGTTGTTCAAGTGGCCTCAATACTCAAGAGGGGGGGTGAATTGAGTTATAAAACTTTTGCTTGGAATGCCTTTAAAAATGATTTCTATAACCAAGTTTATGAGATTATGCAAGTGAAAGCAAGTAACAAGGATATGCAATGCACTACAAGAGGTAAGTGTTGTTGAGGCAATTTAGCAAACACTTGGTGTGCAATATCTAAAGTATAGCAAATTAAGCAAGTTCAAGTATGTTCTTCTCAACCAAACAATACCAATCAACAGATATGCAATGTATGGAAGTAAAAGAGTAAGGAAGAGAAGCTTGCAAACCGATGTAACGAGTTCCACCCAATCCGGTGTACGTCTCGCCTCTAAGCAACCCACTTAGAGGATTTTCCACTATTGTAGACTAGAGATACAACTTTGAGCAATTGCGGCTTCCTAGTGTCCCACACTCAAGAACCCAATCCTCACAAGTATAAGGGCAACCCACCCAATCTCTCAATCTCACAATATCCCAAAGGTTGAGTCCACAACCTTTGTAACCACTCAATCCTAGAGTGAACAACCACTCAACCTAGAGTGAATAAGTTTGTGTGTTTGGAGTTTGTGTTTACAATCAATATACTCTCTTAATAGAGCAGATATACAAGTGAAAAGCTCTCCAAATTCTAATCTCTCAAGATGAGAGGATATACAATTGAAAGTACAAAAATGCAAGAGATAGGTTTGCAAAGCACAAAATAGAGCTATGAATTGTTGCTACTTGGTTGTGTGTTGGTTGCACTTTGTGCTTGTGTTCTTCCTCCATTTATAGAGCCATGATAGCAGTTGAGGTGTGCCCTAGTTCCTCATAGCCGTTGCAGTTAGTGGAAATTTGAAGAATGGTGGAGACATGACCTGGTTTTCCCACTTAAATCTGTTTTCCACTAGCGTAATCGATTACATCCTCGCGTTGTAATCGATTAGCTTCAAGTCAGAGAGTCACTAATCGATTATCTCATTACCTGTAATCGATTAGCATCTTGTACCTGATGCATTTAATTTGTCTTCGCAGCATCCTAATCGATTAGCATGTCTTGCAATCGATTACCTTAAATTCCAGTGGCTTCCTAATCGATTATATGGCTCTCTTAATCGATTAGCATATGTGCCTGATGCATTTAATTCCATTTTTATTGCTGTCATCGATTAGTCTCAAGTGTGTAATCGATTATCTTAATTCCAGTGAGTATCTAATCGATTGTGTGGCTTCCTTAATCGATTATCTTCAACTCTGATGCAATTTCTTCAAGACAGAAGGCTTCTAATCGATTAGCATCTATGGCCTAATCGATTATC
This sequence comes from Clitoria ternatea, assembly GCA_037962975.1. NCBI lineage: Eukaryota > Viridiplantae > Streptophyta > Magnoliopsida > Fabales > Fabaceae > Clitoria > Clitoria ternatea. The sequence continues at coordinate 168,413,585 of CM075673.1, forward strand.
TTCAACTCTGATGCAATTTCTTCCAAGACAGAAAGCTTCTAATCGATTAGAATCTATGGCATAATCGATTAGCTTCGCTGTTTCTTCAATTCTGATTTCATGTCTTTGTTTTTGCATTGTTTCTTCAAGAGTACTTGTCATTATCAAAATCCTTGCACATCTTTTGGACCTGTTAACATATTCAAACACACCTTCCACATTTTCATGAAAATTCCTCCTCTTAAAAATTAATCAGCCTATGATTAAACCAAATTAAATAATTCTTCCGCTGATCCTGATTGAAAAATTTATATTTAGTTTCACCCTCTCATATCTTCATATATGGGAGTGGTTCATTTTAGATCCAGGGGTTTGGTGAAAAATACTTCACTACTTTAATTATTGAATTTATTAATATTTTCAAAGACGTGAAAAATTTTCCCCTATTTTAATTTGGGGGTTTGGGGCGTCTCAACCTGGTATCAGAGCAATGGTTGCTCTTGATACAATTAAAATGGATGATGTTTATATGTTTGTTGCTTATGGTTAATTGATTTATGAATTATATGGGTGAATTATGATAGTGGTTATTGAAATGGGATTATTACATGATTATTGTTAAGCCCGGCCAGGCAATTCCTTTCTCATATTTACCTTCTAATTATGAAATACATTATGATGATACTTGTGCCAATGAAGTTAATGATGAATGATATGTATGCACACTGGGTGAAGAGACTTTAAGTTTCTAATTATGTTTATGTTATCGTGTATAGATTGAGTGATGGCGTATAGGCACAATTCTGATGCAGCCGCTATGGCTGAAGCCTTTAATCGCTTTGCTGACATACTTGAACGGTAACAACAACCTATTGGTCAGTCGAATCAAGGCCTTGACCAGTTTCTTAAGCGGAAGCCTTCTGAATTTCATGGAGGCTATAAGCCAGATGATGCTCATGTCTGGATCCGTGATTTGGAACGGATATTTGCTAGCATAGAATGTACCGAAACGCAGAAGGTGGAATATGCAGTGTTCATGGTTCGGAATGAGGCCGAATCTTGGTGGATCCTCACCCGTGGGCGTATGATTGCTGCCTACACTCCTTTAAATTGGGAGAATTTCAAGGCTGAATTTCTTAAGAAATACTTTCCTGCGAGTTACAAAAACAAGAAAGAGCTTGAATTCATGGAACTCAAGCAAGGTGGCATGTCGGTTGAGGAGTATGCTTTGAAATTTGAAGAGCTATGTGTGTTTTATCCTCCCTTTCAGCAAGAGGGCACTGAAACTTTGAAGTGTGTTAAATTTGAGAATGGACTACGCCAAGAGATCAAGAAGGCAATTTGCCACCAAGAGATTAGGAGCTTTCCTACTCTTGTGGATAAGTGTAAAATTTTTGAAGAAAATGATATTGCTCCAAGGAACTACTCGGGGCATGATTATAAGTTAAAGGGCCAATCTTCTAGCTTCAAGAAGAAAGGCAACTTTAAGAACAATAGACGATTTGTACGTGGGTCCTCTTCTTTTAGAGGTGGACGAGGTGGCGGAAGGCATGGTGCCGTTGGTGGCCGAGGTGATGGCCAAGGACTCTGTTGTTACAGATGTGGTGGAAATCACTTAGCCAGAGAGTGCAATCATGAAGAAACAGTGGTGTGCTATAGATGCAACCAACCGGGGCATATCCGCCCTGATTGTCCTTTGAATGTTGCAGATGTTGTGCCACGTGATAATGCAAACCGTGGAGGCTATGGTGCTTTTAAAGGCCGTGGTCATGGAAACGGTAATGGTGGAAGACATGGAAACCGAAATGGTGGTAACGGTCGTGGTAATGGAAACGGCCGAGGTAATGCTAATGGTGGTCGGAATGGCCCAAATCGTGGTGTTAATCAACAAATGGCTGGAAGAGTCTTTGCCGTGACTGGTGAAGAAGCTGCACAAGCTGAAGACCTTGTCCAAAGTGAGTGCCAGATATATGGTAATGTTGTTAATGTGATATTTGATTCGGGTGCTACGCACTCTTTTATTTCTGAAGAATGTGTGAGGCGCCTGCGAGTGCCTGTGAGTATGATGAAAGGTGCAATATTGGTGACTACACCGACTGGTGCTTGCTTAAGATCGGTGATTCGATGTGATAATGTCGGGATGGTCTTGGAAGGTAGAAAATTTGTTGTATCCTTCGTGTGTTTACCTATGAAAGACCTGGATGTTATTCTAGGCATGGATTGGTTGTCCGCCAACAAGGTTTTGGTGGATTGTCATAGCAAGACAGTGATTTTCCCAACCTCTAATACTGAAGGCTTTGATGTGCGAGGTATCTCTCAACTTCTCGTGATGTTCTGTTTGGTTGATGGGAATGGTGTTTCCCAATCTTGTGGGATTCCTATTGTTTCGGAATTTCCCGATGTGTTTCCGGAAGAAATTCCCGGATTACCTCCTCCACGAGAAGTGGAATTTGCTATCGATCTTATTCCGGGTGCAGAACCTGTTTCTCGAGCTCCTTATAGGATGTCTCCTATGGAGTTAGCTGAGTTGAAAAAGCAAGTGGAAGAATTGCTTGAACGGGAGTTTATTCGCCCAAGTGTGTCTCCTTGGGGTGCTCCTGTGTTGTTAGTAAAGAAGAAAGATGGGAGCATGAGATTGTGCATTGATTATCGCCAGCTCAACAAACTAACCATTAAAAATAAATATCCTCTTCCACGCATTGATGATCTATTGGATCAATTGAAGGGTGCTGTTGTGTTTTCGAAGATTGATTTGCGTTCTGGATATCACCAAATTCGGGTGAAGGCCGAAGATATTCCGAAGACTGCTTTCTGAACGCGATACGGACTAACGAAGATAAGGAGTTTTCTTGGTCTTGCCGGTTACTACCAGAGATTTATTGAAGGGTTTTCCCGTTTGGCTTTACCACTAACGAAGTTGACTCAGAAAAATCACTCTTTTGTGTGGACTCGTGAATGTGAAGAGAGTTTTCAAGAGTTGAAGTTAAGGCTTACTACCGCACCGGTGTTAGCATTGCCCGACTTAACGAATGAATTTGTGGTATATTACAACGCATCTAAGCTTGGTCTTGGATGTGTGTTGATGCAAAAGGCACGTGTGATAGCCTATGCGTCGAGGCAGTTGCGACCGCATGAGGTTAATTACCCCACACATGATCTTGAATTGGCGGCGGTGGTGTTTGCATTGAAGTTGTGGCGACACTACTTGTACGGCTCCAAGTTTGTGGTCTTTAGTGATCACAAAAGCCTTAAGTACTTGTTTGACCAGAAGGAATTAAATATGCGTCAAAGACGATGGATGGAGTTCCTAAAAGACTATGAGTTTGAATTGAAGTATCACCCCGGTAAGGCAAATGTAGTTGCCGATGCATTGAGTAGAAAGTCATTGCATGTCTCCATGATGATGGCAAAGGAAATGGAGTTGATAGAACAATTTAGAGATTTGAATGTGGGCGTAGAGACTTACACTTCCAAGAAAATGGTGTTGGAAATGTTGAAGGTTGCAAATGAATTTCTTGAATATGTGAAGGCGCAACAACCCAATGATGAGTATTTGATTGAGATGAAAAAGACCCAAGAAAAAAGGGAAGAATTTGTTCATAGAAGAAGGTCGAGATGGTATTTGGCGTGTCAAAGGTCGAATTTATGTTCCCTCAAGCGATGATGTGCGGAAACGTGTACTTGAGGAAGCTCACAAAAGCGTATTGAGTATTCACCCTGGTTCCACTAAGATGTATCAAGATTTGAAGAAGAATTTCTGGTGGCCTGGTATGAAGCGTGATGTGGTAAATTTTGTAGCATCTTGCCTTGTTTGTCAAAAGGCGAAGGTTGAGCATCAGAGACCATCTGGTTATTTGAGACCATTGGAGATCCCTGTTTGGAAATGGGATAGTATAGCTATGGATTTTGTTTCTGGACTACCCAGAACTCGTGCTGGAAACGATGCTATATGGGTGATTGTTGATAGATTGACAAAATGTGCTCACTTCTTGCCCATTAATATGAAGAGTCCTTTGGAGAAATTGGCACAAATATACATTAAGGAGATTGTTAGACTACATGGCGTTCCGTCCAGCATCATATCCGACCGTGATCCTCGTTTTACTTCTCGGTTTTGGGGACGTTTGCATGATGAGTTGGGTTCTAAGTTGAAGCTTAGTTCCGCTTATCACCCTCAAACCGATGGGCAATCGGAGAGAACTATACAAAGCTTGGAGGATCTATTGAGAGCTTGTGTCCTTGAGCACGGTGGATGTTGGGAGAGATTCCTCCCATTGATCGAATTCACATACAATAACAGCTTCCATTCCAGTATTGGTATGGCACCTTACGAAGCGTTGTATGGAAGGAAGTGTAGAACCCCTTTGTGCTGGCTGGAAGTTAGTGAAAACTTGGCCTTAGGGCCAGAGATTATTCAAGAAACTACCGAACAGATTAAAAAGATACAAGAGAATATGAAGATTGCTCAAGATAGGCAGAAGAGTTATTATGACAAGAGGCATAAACCCCTTGAGGTTCAAGTGGGTGACCATGTATTTTTGAAGGTCTCGTGTGATAAAGGCATTGGAAGGGCGTTGAAGAGTGGGAAATTGAGCCCTAGGTTTATCGGACCTTACGAGGTGTTGGAGCGGATCGGTGAGGTTGCTTATAGGATAGCACTCCCTCCGCATCTTGCTAATCTACACAACGTGTTTCATGTATCGCAGTTGAGAAGATATGTTTATGATCCACTACACGTGATCCCGATGGACGAGATTGAGGTGCGAGATGACCTATCTGTTTCTCCCGTTTCTGTTCGCATTGTCGGACATTCCGTGAAGAAATTGCGGAACAAGTTGGTACCTTTGGTGGAGGTCGCTTGGAAACATGGAAATACTGAAACGTTCACATGGGAACGCGAAGACGACATCAGAGAACGGTATCCCGATGCATTCGAATCCGGTAAGTTAAATTTCGAGGACGAAATTTTCTTTTGGTGGGGTGGATTGTAACATCCTGAATTTTAAAATGAGAGAATTAATTACCGAAATAAATATTAGGAATTGGTATATGGAGTATTTAATGTCCCAAACTATTGAGAATAATTAAATTGATAATTTTGGGAACTATTAGAAAATTATGGAGACCGGTTAAGCTGAAATTAAGCCCGGTTGAGATATGGGTGTCGGACCAAGTATCTCGGAATGAGATGATATTGGTCAGGGCTGTAGAGAATAATATTAGGAATCTGAATATGTATTCGGAATAATTTTTAGATGATGTTTGAGCCCGAACGGAGAACCTGTTGGTTATAAAACGATGAAGTTTTAATGAATTGGATTAAAAGAAAAATTGAAAATCCTATTTTTCCCTCTCTATTCACGTAGGTGTGCTGAAGGTGTGAACATTTCACTTACACTTCATTTTTCTTCTTCTCTTCATTATCATCTTCTCCATTCTCTTCTTTTCCTCCTCCAAACCCTAACACATTGAGTTCATCTTCCACATCTCCTTCCCATTTTCGTTGGTGGAGCTTGAAGGAGGCTTGTGAGCTACTGTTTTTCCTTCTCCTCTTCCTCATTTTCGCAGCTTACTCTCCCTCTAAGGGAACCCATTTTCGTTTTTGGGCTTTGAGGTAAGTATACCCATTTTTGCTAAGGTTTTGGTTATGGGTATATGGTATTTATGAGTTTGGAAGCCATGCATGTGTATGAATGTTTTGAGGAGAGTATTTAATGCAAGAGTTTAATGTGGGTTTGTATGAGAATGAGGTTTCTTTGAGAAGTAATAAAGTGGATGCATTTATGGTTGAAAAGAGAAGAGTATTTATGATAGTTGTTGGAATTTTATGAAACCCTAACTTTATGAATTTGGGGGAAATGCATAATGGAGGTTGATGAGTATTAATTGTTGGTAATAAATGTGAGTTATGATGCATAAGGGCCAATGGTGATGGTATTTGGTTGATGGAAGTCATTAATGGAGAAACCCATGAAAGGGTTGGTTGTTGAGTACATAATAATAAATGGTGGCACCTAACCCATGGTGGTTATGGTGGATAAAATGAAATAAAAGAGTTTTGAGAGTTATAATAATAAAAACAGTAAGTATTTATTGATATATAAGTATTTGAACCTTAATGAGTAAGTAGAAAATTGATTGTATAATGTATTGTGATGTAGGAAGTGACCCCATTGACGAAGCGGGACCATCAAACCGCGTTGATCACTACTTCACTTGAGGTAGGAGGGGGTAACTTTTCTAAATGCATGATTTCATCCATTGGTGATGTGAAAATATGTATATGTGATTATGTTAATGGTTGTTTGAATGGATGATATGATAGGTATGATTTGAATGCACTTAGAATGATGATTGTTATGTGGCATTGTGTTTGGGATAAAATTAATGATGTGGTAATATTATATTAATGAAGTATGATGATGGTTTGAAACCATATGTAAATTGAGATTGTGATGTGAATGTCCCAAATATGTGTGTATGAGTTATGGAATGTGTATGCCACTAACTATTGATGAGAATAAGTTCAAAGAGAATTGGGATTGGATAAGAATAATGAGAATATTGAAATCCGCCAAGTGGTGGTGGTGAATGATTAAATGTGGAGTGGCATCTAGGATGCATAGTGTGAGGATGCACTTGATTTGCATTTGCATTGCATCCATGGCATATCATAGCTGTCTATGTGGAATATTAGGGGGTTCCACTAGGCGGGCCCAGTGGGAGGGCGGCTCAGTGCACGAGCGTATTGTGACTTTCCCCTGTGATTCGGTGTATGAGTCACGAAGCTATCTATAGTTTGGTGACGAGGCACCCTATGTGGCGGGCCCAGTGGGCGGGCGGCTTTATTGGTGAGCGAGTTTACCTCGGTGTCCGACGGGGCACGGCTCTCTCGATGTGTGTTCGGGAGGGGCCCGTAGCACTTGTGGTAGTTGAGGCCACGCTATTGATCCGCAAGTCACAGGGTGACTAGTGCTACAGATGGGCGATAGCGGTTTGGTACCAGTAAAATTATGAAAATGTGAGCATGCTTAAAATGAGATATATGTGTACACAATTTTTCTACTGCAGTAGGGGCATAGTAGCACACCTATGCTTGTCCCACAATTGAATTGATTTAATGATATATTTTTCCCACAGTCGGATCCGTATTGTTTGACGATGAATTCTTGTGCATATGCATTAGCCTTAAGAGCATTTGCATATAGCTGGAGACATGCCTAGGTGAAAGCCCTTGGTGGCAACGGATGAATGAGAATTGAAAGGGGAAAGAGTTGAATACTAACCCGATGTGTGTGTTTGGCAATCCAAATGATTGATATTGTGAATGTATACTTGAAATTATAAGATGTATTGTGTATAATGTATGATGTGGTGTAATGATTGCTAATTGTGCAAGTATACGTGTATTTCATCATAATGTATGACTTTAATTCATTTGGATTATGTTACTCACCTCCCCGTTGCCATTTTTAAAGTTGATGTAGGTATGACTTAAATCCTATAACTTTTGGAGGCCGAGTATGAAGAAGGTAAAATATGGATAGGAATGCGTAAGCCTTGGCCGGCATAAAATCTGTTTTGTAGAGTATATGAGGTTTATATACTCAATTTTGTAATGTTGATAATTTTGGAGGTCATGGGAGAAAATTGGACAGGTTTGTGTAATGACAATTTTCATTCATGACCTGAACTGGTCTGGACCGGGGTATAGGATCCGGTGTGGGACCAGCCACAAGATTATAGGTGTTTTTAGGGTTTGCACACCGGAACAGTGTATATCCGATGTATTAATCCGGTCTCTTAGTGGGAGAGGCCGGCCTTGTTGTCCTGGAAATCCTTCACACCAACGTTTCGCGTTGCAGGGGGGCGAAAGGTGGTGCCACATGCGAAGATTCTCCGACGCTCAAGTTAGAAGAGTGTAAGAACTCAATGAATGCTCAAGCGAAGTAATAGTAAAAATATGAGATAGAACAACGATACCTTGCATGTGTATTGAAATGAGCTATTTATAGTTGTACGTGAGAAAATGAGTCGTTGGATACAGGTGGGTCCCCTAGCTCTGATAGCGTGTACATTATGTCAATCAGGGTGGCTCAGCACTCAGAATATGTCAGGAGGGTAGGTCAATTATCAGAGTACGATCCTCTAGGAAGAGGAGAGGATAATCATCTTTTCCGCATAATATGCTGACACATCCACTTGCTTTCTGAGGCTATTGACGTGACATATTTTGCTACATACAGTATCTTCGCTGATAAGTTATTAGGGGCTCTTATCTTGCTGTGACTGAAAAGCCAACAGTTATGTAAATGTTCTGTGAAAATGAACAAAGATCCGTTATAGAGAAAATAAGTGGGGCAGTCATGAGATGAGGACGGACGGCCAGACATCGGATATCTGGTGTGGTAAAGTTGAACCAGGACACCGGTTTTCCTTATGTGAGGCCATTCTGACGTCACAAGATTGGGGGCCGGTATCCAGACCGGATCATCTGTCCCCTAGCTTGTATGAGGGACTGTTAAGTTGCTCATATGAGCTACACAACTCTAGAGAAGTCTGGATGCCGGTGGTACATTCTGGAAGGTCTCTGGAAGCTCTGTGGCGTCCGCTCTAATAAACGAGTGACCGCTCTTCTTGCGTTGCGTACAACGGATTCAGACAGCATAAAATAAATGATTAAAATCCCAAGGGTCTTTGAGAATCGAAACCCTTGGTATTCGAAAAGTGGTTGAAGGCATTAAATGCGCATGGCATGATTGGACAGTAAATGCGTTTGTTACGCACGAGCCATCATTACCCAAGAGTGTAACCGTCGATTGGGCTTATTGGGCCTGGATTCAAACTGAATGGGGGGCCCATTTTGCCAAAATATTTACTGAAACGTTACCATTTTCGCGCCCGTACGTGACAAAACGACGGAGTCATTTTAATTTGAAAAGGTTGCGTTTTGATGCAAGCCTTGTGACCTTCGACGAAACACTGTGCCTCTTCGTTACCTATAAAAGGGACTCTTAGCAGATTTTGGAATCCACTCTTGTTTTCAAGCTTAGTGAACCTTTGCTCAAATTTCTTTGGAATTTCTCTGTCGTCTTCAAACTTCTCAAAGATCTTCTTCCTTTAGGTAACCTCCCTTTCCTTCAACTCCTTGCAATTTTTGTTCATTCTATTTCCATCATGCGCCCTAGAGCAGGCCACGTTGGTCCTTCAAACAGGGGGAATTTTGGCTCTCGTGCCCCCCTTAGCCACCGTGGTGGGAGGATTCCAGCGAATCCTCCTGTGGCTGGGCCTCGTCGCTCAAAGAGAGCCGAAGCTTCTTCCTCACGAGCGTCCTCTTCCCAACGTCGCTCTGAGGTTCCCCTTGACTCGAGGGCTACCAGCCGCTCTGGTGAAGGGTCAAGTGCTGAAGGTTACCTCTCTGACGATGTTGCTTTTTACCACAGTACATACGTGTTCCACCGAGCCTGCACAACTATGGACCTTCCAGGACGTGGAAAAACACCAGTTCTCCACTTTGCTGAAGGGTGTGTCAACGTTGTGGCACACCGGCTTGACTGGGAGAAACTCAACAGGGAGAAACCCTACTGCTGGGTGGAGGAGGAATTCCTAGAGATCCCTTCGCACCATGCGAGTGAGGAGGAATGCACGGTTTCTTTCCACTGCAAAATATATTCAGATAAAAAGTGCAAGGCGTGATACGCTGTGCTAGCACCACGCCCCTCTGAGAGAGTGTGCCATAACGTCCCTGATGAGAGGTCGGTCTACATGTATGACTTCGTCTTCTTAAAGTTGGGAGTACGCTTCCCCATGACAGAATTCCAGATGGCCGTCCTGCGCTTCCTAGACTGCTCCCCTACACAACTTCATCCCAATGGTTGGGGTCTAGTCCGGGCTCTGGAGGTTCTGGGGGAGCATTTCAACTTCTCCGCCACTATGGCCAAACTGTTTCACTATTGCCAGGTGGTCCGCCGTGCTAATAAGAAGGGCGGCCTTGGGTTTATTACTCTCCGTAGTGATTCAAGGGTGATAAATTTCAAGTCTTATACGGAATCCGCGAAGGTGGATGGACGCTCCTTCAAGCACTACTACACGCGGGTCCGTATTCAACCAAATAAGCCGGTCTTCTGGCGAAACAAGGAGGGATTTACCAAGTTTCCTCTCAGCTGGACGCACGAGCATTTTCTCCTTATGAGCCGTGCTTATTACACAGATGAGAGTGAACTCTCCTCTCACTCTGTTGAGGTCTTGAGCGCCATGCAGACGGCCTCGAAGACCCTCAAAGGATTTTCCAGCAGGCTCTTCTTGGCCGAGGACGACATCCGAAACGCCTACCTCCGTAATATCCGCTCTTACTCTGTCTGTATTGTATAATTATTCCGCTTTGATCATTTTTTCTTCTTATGTGCTAACTTGACCTTTCTTGTTTTGCAGAACAAATCGAAAGAGCCTGCCCAGAAATGTTGTCGTTAAGGACCATGAGGGCTGACGATGATTCCTCCTCAGAGGAGAATGAGATCCAGGCGAAGAGGAACGCCACCAAAACTCCCCTCATTCCCCTAACCTCTACAGCGGGTGATGAGGTTCCACTCTTTGATGAGGAGGAAACAGAAGAACCAGCTGAGGCCACTAGAGCGGGCGATGAGGAGGCTGTCCCAGAGAAGAGGAGGAAAAAGAGGCATCTTATAAAAAAGGCAGATCAAGAAAAGCCCTCCTCTGATGACCCTGTGAAGAAGCGTCAAAGGACGGTCGAAGAAACTGAATTGAAAAAGGACAAGGGAAAGAAACCCGTTCCTGAATCCTCCACCCCTTCTTCACAGAATGCTTCAGAGCCGGACTCTGGGAATGGTCCTCCTCCGGCGTTTGAGCCTCCGCGTGACTCCTTCCTCTCTCCTTACTTGTGGTTTCAGGGGTCCATGCCTCCCACTCTTCCAAAGGCACGATATTGCCTCCGCCCTTCCCTCGACGCTGTTGGGGTTCGAGGTGCTTGTAAGGCCGGGCGTTGGTAACTGGATGAACTGTCCGGCCTCCTTGATTCCCTGAGCGAGAAGGCAGATTATATGGATCAGGTTGAAAAACTTGAAACCGAACTCGCGGTGAAGGAGAAATGGGCGACCAAGCAAGCTGAAGTTCATAGGGGCGTGGAGTCAGAATTGAAGAAAACCAAAGAGACGCTCCAGAGGAAAACTAAAGAGGCAAGCCAAGTTCATTTTACGAACAAGGCTCTAGAGCGGGAAGTTGCCGACCTCCAGAAGCAGAACAAATCCATACCCCTTCTTGAAGAAGAATTACAACTAGAGAAGCTTGCTGACGATCTCAAAATTATGGAGGACGGTCGCAACAAAGACCTTGGGGAGTGGGAGAGCCTTCGGAAGGAGATGCAAGCCCAAATTGAGGAACTCAAGAAGGGTGGTGCGAGTGCTGGGCCTTCAGAAGAGGATTTTGCCAAGGTTCAAAGAAGATTAGCTGCTGCAAAGGCCAAGGCTGCCAAAGCCTTGGAGATATGCAAAAATGTGGCGTATGAATCCTTCGGCCTGGCCCTTCGTCAAGTTTATTATCGTAACCCTGGAGTGAAGCTGAATCTGTACGGATTGGATCCGTTCTTCGAATTCCATGGGGGAAAACTTGTCAAAGTGCATAAGGACGGCTCGCACCATGAACCCCGTGCATCCCTGTACGAACTGCCGCCCCTTCCAGAAGGTCAAAGTATGGAGCCGACAACGTCCACCGCTGCCCCCGGAGCTGAAACGCAGGAAGGTGCCCAAACTGGAGCAGAGGACAAGATGGAGAAGACAGGAGTGCCCAGTGCGGAGGATCAGGCACCGGCCCCTTAATTTAAGCTTTATTCATAGCTGTGTACTGGGATCAGCTCCAGCTTTAACTATTTTGTAACCTGAATAATTTCTTGTTTTGGAAATAAAATTCACTGTTGCTTCTCTTCAACTGCTTGCGTTGAATGTATGATTGTTGGATAACTTAGTGCTATACAAAACACTTTATTGTTTTCAATGCTTTGTGAATCCGTTCTGTGTGGTTACCTAGCTGCTTAAAGTGTACTTATCACACCGGATTAAGATAACAAATTGTAACAAAGAAGCGACAATTAAGTTAAAGCATGCCCTGTCCCCAAGTGTAAGTACATTGGGGAAGGGAAATTTTATCTCAAGAATTACCTTTTAATTTCTTAAAAAGATAGAAATGCTCATCTGTCCCCGAAGATGTAGAGCGGGTACGTTAGCGTTCAACCGCTCTGGGGTAGATATTCCACAATTGAGGATGGACATTGCCTTTGAATTTTGGTATATCTTTGGCAAGGGTAAACTTTACGCCTTTCTCTTGAGGTTCGGTTTGGTCCTACACCTCAAGTCTTCACACGGTGTTCGGTTCGATCCTACTAACCGTACTTGGAGTTCGGTGCAATCCTACAATCCAAGCCTTTAACACGGGGTTCGGATCAGGGCTAATCCTGAACCTACTGCGCCCGTTACTCGGGGTTCGGCGTGGTTTTCTGTATGAACCGGCCTACTGCGCCCAAGCCTTCGCATGGGGTTCGGTTTGTGGCCTTAAGGAAGGACCAGCCCTACAACCCATGTTGTCTTCGAATGGGGTTCGGTTTGTGGCCTTGAAAAAGGACCAGCCCTACAACCCATGTTGTCTTCGAATGGGGTTCGGTTTGTGGCCTTGAAAAAGGACCAGCCCTACAACCCATGTTGTCTTCGAATGGGGTTCGATTTGTGGCCTTGAAAAAGGACCAGCCCTACAACCCATTCCACCTCAAGGAGTTACATCGTCAAAACACACGATGTGTGATTGAGATCATCCATCCTGAGGGGTCTTCATCAGTTCCTCAAGGAGTTATATCATCAACTACAGAATTGGTAGTTGAGTTCATCCGTCCTGAGGTGTATGCGTATTAAACTACGGCTATAAATCACAACACATAAGAAAAGTGAGAATGATAGGGCGGTTAAAATGTATTCTCATTAAAATTGAAAGTACATTACATGAAGAGCGTAGTTGGGGTCATGCCTCATTAAAACCTTCTTGAGAAAACCCAAAGGGAAAAAACTCAAATAAGGAAAAAGAGTACACGCCGTCTTACCAACTAGTTGTAATAAGCACGTAAGTTCTGAGTGTTCCATTTGTTGCGGATTGGAGTTCCATCAAGTTCTTCCAACCGGTATGACCCTTTTCCAGTCACTTCAGAAACTCTATAAGGACCTTCCCACGTCAGTGCTAGCTTTCCTTGGTAAGCGAACTTATTCCCCACACTTGCCTTTCTCAAAACAAGATCTCCGGTGTTGAAAGCTCTGTACTGGACACGTTTATTATACCGGAGTGCTGCCTTTGCTTTTACTGCCTGATCTCTGACAAAAGCCTTTTCCCTTAACTCCTGGAGGACATCCAGTTCTGATGCCAAATTGGCGTTGTTATCTTCAGCTGAAAAATACTCCACACGAGCCGATCTTGTTTGTAGCTCCACTGGAATCATCGCCTCAACCCCGTACGTCAGCTGGTATGGGGATTCGTTAGTTGAAGAATGAGGCGTAGTGCGGTATGCCCATAAAACATGACATAGCTGGTCGGTCCATCCTCCCTTTGCTTCTCCCAGACGCTTCTTCAACCCTTTTAGCACTTCTCTATTGGCTACCTCCGCTTGTCCATTGGTTTGGGGGTGTTCAACAGATGAAAATATCTGGATTATCCCCAGTCCTTCAAGCAAATCCGTGAACTTTTTGTCTGTAAACTGGGTGCCGTTGTCAGTCACAATCCGCCCTGGCACCCCGAATCAAGCTATGACATTTTCATACACGAAACGTCTTGTTCGCGCAGAAGTGATATGCACTACTGGTTCTGCCTCGATCCACTTGGTGAAGTAGTCTACCCCCACGATCAAATATTTGATACCTCCTGGCGCAGTGGGGAATGGACCCAAAATATCAAGACCCCACTGGTAGAACGGCCAAGGTACAACAGATGAGGACAGCTCTTGGGCCGGTGTATGGTGGAGATTGGAGAATTTTTGACAAGCGTTGCACTTCCTAACAAAATCTGCAGAATCCTGCTTCACAGTGGGCCACCAATATCCAGCCCTGAGGACTTTTCTCATTAAGCTTCAGCCCCCAGCATGGTGCCCACATTGCCCCTCGTGCACTTCCTCCAAAACCGCTTGAACCTCGTCCTCTCTCAAACACAAAAGATATGGGACAGAGAATCCCCTTTTATAGAGAACACCATCGACCATAGTAAAATATGGCAGCTCCCTCTTCACTCGTCTCCTCTCCTTCTCATCAGTGGGAAGTTGACCATCAGCCAGATAGCGAATATAGGGGATGACCCAAGAATCCTCATATGGATAGCTCACCATGACAGCATTCAGAGAAGGGTACAGAGGTATGCTGGGTGATGTCAAAGTGCTTTGAACTACCGTTGTTGTGCTGCCGGGCTGCTTTGTACTTGCAAGTCTTGACAAGATGTCCGCCCTGGTGTTTTCCTCTCTGGGCACATGTTTGAATTCTAAAACTTCAAACCTTCCCTTCAACTCATTAACACAATTCAAGTACAATTGAAGTTGCGGCTCCTTTGCTTGGTACTCCCCCTGGATCTACGAAATCACCAATTGAGAATCACTGCATAGTGTGACTGCTGATGCTCCGATGTCAATCGCTGCACGGAGACCGGCTAAGCATGCTTCGTATTCAGCCTGGTTGTTGGAGGTTTTGAAATTGAATCGGAGGGAAATTTCTAGGTGCACACCATCATCACTTTCTACCACAACACCTGCTCCACAACCTTTGCTATTCGACGATCCATCAACGTAAATGGTCCAATGCGCTCGAGGAGTGGAAGGGTCCGCCCCAGTCATCTCCACAACAAAGTCAGCCAACACTTGCGCCTTGATGGCTCCTCAAGGCTCATACGAAATTTCAAATTCAGACAACTCGATAGATCATTTTATCATCCTCCCGGCGAGGTCGGGCTTGCTGAGCACTGAATGGAGAGGCAAATCCGTTCTCACCAGTACTGGGTGTGCGTGGAAATAGGGCCTCAAACGTTGTGATGCCTACACGACTGCTAGAGCAGCTTTCTCAATCTTCTGATACCTTCCTTCCGCTCCCTGAAACGTCTTACTAGTGAAGTACACCGGCCTCTGCCCTTCAGGGGTTTCTTTAACCAAGGCCACGCCTAGGGCCTCATTAGATATTGCTAAATACAAGATCAACGTCTCACCAGGATCAGGCTTAACCAGTATCGGTGGACTCGAGAGAACGGCCTTGAGTTGCTGGAAGGCTTGTTCCTGCTCCTCTCCCCATTCAAAACTCTTGTGTTTCTTCAACGCCTTATATAAGGGAAGGGATCTGTGAGCCATCCTGGGCATGAAGCGAGCCAGTGCGGCTACCTTCCCATTCAATGATTGGACCTCCCTCAGGCTCTTGGGGCTCTGCATATCCAGGATTGCTTGACATTTCCCAGGGTTAGCCTCAATGCCCCGTTGGGTCAACATGAATCCCAAGAATTTCCCAGCTGGAACGGCAATGGTGCATTTTAAGGGGTTTAATCTCATGTTGTACTGTCGAAGCCTAGTGAAAACTTGGCGCAGATCTTCAATGTGGTCTTCTCCAGCGGGCGTTTTGGCTATAATATCATCGATATAAACTTCGACCAGCCTGGTGTGCATCCCTTCAAAGACTTTGTTAATCATGCGCTGATAGGTAGCGCCGGCGTTCTTCAATCCAAAAGGCATGACGGTGTAGCAGAAAACACCACGGTCATTGATGAAGGCAGTTTTCTCTTGGTCTCCCTCCCACATCGGAATCTGGTTATACCCTGAATAAGCATCCATGAAACTGAGGTACTGGTAACCAGATGAATCATCCACCATGCGATCAATGTTGGGCAGGGGATATGGATCCTTGGGGCAGCAACGGTTAAGATCCACATAATCTGTGCACATTCTCCATTTGCCATTAGCTTTCTGCACCATAACCACATTAGAAAGCCAAGAAGAGTAGCGTATCTCCCTTATAAAGCCTGCTTTCAACAACTCCTCTGTCTGCTCACAAGCTGCCCTTTGCTTCTCTGATCCCAACCTCCTCTTCTTCTGGGCCACCGGTCTTGTTTCAGGGTACACGGCAAGCTTGTGGCAACAGAAATCAGGGTCCATCCCAGGCATGTCTGCTGCTGTCCATGCAAAAAGATCCTTGAACTCCTGCAGAAGGGCTAATAAGCGTTGCTCCATAGCAAACTCCAGCTTATCATTGATGTGCGTGACCTTCTCTGGGGAATCCCCTAAGACAACATCCCTGGAACCACCATCCGGTGTGGGCTTAGAGGGATTGAGTGGATCAATCTTCAATTCCGCTCTGGGGTCCAGATCAATTAGACTGACAGACCCTGCCACTGTTCCTCCATCGTTCAACTTCCTCTTCTTGTTGAATGCTTCCAACTTGACCATGTTGAGGCTCAAGTTATAACAATATCGAGCCATCTCCTGATCACCACGGAGAGAGGATACACCGTTGTCCTTGTCAATAAATTTGATCAATAGGTGAGGAGTGGATACGATTGCTTCCATCGCATTCAGTGTGGGACGGCCTATGATACCGTTGTATGGGGATTCCACATCAATCACCAGAATTCTAGACTTGACTGTTCTTGCTCCAGGCTCTCCTTCAAAGGAAATCAGAGTGTCAAGATACCCCTTGGTGGGTTGCTTGGCTCCATTAAACGCTGTGAGTTCTTGCGTGTAAGGTTGTAAATCTACATCATTGAAACCCATTCGTTTGAAACAATTATAAAAGATAACGTCACAAGAACTTCCCTGATCAACGAGGATCCTCTTGACATCCTTGTTGGCTATGACTGCCACAATAACTACTGCATCATCACCTCCTGGAATTGTTGGGCCAAAATCATCATCAGTAAATGACACCGTCGGAGCTGCCATACCGTCCCTGAAAGGACGGTTATCCCTTGGTTTGCCCTGGACAGATAGAATCATCCTGTGGTGATTCTTCCGTGCTGTGATTGATGCTCCTCCTCCCGTAAATCCTCCAGCTATCATCTCAATCACTTCTCGTCTGCCCTGCCTCTGCTGCTGAGGCATGTTACTTTGTTGGGCATCTCCAGCAATCACTACTCCCTTCTGCTTTTCGGCTGCAGTGAACTTCCTTGCTGGATTACGTGCATTGTCATCTTCGTCATCAGGATCTCTACTCCTTTTTTCCATCCTCTGAGGCTCGTCTACAGATTTCTCCCTGAACAGATACTGCTTCAGCTTTCCTTCCCGAATGAGAGTTTCCACCGTATTCTTTAATGCCTTGCACTCGTCAGTATTGTGTCCTGTCTGTTCATGGAAAGTGCAATACTTACGTGGGTTACCACCCCTCTTGACTGGGGCTGGTTTCCTTATTCCAAAGACGTTCAACGTTAGCCAACCAACCTTCCTCATGATTTGTGAATGCCTGGTGTTTAACGGAGCATAGTTGTCAAACGATGATACACGCCTATCTCGTGGATGCGGGTGAGCGTTTACAAAGTCTTCTCTAAAGGCATGCTTCTCAGGCCTCACTCTCTCCTTTTCTCTCCGTGGCTGCTGAGTGGGTGCTGAAGGCTTCATTCTTGTTGAAGTTGCCTCCAGATGCATCTCTATGCCCACGTACTTGGAAGCTTTCCTTCGAAACTCCTCGAAGGTTGTTGGGGGGCTCTTTGCCAAAGATAGGGCAAAGGCTGAACCAGGCTGAAGAGCTTCCACCACAATATGAAGTTGTATGGCCTTCGTGAGGTTGGGGACCAAAGCTGCCTCCTTATAAAACCTTTTCAAGAACTCCTTAAGAGTTTCAGTTTCTCCCTGCCTTATCTGGGCCAGGGTGTGAGAAGTTCTTGGGATATCCCTAGAGATGACGAAATGGCTTTCAAATGCAGCAGCCATTTCCTCCCAAGAGTCTATAGATCCTGAGGGTAAGCTCTTAAACCAGCTGAGAGCCTCCTCCGTCAGCGTTCTTGGGAACATCCTGCACATAACATCTTCATCTGCTCCCAAATACATAGCTTCATACACATAAGCATCCAAATGCTTAGTGGGGTCAGTTTCTCCATTATACTTCCCTATCGACAGTGGCTGAGTTGTTTGCAAATGTTTCGGGATAGTAATGTTCATCAGCCTTCTTGAGAAAGGGACACTGAGCTTGTACGTCCCTGAAGTCACCACCGCCTGCTCCCTTCTCCTGGTACTGACTCTATCACCAGAGTCTTGAGTCAGCTCTCTCTCTTCATACATGGGGATCTTCGAATACTGGAGGGTTGTAGATCTATCCCTCGCTGATGCATGATGAGCATCCTCTGCATGGGACGCTGCCCTGTCCCCAGCTCCTCCTCTCTCCCGTTTTAACTCCATCAGCTCCTCCCTGAGTTGCCTGATAACCTTATCGCGAGGGTCAGGCGTTTGCACTTGCACCATCCTCCGAGTTTGAGTTACAGGAGACTCGAAGACAAGTCTCCTTCCGGTCCGTTGATGGGCCACATCCTCCACGTGACCATCAACGAAATCTCTCCCATCACCTTCCATCGTGACAACCAAACTTCTGCGAAAATGGGAATAACTCTAACGTGTCCTACTGGGCGTGCCAATGAACTGGTCTGGACCGGGGTCTAGGATCCGGTGTGGGACCAGCCACAAGATTATAGGTGTTTTTAGGGTTTGCACACCGGAACAGTGTATATCCGATGTATTAATCCAGTCTCTCAGTGGGAGAGGCCGGCCTTATTGTCCTGGAAATCCTTCACACCAACGTTTCGCGTTGTAGGGGGCGAAAGGTGGTGCCACCTGCAAAGATCCTCCGACGCTCAAGTTAGAAGAGTGTAAGAACTCAATGAATGCTCAAGCGAAGTAATAGTAAAAATATGAGATAGAACAACGATACCTTGCATGTGTATTGAAATGAGCTACTTATAGTTGTACGTGAGAAAATGAGTCGTTGGATACAGGTGGGTCCCCTAGCTCTGATAGCGTGTACATTATGTCAATCAGGGTGGCTCAGCACTCAGAATGTGTCAGGAGGGTAGGTCAATTATCAGAGTACGATCCTCTAGGAAGAGGAGAGGATAATCACCTTTTCCGCATAATCTGCTGACACATCCACTTGCTTTCTGAGGCCATTGACGTGACATATTTTGCTACATACAGTATCTTTGCTGATAAGTTATTAGGGGCTCTTATCTTGCTGTGACTGAAAAGCCAACAGTTATGTAAATGTTCTGTGAAAATGAACAAAGATCCGTTATAGAGAAAATAAGTGGGGCAGTCGTGAGATGAGGACGGACGGCCAGACATCGGATATCCAGTGTGGTAAAGTTGAACCAGGACACCGATTTTCCTTATATGAGGCCATTCTGACGTCACAAGATTGGGGGCCGGTATCCAGACCGGATCATGACCCAAAAGATGTAAAGAATGAATCTGAATACTTGACTTTGTTAAATGAATGAATGTTGTGTTTTCATGCTATATTATGGAGCTTGTGGAATGATATGGAATATAGATGTATGTAGGGAGTGCATGTGGTTTGATGATGAATTTAAATTATATGCATGAGCTAATGTTAGCATGATAATGGTTAATGGTGAATGAGGTAGATTCCAAGAGTGTTATATAATGTATAAATTTTGTAGGAACTGAAAGAATTGCCATAAGTTGAGTTTTAGTATGGTAGGTTGAGTGTTAGCAATGCAAGTTCACGTTTTCTGCTGAGTTTCTATAGAACTCGCTCAAGCGAGTAGTAGTCTCGCCCGAGCGAGATTGTTGTGGAACAGGGGATTCGTTTCTGCCCCAAATTCGCTCAAGCGAAGTTGCATTTCACCCAAGCGAGATTGCCATAGAATCAGTGTTTTGATTCTGGATAATTTTCGCCCAGGCGTGAAGGGCATCGCTCAAGCGAGGGAGAAGGAGAATGGATTCTGGACGATTTTCGCCCAGGCGAGTGGTGCCTCGCCCAAGCGAAAATCGGCCAGAGAGTCCTCAACGTTTCTGGACCAATCTCGCTCAAGCGAGATCGACCCCTGATACTCCTTTCCTTCTTCGCTCAAGCGTCTCGCTTCCTTCGCTCAAGCATTCCTTCGTGTCTCGCTCAAGCGAGGCAGGGCTCGCTCAAGCGAGTTGAGCCCTGATACTTATTTTCCTCCCTCGCTCAAGGTCGCTCAGCGTTCGCCCAAGCGTGGGTACGCTGGCTCGCTCAAGCGACTTGAGTCACGCTTGAGCGAGTATGCCTCTGATTCTCATTTTGATATTTTAAAATTAAATTTTAAAATGCTATGCATTGTTTCTTCATTAAATATTATTTTGAAGGTATTGAGGAATATGTACTGGACCTCTAGGCTATATAAATTACCTTCCACATTTTCATGAAAATTCCTCCTCTTAAAAATTAATCAGCCTATGATTAAACCAAATTAAATAATTCTTCCGCTGATCCTGATTGAAAAATTTATATTTAGTTTCACCCTCTCATATCTTCATATATGGGAGTGGTTCATTTTAGATCCAGGGGTTTGGTGAAAAATACTTCACTACTTTAATTATTGAATTTATTAATATTTTCAAAGACGTGAAAAATTTTCCCCTATTTTAATTTGGGGGTTTGGGGCATCTCAAAACTTCACGGATAACCCGATATTACCTTTCTAAGTGTGGTCGTAAAAAATTATGCAAAAATTTAACCGCTCAGTTTAGTCATATTTTCGTAGGCTATAACCTTCAAATTTGGCTAAATATTCATCGTTGGACAAAATTAACCCCTTCTCTTGAAGAAATCTGACGAAACTTAAGGGACAATCCTAAAATACATTTCTAAGTTTGACAGTAAAAAATCTTGCATAAAATCAACTGTTTGATTTTGTCATATTTTCATGGGCTCTAACTTTGGCTAAAAATTCATCATTGGTGAAAATTTACCCATTCCCTTTGAGAAATCTGAAGAAACTTCAGGGACAACCCTACAAGACCATTCTAAGCGTGACCGTAAAAAGTTACGTAAAAATTCAACCACTCGGTTTAGTCATATTTTCATTGGCTATAGCCTTCAAATTTGGCTAAAAATTCATTGTTAGTAAAAATCTGCCTCATCCCTTGGAGAAATCTTAAGAAACTTCAGGGACAACCCTATAATGCCTTTCTAAGCGTGGCCGTAAAAAATTAGGCAAAAATTCAACCGCTCAATTAAGTCATATTTTCATGGGCTATAGCTTTCAAATTTGGCTAAAAATTCATCTGTGGACAAAATCTGTCCCTTCTCTTAAAGAAGTTTTACAAAACTTTTGGGAAAACCCGATAATGCATTTCTAAGATTGGCTGTAAAAAATTATGTAAAAATTCAAACGGTTAGTTTTGTCATATTCTCATAGGCTATATAGCTTTCAAATTTTACTAAAAATTTATCATTGGTGAAAATATGCCCCTTCCCTTGGAGAAATCTGATGAAACTTTAGGGACAACCATACAATGTTGTTCTAAGTGTGGCTGTAAAAAATTATGCAAAACTTCAACTACTCGATTTTGTCATATTTTCATGGGCTACAACCTTTAAATTTGGCTAAAAATTCATCATTGGTGAAAATTTGCCCATTCCCTTGGAGAAATCTAAAGAAACTTTAGGCACAATCCTATAATTCCTTTCTAAGGGTGGTGATAAAAAATTTTGCAAAAATTTAATAGCTCGGTTTTGTCATATTTTCGTGGGCTTAGCCTTCAAATTTTACTAAAAATTCATCGTTTGACAAAATCTACCCCTTCCCTTAGAGAAATTCGATGAAACTTCAGCAACAATCCTAAAATGCATTTCTAAGCTTGGCTGTAAAAAATATTGCAAAAAATCAACTCCTCGGTTTGGTCATATTTTCGTTATAACCTTAAAATTTCGCTAAATATTCAATGTTAGTAAAAATCTGCCCCATCCCTTTGAGAAATCTGAAAAAACTTCATAGACAACCCTATAATTCCTTTCTAAGCGTGGCCATAAAAAATTACGCAAAAATTCAACCGCTCGGTTATGTCATATTTTCGTGGGCTATAGCCTTCAAATTTGGCTAAAAATTCATCGTTTGACAAAATCTACCCCTTCTCTTAGAGAAATTCGATGAAACTTCAGGGACAATCCTAAAATTCATTTCTAAGCTTGGCCGTAAAAAATCTTACAAAAAATCAACCGCTTAGTTTTGCCATGTTTTCGTGGGCTATAAACTTCAACTTTGGCTAAAAATTCATCATTGTTGAAAATTTGCCCCTTCCCTTTGAGAAATCTAAAGAAACTTCACGGAGACCCCTATAATGCCTTTCTAAGTGCGGCCGTAAAATTTTTTGCCAAAATTTGAACTCTCAGTTTGCTCATATTTTCGTAGGCTATAACCTTCAAATTTGGCTAAAAATTCATCGTTGGACAAAATCTACCGCTTCTCTTAGAGAAATCTGATGAAACTTAAGGGACAATCCTAAAATGCATTTCTAAGCTTGGCCGTAAAAAATCTTGCAAAAAATTAACCGCTCGATTTTGTCATTTTCGTGGGCTTCAACTTTGGCTAAAAATTCATCATTGGCGAAAATTTGCCCATTGCATTTGTGAAATTTGAAGAAACTTCAGGGACAACCCTATAATGCCATTCTAAGCATGACCGTAAAAAGTTATAAAAAATTCAACCACTAGGTTTAGTCATAATTTCGTTATAGCCTTCAAATTTAACTAAAAATTCATTGTTAGTAAAAATCTACCCCATCCCTTGGAGAAATCTGAAGAAACTTCAGGGACAACCCTATAACGCCTTTCTAAGCGTGGCCGTAAAAAATTAGGCAAAAATTCAACTGCTTGGTTAAGTCATATTTTCGTGGGCTATAGCTTTCAAATTTGGCTAAAAATTTATCGTTGGACAAAATCTGTCCCTTCTCTTAAAAAAGTTCGACAAAACTTTTGGGACAACCCTATAATGCATTTCTAAGATTGAGCGTAAAAAATTATGTAAAAATTCAAATGGTTGGTTTTGTCATATTCTCATAGGCTATAGGCTTTAAATTTTACTAAAAATTTATCATTGGTGAAAACATGCTCCTTCCGTTGGAGAAATCAGATAAAACTTTAGGGACAACCGTACAATGCCATTCTAAGTGTGGCAATAAGAAATTATGCAAAACTTTAACTACTCAATTTTGTCATATTTTCGTGGGCTAAAAATTTATCGTTGGTGAAAATCTGCCCATTGCCTTGGAGAAATCTAAAGAAACTTCAGGGAGAACCCTATAATTCCTTTCTAAGCGTGGCCATAGAAAATTACGCAAAAAATCAACCGCTCGGTTTTGTCATATTTTCGTGGGCTAGCCTTCAAATTTGGCTAAAAATTCATTGGTTGACAAAATCTACCTCTTCTCTTAGAGAAATTCGACGAAACTTCAAAGACAATCCTAAAATGCATTTCTAAGCTTGGCCATATAAAATCTTGCAAGAAATCAACGGCTCGGTTTTGTCATGTTTTCGTGGGCTATAAACTTCAACTTTAGCTAACAATTCATTATTGGTGAAAATATGCCCATTCCCTTAGAGAGATCTGAAGAAACTTCAGGGACAACCCTATAATTCTTTTCTAAGCGTGGCCATAAAAAATTACGCCAAAATTTAACCGCTCGGTTTTGTCATATTTTCGTGGGCTCCTTCAAATTTGGCTAAAAATTCATCGTTTGACAAAATCTACCCCTTCTCTTAGAGAAATTCCACGAAACTTCAACGACAATCGTAAAATGCATTTCTAAGCTTGGCTGTACAAAATCTTTTGAAAAATCAACCACTCTGTTTTGTCATATTTTCGTGGGCTATAAACTTCAACTTTGGCTAAAAATTCATCTTTGTTGAAAATTTGCCCCTTCCCTTTGAGAAATCTGAAGAAAGTTCACGGACAACCCTATAATGCCTTTCTGAGTGTGGCCATAAACAATTATGTAAAAATTCAACCGCTCAGTTTGGTCGTATTTTCATAGGTTATAACCTTCAAATTTGGCTAAAAATTGATCGTTGGACAAAATCTACCCTTTCTCTTGGAGAAATCCGATGAAACATAAGGGATAATCCTAAAATGCATTTCTAAGCTTGGCCGTAAAAAATCTTGCAAAAAATCAACCGCTCGATTTTGTCATATTTTTGTGGGCTTCAACTTTGGCTAAAAATTCATCATTGGTGAAAATTTGCCCATTCCCTTTGAGAAATCTGAAAAAACTTTAGGTACAACCCTATAATGCCTTTCTAAGTGTGACCGTAAAAAGTTACATAAAAATTCAACTACTTGGTTTGGTCATATTTCGTTGGCTATAGCCTTTAAATTTGGCTAAAAATTCATTGTTAGTAAAAATCTGCCCCATCCCTTGGAGAAATCTTAAGAAACTTCAGGGACAAACCTATAATGCCTCTCTAAGCGTGGCCGTAAAAAATTAGGCAAAAATTCAACCGCTCAGTTAAGTCACATTTTCGTGGGCTATAGCTCTCAAATTTGGCTAAAAATTCATCTTTGGACAAAATTTGTCTCTTCTCTTAAAGAAGTTTGAGAAAACTTCTTGGACAACCCAATAATGAATTTATGAGATTGGCCGTAAAAAATTATGCAAAAATTTAAACGGTCAGTTTTGTCATATTTTCATGGGCTATAGCTTTCAAATTTTACTAAAAATTTATCATTGGTGAAAATATGCTCCTTTCCTTGGAGAAATCTTATGAAACTTCAGGGACAACCGTACAATGCCTTTCTAAGTGTGGCTGTAAAAAATTATACAAAACTTCAACTACTTGATTTTGTCATATTTTCGTGGGCTACCTTCAAAATTTGCTAAAAATTCAACATTGGTGAAAATCTGCCCATCCCTTAGAGAAATCTGAAGAAACTTCAGGGACAACCCTATAAATCCTTTCTAAGGGTGGCCATAAAAAATTACGCAAAAATTTAACCCCTCAATTTTGTCATATTTTCATGGGCAATATAGCCTTCAAATTTGGCTAAAAATTCATCGTTTGACAAAATCTACCTCTTCTCTTAGAGAAATTTGACAAAACTTTAGGGACAATCGTAAGATGCATTTCTAAGCTTGGCTGTAAAAAATCTTGCAAAAAAATCAACCGCTCGATTTTATCATATTTTCGTGGGCTATAAACTTCAACTTTGGCTAAAAATTTATCGTTGGTGAAAATTTGCCCCTTCCCTTTAAGAAATCTGAAGAAATTTCACGGACAACCCTGTAATGCCTTTCTAAGTGTAGCCGTAAAATTACACAAAAATTCAACTACTCGGTTTGGTCATATTTTTGTAGGCTTATTACCTTTAAATTTGGCTAAAAATTGATCGTTGGATAAAATCTACCCCTTCTCTTGGAGAAATCCGATGAAACTTAAGGGATATTCCTAAAATGCATTTCAAAGCTTGGCCGTAAAAAATCTTACAAAATATCAACCACTCAATTTTTTTCATATTTTCATGGTCTACAACCTTCAAATTTGGCTAAAAATTCATCGTTGGTGAAAATCTGCCCATTTCCTTGGAGAAATCTGAAGAAACTTCAGGGACAACCCTATAATGCCTTTCTAAGCATGACTGTAAAAAGTTATGTAAAAATTCAACCACTCGGTTTGGTTATATTTTCATTGGATAGCCTTCAAATTTGGCTAAAAATTCATCGTTAGTAAAAATCTGCCCCATCCCGTGGTGAAATCTTAAGAAACTTCAGGGACAACCCTATAATGCCTTTCTAAGTGTGGCCGTAAAAAATTAGGCAAAAATTCAACCGCTCGGTTAAGTTATATTTTTGTGGGCTATAGCTTTCAAATTTGGCTAAAAATTCATCTTTAGACAAAATCTGTCCCTTCTCTTAAAGAAGTTCGACAAAACTTCTGGGACAACCCAATAATACATTTCTAAGATTGGGCGTAAAAAATTATGTAAAAATTTAAACGGTCAGTTTTGTCATATTTTCATGGGCTATAGCCTTCAAATTTTACTAAAAATTTATCATTGGTGAAAATATACCCCTTCCCTTGGAGAAATCTGATGAAACTTCAAGGATAACCGAACAATCACTTTCTAAGTGTGGCCGTAAAAAATTATGCAAAACTTCAACTACTCGAATATGTCATATTTTTGTGGGCTATAACCTTTAAATTTGGCTAAAAATTCATCATTGGTGAAAATTTGCTCATTCCTGGGAGAAATCTGAAGAAACTTCAGGGACAACCCTATAATTCCTTTCTAAGTGTGGACATAAAAAATTATGCAAAAATTTAACCGCTCGATTTTGTCATATTTTCATGGGCTATTTGGCTAAAAATTCATCGTTTGAAAAAATCTACCTCTTCTCTTAGAGAAATTCGATGAAACTTTAGGGACAATCCTAAATTGCATTTCTAAGCTTGGCCTAAAAAATCTTGCAAAAAATCAACCGCTCGATATTGTCATATTTTCGTGGGCTATAAACTTCAACTTTGGCTAAAAATTCATCGTTGGTGAAAATTTGCCCCTTCCCTTTAAGAAATCTGAAGAAACTTCACGGACAACCCTGTAATGCCTTTCTAAGTGCAGCCGTAAAATTATGCAAAAATTCAACCGCTCCAGTTGGTCATATTTTTGTAGGCTTATTACCTTCAAATTTGGCTAAAAATTAATCGTTGGACAAAATCCATCCCTTCTCTTGGAGAAATCCGATGAAACTTAAAGGATAATCCTAAAATGCATTTCTAAGCTTGGCCGTAAAAAATCTTGCAAAATATTAACCACTCGATTTTGTCATATTTTCGTGGGCTACAACCTTCAAATTTGGCAAAAAATTCATCGTTGGTGAAAATCTGCTTATTCCCTTGGAGAAATCTGAAGAAACTTCAGGGACAACCCTATAATGCCTTTCTAAGCATGACTGTAAAAATTTACGTAAAAATTCAACCACTCGGTTTGGTCATATTTTCGTTGGCTATAACCTTCAAATTTGGCTAAAAATTCATTGTTAGTAAAAATCTACCCCATCCCTTGGAAAAATCTTAAGAAACTTCAGGGACAACCCTATAAAGCCTTTCTAAGCATGGCCGTAAAAAATTAGGCAAAAATTCAACCGCTCGGTTAATTCATATTTTCGTGGGCTATAGTTTTCGAATTTGGCTAAAAATTCATCTTTGGACAAAATCTGTCTCTTCTCTTAAAGAAGTTCGAAAAAACTTCTGGGATAACCCAATAATGCATTTTTAAGATTGGCCGTAAAAAAATAGGCAAAAATTCAAACAGTCAGTTTTGTCTTATTTTCTTGGGCTATAGCCTTTAAATTTTGACAGAAAATTTATCATTGCTGAAAATGTGGCCCTCCCTTAGAGAAATCTGATGAAACTTCAGGGACAACCATATAATGCCTTTCTAAGTGTGGCAGTAAAAAATTATGCAAAACTTCAACTACTCAATTTTGTCATATTTTCGTGGGCTACAACCTTCAAATTTGGTTAAAAATTCATCGTTGGTGAAAATCGGTCCATTTCCTTGGAGAAATCTGAAGAAACTTCAAGGAGAACCCTATAATTCCTTTCTAAGCGTGGCCATAAAAAATTACGCAAAAATTCAACCGCTTAGTTTTGTCATATTTTCGGGGGCTATAACCTTCAAATTTGGCTAAAAATTCATGGTTTGACAAAATCTACCCCTTCTCTTAGAGAAATTCGATGAAACTTCAGGGACAATCCTAAAATGCATTTATAAGCTTGGCCATAAAAAATCTTGCAAAAAATCAACCTCTTAGTTTTGTCATGTTTTCGTGGGGTATAAACTTCAACTTTGGCTAAAAATTCATCATTGTTGAAAATTTACCCCTTCCCTTTGAGAAATCTGAAGAAACTTCATGGACAACCCTATAATGCCTTTCTAAGTGTGGCCGTAAAAAATTAGGCAAAAATTCAACCGCTCGATTTGGTCGTATTTTCGTAGGCTATCCTTCAAATTTGGCTAAAAATTCATCGGTGGACAAAATCTACCCCTTCTCTAAGAGAAATCCAACGAAACTTAAGGGACAATCCTAAAATGCATTTCTAAGCCTGGCCGTAAAAACTCTTACAAAAAATCAACCACTCGATTTTGTCATATTTTCGTGAGCTTCAACATTGGCTAAAAATTCATCATTGGTGAAAATTTTCCAATTCCCTTTGAGAAATCTGAAGAAACTTTAGGGACAACCCTATAATGCCTTTCTAAGTATGACCGTAAAAAGTTACATAAAAACTCAACCACTCAGTTTGGTCATATTTTCGTTGGCCCCTTCAAATTTGGCTAAAAATTCATTGTTAGTAAAAATTTGCCCCATCCCTTAGAGAAATCTTAAGAAACTTCAGGGACAACCCTATAATTCCTATCTAAGTATGGCCGTAAAAAATTAGGCAAAAATTTAACCACTCAGTTAAGTCATATTTTCGTGGGCTATAACTTTCAAATTTGGCTAAAAATTTATCTTTGGACAAAATCTGCCCCTTCTCTTAAAGAAGTTCGACAACTTTTAGGACAACCCAATAATGCATTTCTAAGATTGGCCGTAAAAAATTATGCAAAAATTCAAATGGTCGGTTTTGTCATATTTTCATGGGCAGCCTTCAAATTTTACTAAAAATTTATCATTGATGAAAATATGCCCCTTCCCTTAGAGAAATCTGATGAAACTTCAGGGATAACCGAACAATGTCTTTCTAAGTATGGATATAAAAAATTATGCAAAACTTCAACTACTCAATTTTGTCATATTTTCGTGGGCTACAACCTTCAAATTTGGCTAAATATTCATCATTGGTGAAAATCTGCCCATCCCTTGGAGAAATCTGAAGAAAGTTCAGGGACAACCCTATAATTCCTTTCTAAGCGTGGCCATAAAAAATTATGCAAAAATTTAACCGCTCGATTTTGTCATATTTTTGTGGTCTATATAGCCTTCAAATTTGGCTAAAAATTAATCCTATAATTCCTTTCTAAGCATGGCCATAAAAAATTACGCAAAAATTTAACCACTCAGTTTTGTCATATTTTCGTGGGCTACTTCTAATTTGGCTAAAAATTCATCGTTTGAAAAAATCTACCCGGTCTCTTAGAGAAATTCCATAGAACTTCAAGGACAATCCTAAAATGCATTTCTAAGCTTGGCCGTAAAAAATCTTGTCAAAAATCAACCACACGGTTTTGTCATATTTTCGTGGGCTATAAACTTCAACTTTGGCTAAAAATTCATTGTTGGTGAAAATTTGCCCCTTCCCTTTGAGAAATCTGAAGAAACTTCATGGACAACCCTATAATGCCTTTCTAAATGTGGCCGTAAAAAATTACACAAAAATTCAACTGCTCGATTTGGTCGTATTTTCGTAGGATAACCTTCAAATTTGGCTAAAAATTCATCGTTGGACAAAATTTACCCCTTCTCTTAGAGAAATTTGACGAAACTTAAGGGACAATCCTAAAATACCTTTATAAGCTTGGCCGTAAAAAAATATTGTAAAAAAATCAACCGCTCGATTTTGTCATAATTTCGTGGGCTTCAACTTTGGCTAAAAATTCATCATTGGTGAAAATTTTCCCATTTCCTTTACGAAGTTTGAAGAAACTTTAGGGACAACCCTATAATGCCTTTCTAAGTGTGACTGTAAAAATTTACATAAAAATTCAACCACTCTGTTTGGTAATATTTTCGTTGGCTATAGCCTTCAAATTTGGCTAAAAATTCATTTTTAGTAAAAATCTGCCCATCCCTTGGAGAAATCTTAAGAAACTTCAGGGACAGCCCTATAATGTCTATCTAAGGATGGTCGTAAAAAATTAGGCAAAAATTTAACCGCTTGGTTAATTCATATTTTCATGGGCTATAGCTTTCAAATTTGGCTAAAAATTCATCTTTGGACAAAATCTGTCCCTTCTCTTAAAGAAGTTTGACAAAACTTCTGGGACAACCCAATAATGCATTTCTAAGATTGGGCGTAAAAAATTATACAAAAATTCAAACGATCAGTTTTGTCATATTTTCATGGGCTATAGCCTTCAAATTTTACTACAAATTTATCATTGGTGAAAATATGTCCCTTCCTTTGGAGAAATCTGATGAAACTTTAGGGACAACAGTACAATGCCTTTCTAAGTGGCTATAAAAAATTATGCAAAACCTCAAATACTCAAATTTGTTATATTTTCGTGGGCTACAACCTTTAAAGTTTGCTAAATATTCATCATTAGTTAAAATTTGCCCATCCATTGGAGAAATCTGAAGAAATTTCAGGGACAACCCTATAATTCCTTTCTAAGCGTGGCCATAAAAAATTACACAAAAATTTAACTGCTTGATTTTGTCATATTTTCGTGGGCTATATAGCCTTCAAATTTGGCTAAAAATTCATCATTAGAATAAATCTACCCCTTCTCTTAGAGATATTCAACGAAACATCAGGGACAATCCTAAAATGCATTTCTAAGCTTGGCCGTAAAAAATATTACAAAAAATCAACCGCTCTGTTTTGTCATATTTTCGGGGGCTATAAACTTCAACTTTGGCTAAAAATTCATCGTTGGTGAAAATTTACCCCTCCCTTTGAGAAATCTGAAGAAACTTCATGGACAACACTATAATGCGTAAAAATTCAACCACTCGGTTTTGTCACATTCTTGTAGGCTAACCTTAAAATTTGGATAAAAATTGATCGTTGGACAAAATCTACCACTTCTCTTGGAGAAATCTGATGAAAGATAAGGGACAATCCTAAAATGCATTTCTAAGCTTGGCCATAAAAAATCTAGATAAAATTTGGATAAAAATTGATCGTTGGACAAAATCTAAAATGCTATTACCTTAAAATTTGTATAAAAATTGATCGTTGGACAAAATCTGCCCATTCTCTTGGAGAAATCTGAAGAAACTTCAGGGACAACCCTATAAATCCTTTCTAAGCGTGGCCATAAAAAATTACACAAAAATTTAAAATCTCGATTTTGTCATATTTTCGTGGGCTATATAGCCTTCAAATTTGGCTAAAATTTCATCGTTTGACAAAACCTACCTCTTCTCTTAGAGAAATTTGACGAAACTTCAGGGACAATCCTAAAATGCATTTCTAAGCTTGGCCGTAAAAAATCTTGCAAAAAATAACCGCTCAGTTTTGTCATATTTTCGTGGGCTATATAAACTTTAACTTTGGCTAAAAAATCATTGTTGGTGAAAATTTGCCCCTTCCCTTTGAGAAATCTGAAGAACCTTCATGGACAACCCTGTAATGCCTTTCCAAGTGTAGCCGTAAAAAATTACACAAAAATTCAACCGCTCGGTTTGGTCGTATTTTTGTAGGCTATTATTACCTTCAAATTTGGCTAAAAATTGAACGTTGGACAAAATCTACCCCTTCTCTAAGAGAAATCCGACAAAACTTAAGGGACAATTCTAAAACGCATTTCTAAGCTTGGGTGTAAAAAATCTTGCAAAATATCAACCGCTCGATTTTGTCATATTTTCGTGGGCTAACCTTCAAATTTGGCTAAAAATTCATCGTTGGTGAAAATCTGCCCAATCCCTTGGAGAAATCTAAAGAAACATCAGGGACAACCCCATAATGCCTTTCTAAGCATGACCATAAAAAGTTACGTAAAACTTCAACCACTCGGTTTATTCATATTTTCGTTGGCTATAGCCTTAAAATTTGGCTAAAAATTCATTGTTAGTAAAAATCTGCCCCATCCCTTGGAGAAATCTTAAGAAACTTCAGGGACAACCATAAAATGTCTTTCTAAGCGTGGCCACATGTAACGCCCCGAAACGTTAATTAAAATTTTTGAGTAAATTTTTCACCTTTTCAAAAGATCATTTTAAAATTTATAAATTTAATTCAGAGTTTATGTAACAATTAATAACAGCGGAAAAATTATCATATATACTAGTCGTGAATAATTAAATTCAAGAAAATATTTAAGTAGCGGAAACGATTGAGAAGATAATGGTACATGACATATTATGTTTATTACAACCCATAAAATCAAAGTTCAGGTAATAATTCAAATAGACATCCATCATGGCATCACTCTGTATTCTGCGTGTCATTCACTGTAAAAATTAATGTAAGAGTGAGACAGAATATAGAATAAATATAAAATAGATAAAATTGCACAAACACAATCAACAACTCATAATGATATGATGAATATGCCAAACAAGTCCATTTAATAATTCTTCAATTAGTTAAATGATGTCATGCTGGATCCATTTGGTTTGGTGGGAATACTGCAGTAAAAGTCTCATAGAGACACAATTAGGGCTTTAGCATATACCATGAATCCCTATACTTCATGGCGCTCACACAATTAGGGCTTTAGCATATACCATGAATCCCTATACTTCATGGCGCTCACACAATTAGGGCTTTAGCATATACCATGAATCCCTATACTCCATGGCGCTTAAGTACCGAAGTACACAATTATCATAAGTAGGGCTTTGCATAGACCATGAATCCCTACACTCCATGGCATACAACAAAATAGGGCTTAACTCATCATAGAGTAACCCCCACCAGGGTAGGCAATCATGGAACCCCTAAATTCCATGGTGCGTCCGAATGCTTATGATGCATGAATGCCTTTAATTCTTTTAACATACCATGATATCCACATTTCCAAAACCTCTTGGATAATACAAGTCCTCAAGGGACACAATACACATAATAATTCACAAAATCATGGATTTACTATTTCAACCACATATGTCAGTAACCACAAGGCATTCATGTACATATATATTAATTATGTCATTCATAATTATTCACCATCACAATATACAGACTGTGTAATACTCAACAACATTTATAATAATTCATAATTACTCAATAATTTAATAAATAATTTATATCCATAGAGAAAATATCATTTTCTTTCAAAATAACCATTTTAAGCGACTTTCAGCATCCCCAACAACAACATACATTAGCAAAACAGTCATAACATGGGCAAATCAACTCCTTTTTAGATGATTCCACTTTATATAGCTCAATAATACAATTATCTACAACTTTCATGAAGAACACAGTTTCAGATTCCAATTAGAAATACTACTTATTCACAAAATACCATACTGCCTCAAGATAAGTTTTCCGAAATGTACACAGATTAGTATTTAGAACGTATCTGGAGTTACAAACGTGATTTTGACATGAAACCAATTCTAAATTATTTTTAACACACATATCTACAATTTTAATGAAGACACCAACCCCTAATTCTCACCATAAACTTCCCAGTTTTAAAAACAAGATTCGGATTTCAAAATTTCAGAATTTCAGAATTTTCAGCTTACACATACTTCAGTAATTTGAGCATAACTTGAGCTACAAAAATTATTTTAATGTGAAACCACTTTCTACAAATCCACAACTTAATTATCTACAACTTTCATGAAGACATCCAAGGCTGATTATGCATGTATAATTCCCAGCATATCAAAATATGCACTAAACATGAAGCAAATCTTTCACTCGGACATACAGTAGTATTTTGGCTATAACTTTTGCTACACATACTCAAATCAATCGGTTCAGGTCTCAAAATTCACATAACAAAAAGATTTACAACTTTTATGAGGACACTGATCACTAATTCTTACCACAAAATTCCCAGTTTTAAAAATAAGATACGGATTTCAAGTTCACAGATTTACAGCTTGTACATACTTTAGTATTATGAGCATAACTTGAGCTACAAAAATTATTTTAATGTGAAACCACTTTCTAAAGATCCACAACTTAATTATCTACAACTTTCATGAAGACATCCAAGACTGATATTGCACGTACAATTCCCAGTAAATCAATATATATACAAAACAAAGGATAAATCTTCCACACGAACATGCTGTAGTATTTTGGCTATAACTTTTGCTATACTTATTCAAATTACTTGATTCAGGTCTCAAAATTCAGATATCAAAAAGATCTACAACTTTCATGAAGAAGTCAGAGTCAAATTCACACGTTTTCAATTTCAAAAATGAGCAACAAGTTACGAAGTTAATTCTGGAATCCTAGAACAGCATACAATTCTACCCATTTCACAAATATTCACAACCCTCTCCCCTCTTACCTGATTTGATGTCCTTTGATTAACAAGGTATGTCTTGTAGTTCCCTTGTTCCAGTCCGAAATGGAAGAAATGGAAAGAACAGCCTTTTGAACGTACAAGGATAAGAAGAAGAAGAAGAAAAAGAGTGTGTGATTTGCTAAGTGGTTCGTATGTAGGTGGTGAGTTGTTAATAATGAGAGAATAAGTGGCAGACTTGAATGGAGGATTAGGTGAGATTTAATGGAACCTTTTGACTCGTCTCACTGTCATCTTTGCATTAAGGAGGTTAGTGATATATTAATTTATATAAAGTGGTCTGAGTGGAGTTAAAAGGTGTTCGTTGTTGGAGATTTTGAAGAGGGCGGCATTGAGTATATGGGGCGGTGTAGGTTGTGAGGGCGGAGTGCAGTATGAGGGCGATATTAAGAGAGGGCGGTGTGGCGTGTGAGGGCGGTCTTGAGTGAAGAAGGAAAGGACGGTGTGTGTGGGATTTTGAGAGACAACGTCCATGGAAGGAGACGGTGTTGTGGTGTGGGAGGAATGCTGTTATGTCGTTACGAAGAGGTCGGTTTGTGAACACCGGCTCAGAATTGTCTGGTATGAACTCCTAATCTAAGAACGGATTTCATAGCCAACCGGTGTGGGGTTCTTATCCGGTCTGCATCATACTGGGTCCTTCCTTTCTTTCATCAGCATTCCAATGTGAGATAGAGGACATCGGATCTTAGGTCCTAGTTGGGGACGGGTCGAGGCACTCAGAAATGTTCCATCCGGTCTACGATTTCCTTTTTATTCGGTTGTTTACTATGTCAAGTCGTCCTAAACTGATTCAAAATTCCTCAGATTACCACTCGGTTAAGTCATCCTAAAACCGTGTCTGTTCTAGTCAGTCTCACTCGGTAATTTCAAACTATATCCGAGTCATCTCTACATACTGTTCCACCTGGTACAACTCATCCACTCACTCGAAACCTTATTCCAGGATTGACATATTACCTGGTTAACTTTCACTCGGTGTTCATTCTAAACTCTTTTTCTTCCTCCCAAATAATCCATCCAGCACAAGGTCTTCCACTCGGTGAAGTTGTTCCCAAGTTCTTCACACGAATCTCTTCAATCGGTATCTCCTTACTCGGAGTTGCACACTCGGATTCCACCATTAAGC
Organism: Clitoria ternatea; assembly: GCA_037962975.1. Classification (NCBI taxonomy): domain Eukaryota; kingdom Viridiplantae; phylum Streptophyta; class Magnoliopsida; order Fabales; family Fabaceae; genus Clitoria; species Clitoria ternatea. The sequence goes on from CM075673.1 coordinate 168,448,830, forward strand.
TCCATTTGGCATTATTCTGACCCTTCATTACTCAGACCTAATGAATTCTTGTCTACTCGGAACCATTCAAACTTCTTATCACTTGGAGGGATTCATTCACTCGGTTTTATTTCATACTTAGTTACTCAGACTACAAGTTACCTTTTTCACTCAGAATGGTTACTTCCTAGTCAAAATACATACAACATTGTTCACTCGGAATTCGGAAGAGGCTCACTCGGATTACTCCCCAATTAAACACCACTCGGTGTATTCCAAACACTATTCAATTGGAATGCATTATCCATTCACCACTCGGCACGTTTACACCTTTCTCACTCGGAGAATACAGAGTTTCCTTCCCTTGGAAGGGTCCCCAATGTTATACGTCACTCGGAATATCTCCCAACCTTATTTCACTCGGAATTATACTACAAGTTTATCAACTCATCTTCTGAATAGCATCTCACTCGGTAACTAATACTAAGACCGACTAACACTCATTCGGCCTCATACTTGACATTCTTGCCTATTCTCACTCGGAGAAATACCCTAGCCATTTATTTCACTCACTCGGAGATCCTGACCTGGACAACTCACTCGGATTTTGTAACCTTCAGTCAGAATTGGTAATCCTTAACTCGGAATTCACTCAGTTTTCGTACTTGACAGATTCTCCTGAAAACGTCTCAAGGTACATAGGTTGTCACTCGGTATAATTGATTCTAAACTGACCCAAGACATATATGTTGTCAATCGGAATTCCTTCATTCAGGATTACAACTTCTGATCCTAATTGACTCGGAAACGAGTCTTTGGAAGATGCTTGACTCAGGAATGAGTCTCTCTGGGATGTTTGACTCGGAAATGAGTCACTTAGGAATAATTGACTCTGAAATGAATCCTTTGAAGAACTTGACTCGGAATTGAGTCTTCCTAACATGTTTGACTCAACAGTGAGTCTCTGAGACAGAATTTTACTCGGAATAATTCCTCTTGACCATGTTCTACTCGGAAAACATCATTTTCACTCGGTATTTTCATTTTCCACTCGGAATTCTTCTTGGTCACTCGGCATTTGCAGTTTTCACTCGGATCAGACTCTCTTTCTCACTCGGATAGTTTTTTCTAAGGTATTTTCACTCGGAAATTGGGCCTCATCCTTAAAGGTTTATGTAATTCCTATAATTATACCCAGAAAATGAAATCTTGGAGTATCACAACCATCCATAGGGTGTTTTTATTCATTGAGTAACACTAACAGATCTTCTATACCTCAAAATTTACCAAATAGAGCTATTATTAAAAGCAGGATGTTACATGGCCGTCAAAAATTAGGCAAAAATTCAATCGCTCGGTTAAGTCATATTTTCCTGGGCTATAGCTTTCAAATTTGGCTAAAAATTCATCTTTGGAAAAAATTTGTCCCTTCTCTTAAAGAAGTTTGACAAAACTTCTGGGACAACCCAATAATACATTTCTAAGATTGGCCGTAAAAAATTATACAAAAATTCAAACGGTCAGTTTTGTCATATTTTCATGGGCTATAGCCTTCAAATTTTACTAAAAGTTTATTATTCGTGAAAATATTCTCATTCCTTTGGAGAAATTTGATGAAACTTCAGAGACAACCGAACAATGACTTTCTAAGTGTGGCTGTAAAAAATTATGCAAAACTTCAACAACTCGATTTTGTCATATTTTCATGGGCTGCAACCTTTAAATTTGGCTAAAAATTCATCATTGGTGAAAATCTGCCCATCCCTTGGGGAAATCTGAAGAAACTTCAGGGACAACCCTATAATTCCTTTTAAAGCGTGGCCATAAAAAATTATGCAAAAATTTAACCGCTCGATTTTGTCATATTTTCGTGGCCTATAGCCTTCAAATTTGGTTAAAAATTCATCGTTTGACAAAATCTACCCCTTCTCTTAGAGAAATTTGACGAAACATGAGGGACAAACCGAAAATGCTTTTCTAAGCTTGGCCGTAAAAAATGTTGCAAAAAATCAACCGCTCGGTTTTGTCATGTTTTCGTGGGCTATAAACTTCAACTTTTGCAAAAAATTCATTATTGTTGAAAATTTGCCCTTTCCCTTTGAGAAATCTGAAGAAACTTCACGGACAACCCTATAATGCCTTTCTAAGTGTGGCTGTAAAAAATTACATAAAAATTCAATCGCTCGGTTTGGTCATATTTTCGTTGGCTATAACTTTCAAATTTGGCTAAAAATTAATCGTTGGACAAAATATACCCCTTCTATTAGAGAAATCTGACGAAACTTAAGGGACAATCCTAAAATACATTTCTAAGCTTGGCCGTAAAAAATCTTGCAAAATATCAACCGCTCGATTTTGTCATATTTTCGTGGGCTACAACCTTCAAATTTGGTGAAAAATTCATCGTTGGTGAAAGTCTGCCATTCCCTTGGAGAAATCTGAAGAAATTTCAGGGGCAACCCTATGATGCCTTTCTAAGCATGACCGTAAAAAGTTACGTAAAAATTCAACCACTCGGTTTGGTCATATTTTCGCTGACTATAGCTTTCAAATTTGGCTAAAAATTTATTGTTAGTAATAATCTGCCTCATCCCTTAGAGAAATCTTAAACTTCAGGGACAACACTATAATGCTATTCTAAGCGTGGCCCTAAAATATTAGGCCAAAATTCATCGTTGGTGAAAATTTATAAACGCTCGGTTTTGTCATATTTTCGTGGGCTATAAACTTTATCTTTGGCTAAAAATTCATCGTTGGTGAAAATTTACCCCTTCCCTTTAAGAAATCTAAAGAAACTTCACGGATAACCCGATATTGCCTTTCTAAGTGTGGCCGTAAAAAATGAAGCAAAAATTCAACCGCTCAGTTTGGTCATATTTTCGTAGGCTATATAACCTTCAAATTTGGCTAAAAATTCACCGTTGGACAAAATCAACCCCTTCTCTTGGAGAAATCTGACGAAACTTAAGGGACAAATTGGAAAATGCATTTCTAAGCTTGGCCGTAAAAAATCTTGCAAAAAATAAACCGTTTGATTTTGTCATATTTTCATAGGCTTTAACTTTGGCTAAAAATTCATCATTGTTGAAAATTTACCCATTCCCTTTGAGAAATCTGAAGAAACTTCAGGGACAACCCTATAATGCCATTCTAAGCGTGACCATAAAAAGTTACATAAAAATTCAACCACTCAGTTTGGTCATAGTTTCATTGGCTATAGCCTCCAAATTTGGCTAAAAATTCATTGTTAGTAAAAATCTGCCTCATCCCTTGGAGAAATCTTAAGAAACTTAAGGGTCAACCCTATAATGCCTTTCTAAGCGTGGCCGTAAAAAATTAGGCAAAAATTCAACCGCTTGGTTAAGTCATATTTTCATGGGCTATAACTTTCAAATTTGGCTAAAAATTCATGTTTGGACAAAATCTGTCCCTTCTCTTAAAGAAGTTCGACAAAACTTCTGGGACAACCCAATAATACATTTCTATGATTGGCCGAAAAAAATTATGCAAAAATTCAAACGGTCGGTTTTGTCATATTTTCATGGGCTACCTTCAAATTTTACTAAAAATTTATCATTGGTGAAAATATGTCCCTTCCCTTGGAGAAATCTGATGAAACTTCAAGGACAACCGTACAATGACTTTCTAAGTGTGGTCGTAAAAAATTATGCAAAACTTCAACTACTCAATTTTGTCATATTTTCATGGGCTACAACCTTTAAATTTGGCTAAAAATTCATCGTTGGTAAAAATCTACCCATTCCCTTGGAGAAATCTGAAAAAAATTTCAAGGACAACCCTATAATGCCTTTCTAAGATTGGCCATAAAAAATTAGGCAAAAATTCATCCGCTCGGTTTAGTCATATTTTCGTCGGCTATAGCTTTTAAATTTGGCTAAAAATTCATCGTTGGCCAAATTTGTCCCTTCTCTTAAAGAAGTTTTACAAAACTTTTGGGAAAACCCTATAATGCATTTCTCACATTGACTATAAAAAATTATGTAAAAATTCAAACAGTCGATTTTTTCATATTCTCAAAGGCTATAGCCTTCAAATTTTACTAAAAATTTATCATTGGTGAAAATATGCCTCTTTCCTTGGAAAAATCTGATGAAACTTCAGGGACAACCATACAATGCTATTCTAAGTGTGGCTATAAAAAATTATACAAAACTTCAACTACTCGATTTTGTCATATTTTAGTGGGCTACAACCTTTAAATTTGGATAAAAATTCATCGTTGGTGAAAATCTGCCCATTCCCTTGGAGAAATCTGAAGAAACTTTAAGGACAATCCTATAATTCCTTTCTAAGCGTGACAATAAAAAATTATGCAAAAATTCAATAGCCCGGTTTTGTCATATTTTCGTGGGCTATAACCTTCAACTTTGGTTAAAAATTCATCGTTTGAAAAAATATACCCCTTCTCTTAGAGAAATTCGATGAAGCTTCAGGGACAATCCTAAAATGCATTTCTAAGCTTGGCTGTAAAAAATCTTGCAAAAAATTAACCACTCGGTTTGGTCATATTTTCGTTATAGCCTTCAAATTTCGCTAAATATTCAATGTTAGTAAACATATGCCCCATCCCTTTGAGAAATCTGAAGATACTTCACGGACAACCCTATAATTCCTTTCTAAGCGTGGCCATAAAAAAATTACGTAAAAATTCAACCGCTCAATTTTGTCATATTTTCGTGGGCTTGCCTTCAAATTTGGCTTAAAATTCATCGTTTGACAAAATCTACCCTTCTCTAAGAGAAATTCTATGAAACTTCAGGGACAATCCTAAAATACATTTCTAAGCCTGGCCGTAAAAAATCTTGCAAAAAATCAACCACTCAGTTTTGTCATGTTTTCGTGGGCTATAAACTTCAACTTTGGCTAAAAATTCATCATTGTTGAAAATTTGCCCCTTCCTTTTGAGAAATCTGAAGAAACTTCACGGACAACCCTATAATGCCTTTCTAAGTGTGGCCGTAAAAATTTAATCGCTCGGTTTGGTCATATTTTCGAAGGCTATAACTTTCAAATTTAGCTAAAAATTGATCGTTGGACAAAATATACCCCTTCTATTAGAGAAATCCGACGAAACTTAAGGGACAATCCTAAAATACATTTCTAAGCTTGGCCGTAAAAAATCTTGCAAAATATCAACCGCTCGATTTTGTCATATTTTCGTGGGCTACAACCTTTAAATTTGGCGAAAAATTCATCGTTGGTGAAAGTCAGCCCATTCCCTTGGAGAAATCTGAAGAAACTTCAGGGAGAACCCTATGATGCCTTTCTAAGCATGACCGTAAAAAGTTAGGTAAAAATTCAACCACTCGGTTTGGTCATATTTTCGTTGGCTATAGCCTTCAAATTTGGCTAAAAATTCATTGTTGGTAAAAATCTGCCCCATCCCTTGGAGAAATCTTAAGAAACTTCAGGAACAACACTATAATGCTATTCTAAGCGTGGCTGAAAAAAATTAGGAAAAAATTCAACCGCTTGGTTAAGTCATATTGTCGTGGGCTATAGCTTTCAAATTTGGCTAAAAATTTATCGTTGGACAAAATCTTTCCCTTCTCTTAAAGAAGTTCAACAAAACTTTTGGGACAACCCTATAATGCATTTCTAAAATTGGCCATAAAAAATTATGCAAAAATTCAAATGGTCGGTCTTGTCATATTTTCATGGGCTATAGCCTTTAAATTTTACTAAAAATTTATCATTAGTGAAAAGATGCCCCTTCCCTTGGAGAAATCTCATGAAACTTCAATGACAACCGTACAATGACTTTCTAAGTGTGGTTGTAAAAAATTATGCAAAACTTTAACTACTCAATTTTGTCATATTTTCGTGGGCTACAACCTTTAAATTTGGCTAAAAATTCATCGTTGGTGAAAATCTACCCATTCCCTTGGAGAAATTTGAAAAATATTTCAAGGACAACTCTATAATGCCTTTCTAAGCTTGGCCGTAAAAAATTAGGCAAAAATTCATCCGCTCGGTTTAGTCATATTTTCGTCGGCTATAGCTTTCAAATTTGGCTAAAAATTTATCGTTGGCCAAATTTGTCCCTTCTCTTAAAGAAGTTTTACAAAACTTTGGGAAAACCCTATAATGCATTTCTAAGATTAGCTATAAAAAATATGTAAAAATTCAAACGGTTGGTTTTGTCATATTCTCATAGGCTACAACTTTCAAATTTTACTAAAAATTTATCATTAGTGAAAATATACCTCTTCCCTTGGAGAAATCTAATGAAACTTAAGGGACATCCATACAATGTTGTTCTAAGTGTGGCTGTAAAAAATTATGCAAAACTTCAACTACTCGATTTTGTCATATTTTCGTGGGCTACAACCTTTAAATTTGGCTGAAAATTCATCGTTAGTGAAAATATGCCCATTCCCTTGGAGAAATTTGAAGAAACTTTAGGGACAATCCTATAATTCCTTTCTAAGTGTGGCAATAAAAAATTATGCAAAAATTCAATAGCTCGGTTTTGTCATATTTTTGTGTGCCAAATTTGGCTAAAACTTCATCGTTTGACAAAATCTACCCCTTCTCTTAGAGAAATTCGATGAAACTTCAGGGACAATTATAAATGCATTTCTAAGCTTGGCTTTAAAAAATCTTGCAAAAAATCAACCGCTCGGTTTGGTTATATTTTCGTTATAGCCTTCAAATTTCACTAAATATTCAATGTTAGTAAAAATCTACCCCATCCCTTTGAGAAATCTGAAGAAACTTCACGGACAATCCTATAATTCCTTTCTAAGCGTGGCAATAAAAAATCACGTAAAATTCAACCGCTCGGTTTTGTCATATTTTCGTGGGTAGCCTTCAAATTTGGCTAAAAATTCATCGTTTGACAAAATCTACCCCTTCTCTTAGAGAAATTCGACGAAACTTCAGGGACAATCCTAAAATGCATTTCTAAGCTTGGCCGTAAAAAATCTTGCAAAAAATCAACCGCTTAATTTTGTCATGTTTTCATGGGCTATAAACTTCAACTTTGGCTAAAAATTCATCATTATTGAAAATTTGCCCCTTCCCTTTGAGAAATCTGAAGAAACTTCACGGACAAACCTATAATGCCTTTCTAAGTGTGGCCTAAAAAATTTTGCAAAAATTTAAACTCTCGGTTTGGTCATATTTTCGTAGGCTGTAACCTTCAAATTTGGCTAAAAATTCATCATTGGATAAAATCTACCGCTTCTCTTAGAGAAATCTGACGAAACTTAAGGGACAGTCCTAAAATGCATTTCTAAGCTTGGCGGTAAAAAATTTTGCAACAAATCAACCACTCGATTTTGTCATATTTTCGTGGGCTATTACCTTCAAATTTGGCGAAAATTTCATCGTTGGTGAAAGTCTGCCCATTCCCTTAGAGAAATCTGAAGAAACTTCAGGGACAACCCTATGATGCCTTACTAAGCATGATCGTAAAAAGTTACATAAAAATTCAACCACCCGGTTTGGTCATATTTTCGTTGGCTATAGCCTTCAAATTTAACTAAAAATTCATTGTTAGTAAAAATCTACCCCATCCCTTGGAGAAATCTGAAGAAACTTCAGGCACAACCTATAATGCCTTTCTAAGCGTGGCCATAAAAAATTAGGCAAAAATTCAACTGCTCGGTTAAGTCATATTTTGGTGGGCTATAGCTTTCAAATTTGGCTAAAAATTTATCGTTGGACAAAATCTGTTCCTTCTCTTAAAGAAGTTTGACAAAACTTTTGGGATAACCCTATAATGCATTTTTAAGATTGGCCGTAAAAAATTATGCAAAAATTCAAATGGTCGGTTTTGTCATATTTTCATGGGCTTCTATTTTGGCTAAAAATTCATCATTTGACAAAATCTACCCCTTCTCTTAGAGAAATTCGACGAACCTTTAGAGACAATCCTAAAATGCATTTCTAAGCTTGGCCGTAAAATATCTTACAAAAAATCAACTGCTCGGTTTTGTCATATTTTCGTGGGCTATAAACTTTATCTTTGGCTAAAAATTCATCGGTTGTGAAAATTTACAATTTAAGAAATCTGAAGAAACTTCACGGACAACCCGATATTACCTTTCTAAGTGTGGCCGTAAAAAATTATGCAAAAATTTAACCGCTCAGTTTAGTCATATTTTCGTAGGCTATAACCTTCAAATTTGGCTAAATATTCATCGTTGGACAAAATCAACCCCTTCTCTTGAAGAAATCTGACGAAACTTAAGGGACAATCCTAAAATGCATTTCTAAGTTTGACCGTAAAAAATCTTGCATAAAATCAACCGTTTGATTTTGTCATATTTTCATGGGCTTTAACTTTGGCTAAAAATTCATCATTGGTGAAAATTTACCCATTCCCTTTGAGAAATCTGAAGAAACTTCAGGGACAACCCTACAAGGCCATTCTAAGCGTAACCGTAAAAAGTTATGTAAAGATTCAACCACTCGGTTTAGTCATATTTTCGTTGGCTATAGCCTTCAAATTTGGCTAAAAATTCATTGTTAGTAAAAATCTGCCTCATCCCTTGGAGAAATCTTAAGAAACTTCAGGGACAACCCTATAATGCCTTTCTAAGCGTGGCCGTAAAAAATTAGGCAAAAATTCAACCGCTCAATTAAGTCATATTTTCATGGGCTATAGCTTTCAAATTTGGCTAAAAATTCATCTGTGGACAAAATCTGTCCCTTCTCTTAAAGAAGTTTTACAAAACTTTTGGGAAAACCCGATAATGCATTTCTAAGATTGGCTGTAAAAAATTATGAAAAAATTCAAACGGTTGGTTTTGTCATATTCTCATAGGCTATATAGCCTTCAAATTTTACTAAAAATTTATCATTGGTGAAAATATGCCCCTTCCTTTGGAGAAATCTGATGAAACTTTAGGGACAACCATACAATGTTGTTCTAAGTGTGGCTGTAAAAAATTATGCAAAACTTCAACTACTCGATTTTGTCATATTTTCATAGGCTACAACCTTTAAATTTGGCTAAAAATTCATCATTGGTGAAAATTTGCCCATTCCCTTGGAGAAATCTAAAGAAACTTTAGGCACAATCCTATAATTCCTTTCTAAGGGTGGTGATAAAAAATTTTGCAAAAATTTAATAGCTCGGTTTTGTCATATTTTCGTGGGCTTAGCCTTCAAATTTTACTAAAAATTCATCGTTTGACAAAATCTACCTCTTCCCTTAGAGAAATTCGATGAAACTTCAGGGACAATCCTAAAATGCATTTCTAAGCTTGGCTGTAAAAAATATTGCAAAAAATCAACTCCTCGGTTTGGTCATATTTTCGTTATAACCTTAAAATTTCGCTAAATATTCAATGTTAGTAAAAATCTGCCCCATCCCTTTGAGAAATCTGAAAAAACTTCATAGACAACCCTATAATTCCTTTCTAAGCGTGGCCATAAAAAATTACGCAAAAATTCAACCGCTCGGTTATGTCATATTTTCGTGGGCTATAGCCTTCAAATTTGGCTAAAAATTCATCGTTTGACAAAATCTACCCCTTCTCTTAGTGAAATTCGACGAAACTTCAGGGACAATCCTAAAACTCATTTCTAAGCTTGGCCGTAAAAAATCTTACAAAAAATCAACCGCTTAGTTTTGCCATGTTTTCGTGGGCTATAAACTTCAACTTTGGCTAAAAATTCATCATTGTTGAAAATTTGCCCCTTCCCTTTGAGAAATCTGAAGAAACTTCACGAAGACCCCTATAATGCCTTTCTAAGTACGGCCGTAAAATTTTTTGCCAAAATTTGAACTCTCGGTTTGCTCATATTTTCGTAGGCTATAACCTTCAAATTTGGCTAAAAATTCATCGTTGGACAAAATCTACCGCTTCTCTTAGAGAAATCTGACGAAACTTAAGGGACAGTCCTAAAATGCATTTCTAAGCTTGACCGTAAAAAATCTTGCAAAAAATTAACCGCTCGATTTTGTCATTTTCGTGGGCTTCAACTTTGGCTAAAAATTCATCATTGGCGAAAATTTGCCCATTGCATTTGTGAAATTTGAAGAAACTTCAGGGACAACCCTATAATGCCATTCTAAGCATGACCGTAAAAATTTACAAAAAATTCAACCACTAGGTTTAGTCATAATTTCGTTATAGCCTTCAAATTTAACTAAAAATTCATTGTTAGTAAAAATTTACCCCATCCCTTAGAGAAATCTGAAGAAACTTCAGGGACAACCCTATAACGCCTTTCTAAGCGTGGTCGTAAAAAATTAGGCAAAAATTCAACTGCTTGGTTAAGTCATATTTTCGTGGGCTATAGCTTTCAAATTTGGCTAAAAATTTATCGTTGGACAAAATCTGTCCCTTCTCTTAAAAAAGTTCGACAAAACTTTTGGGACAACCCTATAATGCATTTCTAAGATTGAGCGTAAAAAATTATGTAAAAATTCAAATGGTTGGTTTTGTCATATTCTCATAGGCTATAGGCTTTAAATTTTACTAAAAATTTATCATTGGTGAAAACATGCTCCTTCCGTTGGAGAAATCAAATGAAACTTTAGGGACAACCGTACAATGCCATTCTAAGTGTGGCAATAAGAAATTATGCAAAACTTTAACTACTCAATTTTGTCATATTTTCGTGGGCTAAAAATTCATCGTTGGTGAAAATCTGCCCATTGCCTTGGAGAAATCTAAAGAAACTTCAGGGACAACCCTATAATTCCTTTCTAAGCGTGGCCATAGAAAATTACGCAACAAATCAACCGCTCGGTTTTGTCATATTTTCGTGGGCTAGCCTTCAAATTTGGCTAAAAATTCATTGGTTGACAAAATCTACCTCTTCTCTTAGAGAAATTCGACGAAACTTCAGAGACAATCCTAAAATGCATTTCTAAGCTTGGCCGTATAAAATCTTGCAAAAAATCAACGGCTCGGTTTTGTCATGTTTTCGTGGGCTATAAACTTCAACTTTAGCTAAAAATTCATCATAGGTGAAAATATGCCCATTCCCTTAGAGAGATCTGAAGAAACTTCAGGGACAACCCTATAATTCTTTTCTAAGCGTGGCCATAAAAAATTACGCCAAAATTTAACCGCTCGGTTTTGTCATATTTTCGTGGGCTCCTTCAAATTTGGCTAAAAATTCATCGTTTGACAAAATCTACCCCTTCTCTTAGAGAAATTCCACAAAACTTCAACGACAATCGTAAAATGCATTTCTAAGCTTGGCTGTAAAAAATCTCTTGAAAAATCAACCACTCTGTTTTGTCATATTTTCGTGGGCTATAAACTTCAACTTTGGCTAAAAATTCATCTTAGTTGAAAATTTGCCCCGTCCCTTTGAGAAATCTGAAGAAAGTTCACGGACAACCCTATAATGCCTTTCTGAGTGTGGCCATAAACAATTATGCAAAAATTCAATCGCTCAGTTTGGTCGTATTTTCATAGGCTATAACCTTCAAATTTGGCTAAAAATTGATCGTTGGACAAAATCTACCCTTTCTCTTGGAGAAATCCGACGAAACATAAGGGATAATCCTAAAATGCATTTCTAAGCTTGGCCGTAAAAAATCTTGCAAAAAATCAACCGCTCGATTTTGTCATATTTTCGTGGGCTTCAACTTTGGCTAAAAATTCATCATTGGTGAAAATTTGCCCATTCCCTTTGAGAAATCTGAAAAAACTTTAGGGACAACCCTATAATGCCTTTCTAAGTGTGACCGTAAAAAGTTACATAAAAATTCAACCACTTGGTTTGGTCATATTTCGTTGGCTATAGCCTTTAAATTTGGCTAAAAATTCATTGTTAGTAAAAATCTGCCCCATCCCTTGGAGAAATCTTAAGAAACTTCAGGGAAAAACCTATAATGCCTTTCTAAGCGTGGCCGTAAAAAATTAGGCAAAAATTCAACCGCTCAATTAAGTCACATTTTCGTGGGCTATAGCTCTCAAATTTGGCTAAAAATTCATCTTTGGACAAAATTTGTCTCCTCTCTTAAAGAAGTTTGAGAACACTTCTTGGACAACCCAATAATGAATTTATGAGATTGGCCGTAAAAAATTATGTAAAAATTTAAACGGTCAGTTTTGTCATATTTTCATGGGCTATAGCCTTCAAATTTTACTAAAAATTTATCATTGGTGAAAATATGCTCCTTTCCTTGGAGAAATCTTATGAAACTTCAGGGACAACCGTACAATGCCTTTCTAAGTGTGGCTGTAAAAAATTATGCAAAACTTTAACTACTTGATTTTGTCATATTTTCATGGGTTACCTTCAAATTTTGCTAAAAATTCACCATTGGTGAAAATCTGCCTATCCCTTAGAGAAATCTGAAGAAACTTCAGGGACAACCCTATAAATCCTTTCTAAGGGTGGCCATAAAAAATTACGCAAAAATTTAACCCCTCGATTTTGTCATATTTTCATGGGCAATATAGCCTTCAAATTTGGCTAAAAATTCATCGTTTGACAAAATCTACCTCTTCTCTTAGAGAAATTTGACAAAACTTTAGGGACAATCGTAAGATGCATTTCTAAGCTTGGCCGTAAAAAATCTTGTAAAAAAATCAACCGCTCGATTTTATCATATTTTCGTGGGTTATAAACTTCAACTTTGGCTAAAAATTCATCGTTGGTGAAAATTTGCCCCTTCCCTTTAAGAAATCTGAAGAAATTTCACGGACAACCCTGTAATGCCTTTCTAAAGCCGTAAAATTACACAAAAATTCAACCACTCGGTTTGGTCATATTTTTGTAGGCTTATTACCTTTAAATTTGGCTAAAAATTGATCGTTGGATAAAATCTACCCCTTCTCTTGGAGAAATCCGATGAAACTTAAGGGATAATCCTAAAATGCATTTCTAAGCTTGGCCGTAAAAAATCTTACAAAATATCAACCACTCAATTTTTTCATATTTTCATGGTCTACAACCTTCAAATTTGGCTAAAAATTCATCGTTGGTGAAAATCTACCCATTTCCTTGGAGAAATCTGAAGAAACTTCAGGGACAACCCTATAATGCCTTTCTAAGCATGACTGTAAAAAGTTATGTAAAAATTCAACCACTCGGTTTTGTTATATTTTCATTGGATAGCCTTCAAATTTGACTAAAAATTCATTGTTAGTAAAAATCTGCCCCATCCCATGGAGAAATCTTAAGAAACTTCAGGGACAACCCTATAATGCCTTTCTAAGTGTGGCCGTAAAAAATTAGGCAAAAATTCAACCGCTCGGTTAAGTTATATTTTCGTGGGCTATAGCTTTCAAATTTGGCTAAAAATTCATCTTTGGACAAAATCTGTCCCTTCTCTTAAAGAAGTTCGACAAAACTTCTGGGACAACCCAATAATACATTTCTAAGATTGGGCGTAAAAAATTATGTAAAAATTTAAACGGTAAGTTTTGTCATATTTTCATGGGCTATAGCCTTCAAATTTTACTAAAAATTTATCATTGGTGAAAATATACCCCTTCCCTTGGAGAAATCTGATGAAACTTCAAGGATAACCGTACAATCACTTTCTAAGTGTGGCCGTAAAAAATTATGCAAAACTTCAACTACTCGAATTTGTCATATTTTCGTAGGCTACAACCTTTAAATTTGGCTAAAAATTCATCATTGGTGAAAATTTGCTCATTCCTGGGAGAAATCTGAAGAAACTTCAGGGACAACCCTATAATTCCTTTCTAAGCGTGGACATAAAAAATTATGCAAAAATTTAACCGCTCGATTTTGTCATATTTTCATGGGCTATTTGGCTAAAAATTCATCGTTTGAAAAAATCTACCTCTTCTCTTAGAGAAATTCGACGAAACTTTAGGGACAATCCTAAATTGCATTTCTAAGCTTGGCCTAAAAAATTTTGCAAAAAATCAACCGCTCGATATTGTCATATTTTCGTGGGCTATAAACTTCAACTTTGGCTAAAAATTCATCGTTGGTGAAAATTTGCCCCTTCCCTTTAAGAAATCTGAAGAAACTTCACGAACAACCCTGTAATGCCTTTCTATGTGTAGCCGTAAAATTATGCAAAAATTCAACCGCTCCGTTTGGTCATATTTTTGTAGGCTTATTACCTTCAAATTTGGCTAAAAATTAATCGTTGGACAAAATCCATCCCTTCTCTTGGAGAAATCCGATGAAACTTAAGGGATAATCCTAAAATGCATTTCTAAGCTTGGCCGTAAAAAATCTTGCAAAATATTAACCGCTCGATTTTGTCATATTTTCGTGGGCTACAACCTTCAAATTTGGCAAAAAATTCATCGTTGGTGAAAATCTGCTTATTCCCTTGGAGAAATCTGAAGAAACTTCAGGGACAACCCTATAATTCCTTTCTAAGCATGACTGTAAAAATTTACGTAAAAATTCAACCACTCGGTTTGGTCATATTTTCGTTGGCTATAGCCTTCAAATTTGGCTAAAAATTCATTGTTAGTAAAAATCTGCCCCATCCCTTGGATAAATCTTAAGAAACTTCAGGGACAACCCTATAAAGCCTTTCTAAGCATGGCCGTAAAAAATTAGGCAAAAATTCAACCGCTCGGTTAATTCATATTTTCGTGGGCTATAGTTTTCGAATTTGGCTAAAAATTCATCTTTGGACAAAATCTGTCTCTTCTCTTAAAGAAGTTTGAAAAAACTTCTGGGACAACCCAATAATGCATTTTTAAGATTGGCCGTAAAAAATTAGGTAAAAATTCAAATAGTCAATTTTGTCTTATTTTCTTGGGCTATAGCCTTTAAATTTTGACAGAAAATTTATCATTGCTGAAAATGTGGCCCTTCCCTTAGAGAAATCTGATAAAACTTCAGGGACAACCGTATAATGCCTTTCTAAGTGTGGCCGTAAAAAATTATGCAAAACTTCAACTACTCAATTTTGTCATATTTTTGTGGGCTATAACCTTCAAATTTGGCTAAAAATTCATCATTGGTGATAATCTGCCCATCCCTTGGAGAAATCTGAAGAAACTTCAGGGACAACCCTATAATTCCTTTCTAAGCGTGGCCATAAAAAATTACACAAAACTTTAACCGCTCGGTTTTTTCATACTTTCGTGGGCTAGCCTTTAAATTTGGATAAAAATTTATCGTTTGACAAAATCTACCCCTTCTCTCAGAGAAATTTGATGAAACTTCAGGGACAATCCTAAAATGCATTTCTAAGCTTGCCCAAAAAAATATTACAAAAAATCAACTGCTTGATTTTGTCATTTTTTCGTGGGCTACAACCCTCAAATTGGGCTAAAAATTCATCATTGGTGAAAATCTACCCATTCCCTTGAAGAAATCTGGAGAAACTTCAGGGACAACCATATAATTCCGTTCTAAGCATGACCGTAAAAAGTTACATAAAAATTCAACCACTCAGTTTGGTCATATTTTCATTGGCTATATAGCCTTCAAATTTGGCTAAAAATTCATTGTTAGTAAAAATTTGCCCCATCCCTTAGAGAAATCTTAAGAAACTTCAGGGACAACCCTATAATGCCTTTCTAAGTGTGGCCATAAAAAGTTAGGCAAAAATTCAACCGTTCGATTAAGTCATATTTTTGTGCGCTATAGCTTTCAAATTTGGCTAAAAATTCATCGTTGGAAAAATTTTGTCCCTTCTCTTAAAGAAGTTCGAGAAAGCTTCTGGGACAACCCTATAATACATTTCTAAGATTGTCCCTAAAAAGTTATGCAAAAATTCAAATGGTCGGTTTAGTCATATTTTCATGGGGTATAGCATTCAAATTTTACTAAAAATTTATCATTGGTGAAAATATACCCCTTACCTTGGATAAATCTGATAAAACTTCAGGGACAACCGTACAATGCCTTTCTAAGTGTGGCCGTACAAAATTATGCAAAACTTCAACTTCTCGATTTTTTCATAATTTTGTGGGCTACAACATTTAAATTTGGCTAAAAATTCATCATTGGAGAAAATCTGCCCATTCCCTTGGAGAAATCTTAAGAAACTTCAGGGACAACTGTGACGCCCCAAAATATTTTTCCCGAATAAATTTTTCGCGTTTAAAGAATCATTTTGAAACTCGTAATTTAAATTCTGAAGTCACGTAAAAGTTGATAAATGCGGAATATCATGCTTACTAGTCGTGAACAATTAAATCATAAAACATTTATATAGCAGAAGCGATAGAGAAGATTACAGTACATGGTACATAATAATTTTTACAACCCATTAAATTTTTAAATGAAGCCAAAGTCCAAGCAATAAATCATAAAGCTTCATTAATGGCATCACTTGTCATTCTGTGTAGCATGCACTGTAAAAATTAATGTAAGAGTGAGACAGAATATAGAATAAATATAAAATAAGTAAAATTGCACAAACACAATCAACAAACCATAATGATGTGATAAATATGCCAAACAAGTTCATTTATATTTAATAAATCTTTAACTTAGTCAAATGATGTCATGCTGGATCCATTTTGGTTTGGTGGGAATACTGCAGTAAAAAGTCTCATAGAGACACAAGTAGGAATTTGCATAACCATGAATCCCTACACCCTCATGGCTCCTGCGAAAATAGGTACACAAGTAGGAATTTGCATAACCATAAATCCCTACACCCTCATGGCTCCTGCGAAAATAAGTACACAAGTAGGAATTTGCATAACCATGAATCCCTACACCCTCATGGCTCCTGCGAAAATAGGGTTTTAACTCATCATAGAGTAACCCCTCACCAGGGTAGGCAATCATGGAATCCCTAAATTCCATGGTGCCTCCAAATGCTTATGATGCATGAATGCCTATAATTCTCTTTATCGATTTAACATACCATGATATCAATATTTCCATAATCACTTGGAAAACCACAAGTCCTCAAAGGACACATCACATATAATAATTTTCAGAATCATGGATTTACTGTTTCAACAACATATCTCAATAAACCACAAGGCATTCATGTATACATTTATTTAGTCATTCATAATAATTCATGACAAAGATATACATATTGTATGTCATGTATATGACACTCAATAACATCCATAATAATCAATAATCCCTCAATAATTCATAAATAAATCATTACCCACATGGGAAATATCATTTTCATCCATAATAACCATTATAGGTAAGTTTCAGCATTTTACAACAGCAACATACGTTAGTAAAACAACTATAACGTGAGAAAATCAAATCCTTTTTAAGTAATTCCACTTTCTGTAGTTCCATAACAAAATTATCTACAACTTTTGTGAAGACATCAAAGTCTAAAAACGTATGTATAATTCCCAGAATATTAATATATACACAAAATAGAAGATACGTATTCCAAACAGACATGCTGTAGTATTTTGGCTATAACTTATGCGATACTTATCCAAATCAGTCGGTTCAAGTCTCAAAATTCACATAACAAAAAGCTCTACAACTTTGATGAAAAAGTCAGAATCAAATTCACACGTTTTCAGCTTCAAAATTGAGCAACAAGTTACGAAAATAATTCTAGAAAATCCTAGAACAGCATACAATTCTACCCATTCCATAATTATTCACAACCCTATCCCCTCTTACCTTGATGAAGGGTCTTAGATTGGTTTAAAAATGTTCTCTTCTTAGTGTCCTAGCTTCAGATCAAAAATAACTTGACGGAGGAAAGAAAATGAGAGAGAGACTTTACTAATTTTTTTTTTGGTTTGTTCTGAGAATTCAGACTTGGAAAAAGGTGTGGTATCGATTTAATAAGGTACAAGACAAGTGGGGGACAAGCTTTCTCATGACTGGAGGTTAGGTGCATTGATTGTGGTAATAATGGAGGTTTAGATAAGAAAGTGACCTGTATTGTTGTCCTTTACCGCCGCCTACCTACTGGAGCTTTGTATGATTGAAGTAAATATATTAAAATATGTACAAAACGACATGATTGGTGTAAAAGATTAATTCTGACAGTTGGTTCGGTATTCTGGGGATATTTGCCGACTGGAACTCTACCGGTCAGTGTATTTGCCGACTGAAACTCTACCGGTCAGTATATTTACCGACTGGAACTCTACCGGTCAGTATATTTACCGACTGGAACTCTACCGGTCAGTATATTTACCGATTGGAACTCTACCGGTCAGTATATTTGCCGACTGCCGTTTGCTTTGGAAGAAGCTTGTATAGTTTGGGAAGGGTTTTGATTGATCAAAAAGAAGAATCCACTTCAACCGATATGCCCTTAGGCACGGCCATACATAACATAGAACTCACACTCGGAAAGGGTGGACAATTAGCTAGAGCAGTCGGTGCTGTAGTGAAATTGATTGAAAAAGAGGGAAAATCGGCCACATTACAATTATCCTCTTGGTACTGGGTCATTCCGAGAAGAATTTATCAGTCTCTTCATTCAGAACTGCTTCACTTGGAAAGGGATTTGCTCGGACATGTTTCTGCGTTAAACACTCGGTCAGCTTTTCCTTCCTCAGAATGACGGTCTCATCCGGACTCATTAGAATTATTTCACTCGGATTTCTCTGCCCGGAAGTGTTCTTTCAATGTCAGTCAGTCTTCACTTGAAAATACTTCTCTCGGAAGTGAATTGCTCAGAAATCATATAACCGAAAGACCATTTGGAGCTAAGTAACTCGGAAATCTTACAACAGAGATCATTCGGAGTTGTGTCTCGGAAATCTTACAACTGAAAGATCATTCGGAGTTGTTCAGTCCTCTCTCGGAAATCGTTCCACTTGAAAATATCACTCGGAGTCGAAGGCAAGCTTGAAGACGGACCCGAGCACAAGCTCTCGGTAACTTCAAGACATCCGAGTACGAATAGAATGAAGGGATTCATTACTTGGATATTAACTATACTCGGAAGCTTTTCACTCGGAATATATTCACTCGGAGTTATAGTCTGTCCAAGTGTACTTTCCCTAGAATGACTCACTCAGTAATCTCAATCGGTGACATGTCACAGGGAATCAAAAAGTTCTCACTTGGTGTTATCTCACTCGGTGCCATTCCACACGGAAGTGTTGCACTCGGAAACATCCCATTTGGGAGAGTTGCTAAACTCGGAGATACCATACTCAGAAATGTCTAAGTCCGAGAATTACTCATTCGAAATCAAAGCCTTTCTCCGTTTAGAAATACTTCTCTTGGAAACGTTTCACTCGGAAATGTTTTATTCGGGAATGAGGCACTCAAAGGCGTTTGACTCAGAAACGAGTGACTCGAAGATGTTTGACTCAGAAATAAGTCATTCAAAGATGTTTGACTCGGAGACGAGTCATTTGAAGACGTTTGACTCGGAAATGAGTCATTCGAAGACGTTTGACTCGGAAACGAGTCATTCGAAGACGTTTGACTCGGAAATGAGTCACTCAGAGATGTCTTCGGCCAGGACTCCACTCGGAAGTATGGAACTTCCTTCCAAGTCAGAGCCCCTTTCACTCAGAAGTGGTGCTCTCGGACACATTTCACTCAGAAATGTCTTCAAGGTCAGGACTCCACTCGGAAGTGATTCTCTCGGTCATGACTCACTCGAAATACATAACCTTCACTCAGAATTTCAACTTTTCACTCGGAATTTCTCTCAGCCATAACATTAACTCAGAATTTCAACCTTCACTCGGAATTTCTCTCAGCCATAACCTTCACTCGGAAACAGATCCCTCTCTTCACTCGGACACTCTTATTTCTGACCTGATTCACTCGGAATTTGGATAATACCATTAATGATCTAGATTAAAAATGATTATATAAGAGATTGAAATTTTTGGGATGTTACAACAACCCTATAATTCCTTTCCAAGTGTGGCCATAAAAAATTACACAAAAATTCAACCGCTCGGTTTTATCATATTTTCATGGGCTATAGCCTTCAAATTTGGCTAAAAATTCATCGTTTGACAAAATCTACCCCTTCTCTTAGAGAAATTCGACGAAACTTCAGGGACAATCCTAAAATGCATTTTTAAGCTTAGCCGTAAAATATCTTACAAAAAATCAACATCTCGATTTTGTCATATTTTCGTGGGCTATAAACTTCAGCTTTGGCTAAAAATTCATCGTTAGTGAAAATATGCCCCTTCCCTTTGAGAAATCTGAAGAAACTTCACAGACAACCCTATAATGCCTTTCTAAGTAGGGCCGTAAAAAATTACGCAAAAATTCAACCGCTCAGTTTGGTCGTATTTTCGTAGGCTATAACCTTCAAATTTGGGTAAAAATTCATCATTGGACAAAATCTACCCCTTCTCTTGGAGAAATCTGACAAAACTTAAGGGACAATCCTAAAATGCATTTCTAAACTTGGCCCTAAAAAATCTTGCAAAAAATCAACCGCTCAATTTTGTCATATTTTCGTGGGCTTCAACTTTGCTTAAAAATTCAACATTGGTGAAAATTTGCCTATTCCCTTAAAGAAATCTGAAGATATTTTAGGGACAACCCTATAATGCCTTTCTAAGCATGACCGTAAAAAGTTATGTAAAAATTCAACAACTCGGTTTGGTCATATTTTCGTTGGCTATAGCCTATAAATTTGACTAAAAATTCATTGTTAGTAAAAATCTGCCGCATCCCTTAGAGAAATCTTAAGAAACTTCAGGGACAACCCTATAATGCCTTTCTAAGCGTGGCCTTAAAAAATTAAGCAAAAATTCAACCGCTCAGTTAAGTCATATTTTCGTAGGCTATAGCTTTCAAATTTGGCTAAAAATTTATCTTTTGACAAAATCTATCCCTTCTCTTAAAGAAGTTCGACAAAACTTCTAGGACAACCCTATAATGCATTTCTAAGATTCGCCATAAAAAATTATACAAAAATTCAAACGATCAGTTTTGTCATATTTTCATGGGCTATAGCCTTCAAATTTTACTAAAAATTTATCATTGGTGAAAATATGCCTCTTCCCTTGGAGAAATCTGATGAAACTTCAGGGACAACTGTACAATGCCTTTCTAAGTATGGTTGTAAAAAATTATGCAAAACTTCAACTACTCAATTTTGTCATATTTTCGTTATAGCCTTGGAGAAATCTGAAAAAACTTCAGGGACAACCCTATAATGCCTTTCTAAGCGTGACCGTAAAAAGTTACGTAAAAATTCAACCACTCGGTTTGGTCATATTTTCGTTATAGCCTTCAAATTTGGCTAAATATTCATTGTTATTAAAAATCTGCCTCATCCCTTTGAGAAATCTGAAGAAACTTCAAGGACAACCCTATAATGCCTTTCTAAGCGTGGCCGTAAAAAATTAGGCAAAAATTCATCCGCTCGGTTAAGTCATATTTTCATGGGCTATAGCTTTCAAATTTGGCTAAAAATTCACCGTTGGACAAAATCTGTTCGTTCTATTAAAGAAGTTTGACAACTTTTGGGACAACCCTATAATGCATTTCTAAGATTGGCCGTAAAAAATTATGTAAAAATTCAAACGGTCAGTTTTGTCACATTCTCATGGGCTACAGCCTTTAAATTTTACTAAAACTGTATAATTGGTGAAAATATTCCCCTTCCTTTAGAGAAATCTGATGAAACTTCAGGGACAACCGTACAATGCCGTTCTAAGTGTGGTCGTAAAAAATTATGCAAAACTTTAACTACTCAATTTTGTCATATTTTTGTGGGCTACAACCTTTAAATTTGGCTACAAACTCATTGTTGGTGAAAATCTTCCCATTCTCTTGGAGAAATCTTAAGAAACTTCAAGGACAACCCTATAATTCCTTTCTAAGCGTGGCCATAAAAAATTACACAAAAATTCAACCACTCAGTTTTGTCATATTTTCGTGGGCTAGCCTTCAAATTTGGCTACAAATTCATCGTTTGAAAAAATCTACCCCTTCTCTTAGAGAGATTCGATGAAACTTCAGGGACAATTCTAAAATGAATTTCTAAGCTTGGCTATAAAACATCTTGCAAAAATCAACCGCTCGGTTTTGTCATGTTTTCATGGGCTATAAACTTCAACTTTGGCTAAAAATTCATCATTGTTGAAAATTTACCCCTTCCCTTTGAGAAATCTGAAGAAACTTCATGGACAACCCTATAATGCCTTTCTAAGTGTGGCCGTAAAAAATTATGCAAAAATTTAATCGCTCAGTTTAGTAGTATTTTCGTAGGCTATAACCTTCAAATTTGGCTAAAAATTGATCATTGGACAAAATCTATCCCTTCTCTTAGAGAAATCCGACGAAACTTAAGGGACAATCCTAAAATGCATTTCTAAGCTTGGCAGTAAAAAATTAACCGCTTGATTTTCTCATATTTTCGTGGGCTTCAACTTTGGCTAAAAATTCATCGTTGGTGAAATTCTGCCCATTCCCTTAGAGAAATCTGAAGAAACTTCAGGGACAACCCTATAATGCCTTTCTAAGTGTGACCGTAAAAAGTTATGTAAAAATTCAACCACTCGATTGGGTCATATTTTCGTTGGCTATAGCCTTCAAATTTGGCTAAAAATTCATTGTTAGTAAAAATCTGCCTCATCCCTTGGAGAAATCTTAAGAAACTTCAGGGACAACCCTATAATGCCTTTCTAAGCGTAGTCATAAAAAATTAGGCAAAAATTCAACCGCTCGATTAAGCCATATTTTCGTGGGCTATATAGCTTTCAAATTTGGCTAAAAATTCATCGTTGGACAAAATCTGTCCCTTCTCTTAAAGAAGTTCGATAAAACTTTTGGGACAACCCTATAATGCATTTCTAAAATTGGCTATAAAAAATTATGCAAAACTTCAAACGGTCAGTTTTGTCATATTTTCATGGGCTTAGCCTGCAAATGAGATGAAACTTAAGGGACAATCCTAAAATGCATTTCTAAGCTTGGCCGTAAAAAATCTTGCAAAATATCAACTGTTCGATTCTGTCATATTTTCGTGGCCTAAAACCTTCAAATTTGGCTAAAAATTTATTGTTCATGAAAATCTACCCATTCCTTTGGAGAAATCTGAAGAAACTTCATGGACAACCCTATAATGCCTTTCTAAGCATGACTGTAAAAAGTTACCTAAAAATTCAACCACTCGGTTGGTCATATTTTTGTTGGCTATAGCCTTCAAATTTGGCTAAAAACTCATTGTTAGTAAAAATCTGCCCCATCCCTTGGAGAAATCTTAAGAAACTTCAGGGACAACCCTATAATGCCTTTCTAAGCGTGGCCGTAAAAAATTAGTCAAAAATTCAACCGCTCGATTAAGTCATATATTCGTGGGCTGTAACTTTCAAATTTGGCTAAAATTTCATCGTTGGACAAAATCTGCCCCTTATCTTAAAGAAGTTCGACAAAACTTTTGGGACAACCCTATAATGCATTTCTAAAATTGGCCGTAAAAAATTATGCAAAAATTCAAATGATCAGTTTTGTCATATTCTCATGGGCTGCCTTTAAATTTTACTAAAAATTTATCATTAGTAAAAGTTTGCCCATTCCCTTGGAGAAATCTGATGAAACTTCAGGGACAACTATATACTGCCGTTCTAAGTGTGGCCGTAAAAAATTATGCAAAACTTCAACTACTCGATTCACTTGGCTAAAAATTCATTGTTGGTGAAAATCTGCCTATTCACTTGGAGAAATCTAAAGAAACTTCAGGGACAACCCTATAATTCCTTTCTAAGCATGGCCATAAAAAATTACGCAAAAATTTAACTGCTCGGTTTTGTCATTTTTTCGTGGGCTAGCCTTCAAATTTGGCTAAAAATTCATCCTTTGACAAAATCTACCCCTTCACTTAGAGAAATTTGACGAAACTTTAGGGACAATCCTAAAATGCATTTCTAAGCTTGGCCGTAAAAAATCTTGCAAAAAATCAACAGCTCAGTTTGGTCGTATTTTCGTAGGCTATAACCTTAAAATTTGGCTAAAAATTGATCGTTGGACAAAATCTACCCTTTCTCTTGGAGAAATCCGATGAAACTTAAGGGACAATCCTAAAATGCATTTCTAAGCTTGGCCGTAAAAAATATTTCAAAAAATTAACCGCTCAATTTTGTCATATTTTCATGGGCTATAACTTTCAAATTTGGCTAAAAATTCATCGTTGGTGAAAATCTGCCCATTCCCTTAGAGAAATCTGAAGAAACTTCAGGGACAACCCTAAAATTCCTTTCTAAGCATGACCATAAAAAGTTACGTAAAAATTCAACCACTAAGTTTGGTCTTATTTTTGTTGGCTATAGCCTTTAATTTTGGCTAAAAATTCATTGTTAGTAAAAATCTACGTCATCCCTTGGAGAAATCTTAAGAAACTATAGGGACAACCCTATAATGCCTTTCTAAGCGTGGCCGAAGAAAATTAGGCAAAAATTCAACCGCTCGCTTAAGTCATATTTTCGTGCGCTATAGCTTTCAAATTCGGCTAAAAATTCATCGTTGGACAAAATTTGTCCATTTTCTTAAAGAAGTTCGAAAAAGCTTCTGGGACAACCCAATAATGCATCTCTAAGATTGGCCGTAAAAAATTATACAAAAATTCAAATAGTTGGTTTTTTCATATTTTCATGGGCTATAGCGTTCAAATTTTAATAAAAATTTATCATTGGGGAAAATATGCCCCTTCCCTTGGAGAAATCTGAAGAAACTTCAGGGACAACTATACAATGCCTTTTTAAGTGTGGCCGTACAAAATTATGCAAAACTTCAACTACTCATTTTTGTCATATTTTTGTGGGCTACACAACCTTTAAATTTGGCTAAAAATTCATCATTGGTGAAAATCTGCCCATTCCCATGGAGAAATCTGAAGAAACTTTAGGGACAACCCTATAATTCCTTTCTAAGCGTGGCTATAAAAAATTATGCAAAAATTCAACCGCTCGGTTTTGTCACATTTTCGTGGGCTGCCTTCAAATTTGACTAAAAATTCATCGTTTGACAAAATCTACCCCTTCTCTTAGAGAAATTCGATGAAACTTCAGGGACAATCCTAAAATGCATTTCTAACCTTGGCCGTAAAAAATCTTGCAAAAAATCAACAGCTCGGTTTGGTCTTATTTTCCTAGGCTACCTTCAAATTTGGCTAGAAATTGATCGTTGCCCTTCTCTTGGAGAAATCTGACAAAACTTAAGGGACAATCCTAAAATGCATTTCTAAGCTTGACCATAAAAAATATTGCAAAAAATTAATCGCTCGATTTTGTCATATTTTCGTGGGCTATAACCTTCAAATTTGGCTTAAAATTTATCGTTGGTGAAAATCTGCCCATTCCGTTGGAGAAATCTGAAGAAACTTCAGGGACAACCCTATAATTCCTTTCTAAGCATGACCATAAAAAGTTACGTAAAAATTCAACCACTAAGTTTGGTCTTATTTTTGTTGGCTATAGCTTTCAAATTTGGCTAAAAATTCATTGTTAGTAAACATCTGCGCCATCCCTTGGAGAAATCTTAAGAAACT
Organism: Clitoria ternatea; assembly: GCA_037962975.1. Classification (NCBI taxonomy): domain Eukaryota; kingdom Viridiplantae; phylum Streptophyta; class Magnoliopsida; order Fabales; family Fabaceae; genus Clitoria; species Clitoria ternatea. The sequence goes on from CM075673.1 coordinate 168,474,130, forward strand.
ATAGGGACAACCCTATAATGCCTTTCTAAGCGTGGCCGTAAAAAATTAGGCAAAAATTCAACCACTCGGTTAAGTCATATTTTCGTGGGCTATAACTTTCAAATTTGGATAAAAATTCATCGTTGGACAAAATCTATCCCTTCTCTTAAAGAAGTTCGACAAAACTTTTGGGACAACCCTATAATGCATTTCTAAGATTGGTAGTAAAAAATTATGTAAAAATTCAAACGGTTGGTTTTATCATATTCTTATGAGCTATAGCCTTCAAATTTTACTAAAAATTTATCATTGGTGAAAATATGCTCCTTCCCTTGGAGAAATCTGATGAAACTTCAGGGACAACCGTATAATGTCATTCTAAGTGTGTCCATAAAAAATTATGCAAAATTTTAACTACTCGATTTTATCATATTTTCGTGGGCTACAACCTTCAAATTCGGCTAAAAATTTATCGTTGGTGAAAGTTTGCCCATTCCCTTGGAGAAATCAGAAGAAACTTCAAGCACAACCCTACAATTCCTTTCTAAGCATGGCCATCAAAAATTACGCAAAAATTCAACCGCTCGGTTTTGTCATATTTTCGTGGGCTATTAGCCTTTCATTTTTGTCTAAAAATTCATCATTGGACAAAATTTGCCCATTCCGTTGAAGAAATCTTATGAAACATTAGGGACAACATTAAAATGCCTTTCTAAGCATCGCAAAATAAAAAGAATCATGCATAAATTCAACCGCTCGATTTTGTCATATTTTCGTGGGTATTAGCCTTTAGTTTTAGTTAATAATTCATCATTGGAGAGAATGTAACCCTTCCCATGGATAAATCTAATGAAACTTAAGGGACAACCTTAAAATTTGTTTCTAAGCATAGCCATAAAAATTCATGTAAAAATTACACCGCTCGATTTTGTCATATTTTCGTGGGTATTATTAGCCTTTAATTTTTGGCTAAAAATTTATGGTTGGAGAAAATCGGTACCTACCCTTTGAGAAATCTGATGAAACTTTAGGGACAACCTTATAATGCCTTTCTAAGCATGGCTGCAAAAGAGCATGTAAAATTTTAATTGCTAGGTTTTGTCAAATTTTCGTAGGCAATTAGCCTTCAAATTTTGGCTAAAAATTTATTGTAGGAGAAAATCTGCCCCTTCCGTTATAGAAATCTGATGAAACTTTAGGGACAACCATATAATACCTTTCTAAGCATGCCTATAAAAAATGATGCAAAAAATTAATCGTTCGGTTTTGTCATAATTTTGTGGGCATTAGCCTTTAAATTTAGTTAAAAATTCATCGTTGGAAAAAATCTGCCCCTTTTCTTGGTAATGAAACTTCAAGGATAACCTTACAATTCGTTTGAGTATAGTCATAAAAATTCATAGTAAAAATTAGACTGCTCGGTTTTGTCATATTTTCATGGGCATCCCTTTAATTTTTAGCTAAAAATTCACCGTTGGAGAAAATCTGTCCCTATCCTTAGAGAAATCTGATGCAACTTTAGGGACAATATTATAATGCCTTTCTAAGCATAGCAATGCATTCAAAATTTTAACCGCTAGGTTTTGTAAAATTTTCATGGGCATTAACCTACAATTTTTGTCAAAAACCTCATCGTTGGAGAAAATTTGCCCCTTCCCTTGAAGAAATCTTAAGAAACTTAAGGGACAGCCTTACAATGCCTTTCTAAGCATGGCGAAAAAAAATATGCAAAAATTCAACCGCTCAATTTTGTCATATTTTCATGGGTATTAACCTTTAATTTTAGTTAAAAAATCATCGTTGGAGAAAATCTATGGAGAAATCTAATGAAACTTCAGGGATAACTTTACAATTCCTTTCCGAGCATAGCCATAAAATTCATGTAAAAATTACACCGCTCGGTTTTGTCATATTTTCGTGGGCATTGGCCTTTAATTCTTGGCTAAAAATTCATCGTTATAGGAAATCTGCCCTTACCTTTTGAGAAATCTGATGAAACTTTAGGGACAACCTTACAATGTCTTTCTAAGCATGGCTGAAAAATATCATGTAAAAATTTAACTGCCCGATTTTGTCATATTTTCGTGGGCATTAGACATTAGTTTTAGTTAAAATTTAATCATTGGAGAAAATTTGCTTTTTCCCTTAGAGAAATCTAATGAAACTTAGGGGACAACCTTACAATTCCTTTTTGAGCATAGCCGTAAAAATTCAATGAAAAAATACATAGCTCAGTCTTGCATATTTTCATGATTTTTGGCTAAAAATTCATCGTTGGAGAAAATCTGCCCCTACCCTTTACAAAATCTGATGAAACTTTAGGGACAATCTTACAATGTCCTTTTAAGCATGATCGTAAAAAATCATGCAAAAATTCAACCACTCAATTTTGTCATATTTTCATGGGTATGGCTTTCATTTTGGCTTAAAATTCATCGTTGGAGAAAATATGCCCCTACCCTTTGAGAAATCTAATGAAACATCAAGGACAAGCTTACAATTCCTTTCTAGATATGGTCGTAGAAAATCATATAAAAATTCAATCACTTAGATATGTCATATTTTCGTGGCATTAACCTTCAATTTTCCTTAAAAATTCATTGTTGTAAAAATCTGCCAATTCCCTTGGAGAAATTTGATGAAACTTAAAGGACAGTCTTATAATGCCTTTCTAAGCATGGCCACAAAAAATACAAAATTTCAATTGGTAGGTTTTTTCAAATTTTCGTGGGCATCAGCCTTCAATTTTTGGCTAAAAATATAGTTGGAGAAAATCTGCCCCCTTCCGTTGAAGAAATCTAATAAAACTTCAGGGACAATCGTATAATACCTTTCTAAGCATGCCCATAAAAGTTGATGCAAAAATTTAATCCCTCGATTTTGTCATAATTTTGTGGGTTAGCCTTTTAATTTTAGTTTAAAATTCATCATTGAAGAAAATCTGCCCCTTTCCTTGTAGAAATCTAATGAAACTTCAAGGACAACCTTACAATTTCTTTCTGAGTATAGCCGTAAAAATTCATCTAAAAATTACATAGCTCGGTTTTGTCATAGTTTCGTGGGCTAGCCTTTAGTATTGGCTAAAAATTCATCGTTGGAGAAAATCTACCCCTACCCTTTGACAAATCTGATGAAACTTTAGGGACAACCTTACAATGTCTTTCTAAGCATGGTTGAAAAATATCATGTAAAAATTCAACTACCCGATTTTGTCATATTTTTGTGGGGATTAGGCTTTAATTTTAGTTAAAATTTAGTCATTGGAGAAAATCTGCCTTTTCCCTTAGAGAAATCTAATGAAACTTCAGGGACAACCTTACAATGCCTTTCTGAGCATAGCCGTAAAAATTCATTGAAAAAATACACCACTCAGTCTTGTCATATTTTCGTGGGCACGGCCTTTAATTTTCCATTAAAAATTCATCGTTGGAGAAAATCTGCCCCTACCCTTTGTGAAATCTGATGAAACTTTAGCGACAATCTTATAATGTCCTTTTAAGAATGGTCGTAAAAAATCATGCAAAAATTCAACCACTCGATTTTGTCATATTTTCGTGGGCATTAGGCTTTAATTTTGGCTTAAAATTGATCGTTGGAGAATATGCCCTTACCTTTTAAGAAATTTAATGAAACATCAAGGACAAGCTCACAAGTCCTTTCAAAATATGGTCGTAGAAAATCATGTAAAACTTTAATGAATCAGATATGTCATATTTTTATGGCATTAACCTTCAATTTTCCCTAAAAATTCATCGTTGGAAAAATCTGCCCTTTCCCTTGGAGAAATCTGATAAAACTTTAAGGACAAGCTTATAATCCCTTAGAGAAATCTAATGAAACTTCAAGGACAACCTTACAATTCTTTTCTGAGTATAGCCATAAAAATTTATGTATAAATTACACTGCTCAGTTTTGTAATATTTTCGTGAGCATTAGCCTTTAATTTTTGGCTAAAAATTCATCGTTGAAGAAAATCTGCCCCTACCCTTAGAGAAATCTAATGAAACTTTAGGGACAACCTTACAATGTCTTTTTAAGCGTCACCAAAAAAGTATGCAAAAATTTAACCGCTTGATTTTGTCATATTTTCATAGGCATTAGCCTTTAGTTTTGGCTACAAATTCATCGTTGGACAAAATATGCCCCTACCCTTTGAGAAATCTAATGAAACATTAAAGACAACTTTACAATTTCTTTCTAAACATGGCCATAGAAAATCATGTAATAATTCAACCACTCGGTTATGTCGTATTTTTGTAGGCGTTAACCTTCAATTAAGCCTAAAATTCATCATTGGAAAAATCTACCCCTTCGCTTAGAGAAATCTGATGAAACTTTAGGGACAATATTATATTGCTTTTCTAAGCATAGCCGTAAGAATGCACTCAAAATTTCAACCACTAGGTTTTGTAAAATTTTCATGGGCATTAGCCTACAATTTTTGCCTAAAACTCATCGTTGGAGAAAATCCGCCCCTTCCGTTGAAGAAATCTTAAGAAACTTCAGGGACAGCCTTACAATACCTTTCTAAGCATGGCAAAAAAAATATGCAAAAATTCAACCGCTCGATTTTGTCATATTTTCGTGGGCATTAACCTTTAATTTTAGTTAAAAATTCATTGTTGGAGAAAATTTACTGCTTCCTATGGAAGGTATTGTATGTCCTTTAGGGACTATCTTAGGGACTATCTTACAATGTCCTTTTAAGCATGGTCGTAAAAAATCATGTAAAAATTCAACCACTTGATTTTGTCATATTTTTATGGGTTATTAGGCTTTAATTTTGGCTTAAAATTCATTGTTGGAGAAAATATGCCCTACCCTTTGAGAAATCTAATGAAACATCAAGGACAACCTTACAATTCCTTTCTAAATATGGTCGTAGAAAATCATGTAAAAATTCAATCACTCAGATATGTCATATTTTTGTGGCATTAACCTTTAATTTTCCCTAAAAATTCATCATTAGAAAAATCTGCCCTTTCTCTTGGAGAAATCTGATGAAACTTTAAGGATAACCTTATAATGCCTTGCTAAGCATGGCCGCAAAAAAAATGTAAAATTTCAATCGCTAGGTTTTGGCTAAAAATTTTCGTGGGCATTAGCCTTCAATTTTTGGCTAAAAATTCATTGTTGGAGAAAATCCGCCTCTTCAGTTGAAGAAATCTAATGAAACTTCAAGGACAACCGCATAATACCTTTCTAAACACGCCCATAAAAAATGATACAAAAATTTAATTGCTCAGTTTTGTCACAATTTTGTGGGCATTAGCCTTTAATTTTAGTTAAAAATTCATCGTTGGAGAAAATCTGTCTCTTCCCTTGGAGAAATCTAATGAAACTTCAAGGACAACCTTACAATTCCTTTCTGAGTATAGCCGTAAAAATTCATGTAAAAATTACACCGCTCGATTTTGTCATATTCTCTTGGGCATTAGCCTTTAATTTTTGGCTAAAAATTCATCGTTGAAGAAAATCTGCCCCTACCCTTAGAGAAATTTATTGAAACTTTAGGGACAACCTTACAATGTCTTTTTAAGTGTCACCAAAAAAAATCATGCAAAAATTCAACCGTTCGATTTTGTCATATTTTCGTAGGCATTAACCTTTAGTTTTGGCTATAAATTCATCGTTGGAGAAAATAAGCCCCTACCCTTTGAGAAATCTAATGAAACATTAAAGACAACTTTACAATTCCTTTCTAAACTTGGCCATAGAAAATCATGTAATAATTCAACCACTCGGTTATGTCATATTTTCGTGGGCATTAACCTTCAATTAAGCCTATAAGTTCATCGTTGGAAAAATCTGCCCCTTCACTTGGAGAAATCTGATGAAACTTTAGGGACAATATTATATTACTTTTCTAAGCATAGCCATAAAAATGCACTCAAAATTTTAACCACTAGGTTTTGTAAAATTTTCATAGGCATTAGCCTATAATTTTTGTCTAAAAACTCATCGTTGGAGAAAATCTGCCCCTTCCGTTGAAGAAATCTTAAGAAACTTAAGGGACAGCCTTACAATGCCTTTCTAAGCATGGTAAAAAAAATCATGCAAAAATTTAAGCGCTCAATTTTGTCATATTTTCGTGGGCATTAACCTTTAATTTTAGTTAAAAATTCATCATTGAGAAAATTTGCCGCTTCCTATGGAGAAATCTAATGAAACTTCAGGGTCAACTTTACAATTCCTTTTCGATCATAGCCATAAAAATTCATGTAAAAATTACACTGCTTGGTTTTGTAATATTTTCGTGGGTTTAATTTTTGGCTAAAAATTCATCGTTGGAGAAAATCTGCCCCTACCCATTGAGAAATCTGATGAAACTTTAGGGACAACCTTACAATGTCTTTCTAAGCATAGCTAAAAAATATAATGCAAAAATTTAGCTGCCCGATTTTGTCATATTTTCGTGGGCATTAGGCTTTAATTTTAGTTTAAATTTAATCATTGGAGAAAATATGTATTTTCCCTTAGAGAAATCTAATGAAACTTCAGGGACAACCTTAGAATTCCCTTCTATGTGTAGCTGTAAAAATTCATTGAAAAAATACACCGCTCAGTCTTGTCATATTTTCATGGGCATTAGCCCTCAATTTTTGGCTAAAAATTCATCGTTGGAGAAAATCTGCCCTTACCCTTTGCGAAATCTGATTAAACTTTAGGGACTATCTTACAATGTTCTTTTAAGCATGGTCGTAAAAAATCGTGTAAAAATTCAACCACTTGGTTTTGTCATATTTTCATGGGTTATTAGGCTTTAATTTTGGCTTAAAATTCATTGTTGGAGAAAATATGCCCCTACCCTTTGAGAAATCTAATGAAACATCAAGGAACACCTTATAATTCCTTTCTAAATACGGTTGTAAAAAGTCATGTAAAAATTCAATCACTCAGATATGCCATATTTTCGTGGCATTAACCTTTAATTTTCCCTAAAAATTCATCGTTGGAAAAATCTGCCCTTTCCCTTGGAGAAATCTAGTGAAACTTTAAGGACAACCTTATAATGCCTTTCTAAGCATGGCCGTAAAAAAACATGCAAAATTTCAATCGCTAGGTTTTGTCAAATTTTCATGGGCATTAGCCTTCAATTTTTGGCTAAAAATTCATTGTTGGAGAAAATCTGCCTCTTTCGTTGAAGAAATCTAATGAAACTTCAGGGACAACCGTATAATGTCTTTCTAAGCAAGCCCGTAAAAAATGATGCAAAAATTTAATCACTCAGTTTTGTCATAATTTTGTGGGCATTAGCCTTTAATTTTAGTTAAAAATTTATCGTTGGAGAAAATTTGCCTTTCCCTTAGAGAAATCTAATGAAACTTCAAGGACAACCTTACAATTCCTTTCTAAATATAGCCATAAAAATTCATGTAAAAATTACACCACTCAGTTTTGTCATATTTTCGTGGGCATTAGCCTTCAATTTTTGGCTAAAAATTCATCGTTGAAGAAAATTTACCCCTACCCTTAGAGAAATTTGTTGAAACTTTAGGGATAACCTTACAATGTCTTTTTAAGCATCACCAAAAAAATCATGCAAAAATTCAACCGCTCGATTTTGTCATATTTTCGTAGGCATTAGCCTTTAGTTTTGGCTATAAATTCATCGTTGGAGAAAATATGCCCCTACCCTTTGAGAAATTTAATGAAACATTAACGACAACTTTACACTTCCTTCCTAAACATGGCCATAGAAAATCATGTGATAATTCAACCACTCGGTTATGTCATATTTTCGTGGGTGTTAACCTTCAATTAAGCCTAAAAGTTCATCATTGGAAAAATCTGCCCCTTCGCTTGGAGAAATTTGATGAAACTTTAGGGACAATATTATATTACTTTTCTAAGCATAGCCGTAAAAATTCACTCAAAATTTCAACCACTACGTTTTGTAAAATTTTCATGGGCATTAGCCTACAATTTTTGTCTAAAAACTCATCATTGGAGAAAATCTGCCCCTTCCATTAAAGAAATTTTAAGAAACTTCAGGGACAGCCTTACAATGCCTTTCTAAGCATGGTGAAAAAAATCATGCAAAAATTTAATCGCTTAATTTTTCATATTTTCGTGGGCATTAACCTTTAATTTTAGTTAAAAATTCATCGTTGGAGAAAATTTACTGCTTCCTATGGAGAAATCTAATGAAACTTCTGGGACAACTTTATAATTCCTTTCCAATCATAGCCATAAAAATTCATGTAAAAATTACACCGCTCAGTTTTATCATATTTTGGTGGGCATTAGCCTTCAATTTTTAGCTAAAAATTCATCGTTGAAGAAAATCTGCCCTTACCGTTAGAGACATTTGATGAAACTTTAGAGACAACCTTATAATGTCTTTTTAAGCGTCGTAAAAAAAATCATGCAAAAATTCAACCGCTCAATTTTGTCATATTTTCGTAGGCATTAGCCTTTAATTTTGGCTATAAATTCATCGTTGGAGAAAATATGCCCCTACCCTTTGAGAAATCTAATGAAACATCCAAGACAACTTTACAATTCCTTTCTAAACATGGCCATAGAAAATCATGTAAATATTTAACCACTCGGTTATGTCATATTTTCATGGGCGTTAACCTTCAATTAAGCCTAAAAGTTCATCGTTGGAAAAATCTACCCCTTCACTTAGAGAAATCTGATGAAACTTTAGGGACAATATTATATTGATTTTTAAGCATAGCCGTAAAAATGCACTCAAAATTTCAACCACTAGGTTTTGTAAAATTTTCATGGGCATTAGACTACAATTTTTGTCTAAAAACTCATCGTTGGAGAAAATCCGCCCCTTCCGTTGAAGAAATCTTAAGAAACTTCAGGGACAGCCTTACAATGCCTTTCTAAGCATGGCAAAAAAAATCATGCTTTTTGAGCATAGCTATAAAAATTCATGTAAAAATTACACCGCTCAGTTTTGTCATATTTTTGTGGGTTTAATTTTTGGATAAACATTCATCGTTGGAGAAAATCTGCCCTTATTCTTTAAGAAATCTGATGAAACTTTAGGGACAACCCTACAATATCTTTCTAAGCATGGCTGAAAAATATCATGCAAAATATCAACTGCCCGATTTTGTCATATTTTTATGGGCATTAGGCTTTAATTTTAGTTAAAATTTAATCATTGGAGAAAATATGTCTTTTCCCTTAGAGAAATCTGATGAAACTTCAGGGATAACCTTACAATTCCTTTCTGAGCAAAGCCGTAAAAATTCATTGAAAAAATACACCACTCAGTCTTATCATATTTTTGTGAGCTTCAATGTTTGGCTAAAAATTCATCGTTGAAAATCTGCCCTTACCCTTTATGAAATTTGATAAAACTTTAGGGACAAAACCACTTGATTTTGTCATATTTTTATGGGTATTAGGCTTTAATTTTGACTTAAAATTCATCGTTGGAGAAAATATGCCCCTACCCTTTGAGGAATTTAATGAAACATCAAGGACAACCTTACAATTCCTTTCTAAACATGGTCGTAGAAAATCATGTAAAAATTCAATCACTCAGATATGTCATATTTTCGTGGCATTAACCTTTAATTTTCCCTAAAAATTCATCGTTGGAAAAATTGGTCATTCCCTTAGAGAAATCTGATGAAACTTTAATAACAACCTTATAATGCCTTCCTAAGCATGGCCAAAAAAAATGCAAAATTTCAATCGCTAGGTTTTGTCAAATTTTCGTGGGTATTAGCCTTCAATTTTTGGCTAAAAATTCATTATTGGAGAAAATCTGCCTCATCCTTTGAAGAAATCTAATGAAACTTCAGGGACAACCATATAATTCCTTTCTAAGCACGCCCGTAAAAAATGATGCAAAAATTTAATCACTTGGTTTTGTCATAATTTTGCAGGCATTAGCCTTTAATTTTAGTTAAAAATTCATCGTTGGAGAAAATTTACCCCTTCCCTTGGAGAAATCCAATGAAACTTCAAGGATAACCTTACAATTCATTTGTGAGTATAGTTGTGAAATATCATATAAAAATTACACCGCTCGGTTTTGTCATATTTTCGTAGGCTCAATTTTTGGCTAAAAATTCATTGTTGAAGAAAATCTGCCCCTATCCTTAGAGAAATTTGATGAAACTTTAGGGACAACCTTACAATGTCTTTCTAAGCGTTGCCAAAAAAATCATATAAAAATTCAACTGCTCGATTTTGTCATGTTTTGTGGGCATGAGGCTCTAATTTTGGCTAAAAATTTATCATTAGAGAAAATATGCACTTACCCTTTAAGAAATCTGATTAAACATCAAGGACAACCTTACAATTCTTTTCTACACATGGTCGTAGAAAATCATGTAAAAATTCAATCACTCGGTTATGTCATATTTTGGTGGGTATTAACAATCAATTTTACCTAAAAGTTCATCGTTTGAAAAATCTGCCCCTTCCTTTGGAGAAATCTGATGAAACACTAGGGACAACATTATAGTGCCTTTCTAAGTATGACTATAAAAATGCATGCAAAATTTCAACCGCTAGGTTGTGTCAAATTTTCATGGGCATTAGCCTTCAATTTTTGTCTAAAAATTCATCATTGGACAAAATCTGTCGCTTCTGTTGAAGAAATCTTATGAAACTTTAGGGACAATCTTACAATGTCTTTCTAAGGATGGCAAAAAAAATATGCAAAAATTCAACCGCTAGATTTTTTCATATTTTCATAGGCATTAGCCTTTAATTTTAGTTAAAAATTCATCGTTGGAGAAAATATACCCCTACACTCTAAGAAATCTAATGAAGCATCAAGGACAACGTTACAATTTGTTTCTAAACATGGCAATAGAAAATCATGTAATAATTCATTCACTCAGTTAGGTCATATTTTCATGGGCATTAACCTTCAATTTGCCTAAAAGTTCATCGTTGGAAAAATCTTCCCCTTCCCTTGGAGAAATCTGATGAAACTTTAGGCACAACCTTATAATGTTTTTCTAAGCATGGCCACAAAAGAATATAAAATTTCAATTGCTAGGTTTTCTCAAATTTTAGTGGGCATTAGCATTTAATTTTTGGCTAAAATTTTATCGATGGAGAAAATTTACCCGTTCTGTTGAAGAAATCTGATGAAACTTCCGGAACAACCTTACAATTCCTTTCTAAGCATGCCCTTGTTTCGCTCTTTGCTGCCCCTGCGGTACGCCTTTAAGGTGCTACCCTTGGGGCAGTTCTTTGTTTAGCTACCTTAACCGCTCGATACGAGAGTGTCCACCCCAAGACTGATAAGTAAGGGGTGTTCACTCTCTCCACTTCGCTTAGCCTATGGTTATTGAAGGAAACATAAAGGGTATGACTACTACATCTCCTTCATAAAATATTTCTCCATAATGGCCATGAACAGTTGTTTTCAGAGTTGCCAAAAAAGGGTTAACCAATCTTATTACAACAGAATCCATTTGAACAGTTATAACTTGACCTGATTTCAAGTTGGTGCATTTTTCATCTTATTTTTTTCATATTTTCGTGGGCATTAGCCTTTAATTTTAGTCTAAAATTGATCATTAGAGAAAATTTGCCCCTACCCTTGGAAAAATCTAATGAAACTTCAAGGACAACCTTACAATTCTTTTCTAAACATAGACATAAAAAATCTTGTAAAAACACAATAACTCGGTTATGTCATATCTTTGTGGGCATTAACCTTCAATTTTGCCTAAAAATTCATCGCTGGCAAAATCTGCCCCTTACATTGGAGAAATCTTATGAAACTTTATGGACAACATTATAATGCCTTTCTAAGCATGGCGGGAAAAATGCATGCAAAATTACAACCGCTCGAATTTGTCATATTTCCGTGGGCATTATCCTTCTATTTTTGGTTCAAAATTCACCGTTGGAGAAAATCTGCCCTACCCTTGGAGAAATCTGATGAAACTTTAGGGACAACCTTACAATGTCTTTCTAAGCATCGCTGAAAAAATCATGCAAAAATTCAACTACTCGATTTTGTCATATTTTCGTGTGGCTTTAATTTTGGCTTAAAATTCATCGTTGGAGAAAATCTGCCCCTCCCGTTGAAGAAATTTGATGAAACTTCAGGGAAAACCTTACGATTCCTTTCTAAAAATGGTCATAGAAAATCATGTAAAAATTCAATCACTCAGTTATGTCATATTTTCGTGGGTATTCAGCTCCAATTTCGCCTAAAGATTCATCGGTTGAAAAATCTGTCCTTTCCCTTGAAAAATCTAATGAAACTTTAAAGAAAACCTTACAATGTCTTTCTAAGCATGGCCATAAAAAAGCATGAAATATTTCAACCACTCGATTTTGTCATATTTTCGTGGGCATTAGCTTTTAATTTTTGGCTATTAATTCATTGTTGGAGAAAATATGCCTCTTCTGTTGAAGAAATCTGATGAAACTTCAGGGACAGCCTTACAATGCCTTTTTAAGAATAGCAAAAAAAATAATGTAAAAATTCAACTAGTCGATTTTATCATATTTTTGTGGGCATTAGCCTTTAATTTTAGTTAAAAATTCGTCATTAGAGAAAATATGCCTCTTCCCTTAGAGAAATCTAATAAAATTTCAGAGACAATTTACAATTCCTTTCTGAGCATATTCGTAAAAATTCATTTAAAAACTACACCACTCAGTTTTGTCATATTTTCATGGGCATTAGCCGTCAATTTTTTACTAAAAATTCATCGTTAGAGAAAATCTACCCCTAGCTTTAGAGAAATCTGAGGAAACTTTAGGGACAATCTTATAATGTCTTTCTAAGCATGGCAAAAGAAAATCATGTAAAAATTCAAGCGCTCAATTTTGTCATATTTTCGTGAGACTAACCTTTAATTTTGGCTAAAAATTTATCATTGGAGAAAATCAACCTCTACCCTTTGAGAAATTGGATGAAACTTCAAGGACGCCCTTACAATTTCTTTCTAAACATGATCGTAGAAAATCATGTAAAAATTTAATCACTCGATTATGTCATATTTTCGCGGGCATTAAGCTCTAATTTTGAGTAAAAATTCATCGGTTGAAAAAATCTGCCCATTCCCTTGGAGAAATCTAATGAAACTTTAGCGACAACCTTACAATTCTTTCTAAGAATGGCCATAAAAAAGCATGAAAATTTAACTCGCTCGATTTTGTCATATTTTCGTGGGCTTCAATTTTTGGCTAAAAATTTATCGTTGGAGAAAATTTGTCCCTTCCGTTGAAGAAATCTGATAAAACTTCAGGGACAACCATATAATACCTTTCTAAGCATGCTTGTAAAAAATGATGCAAAAATTTAATCGCTCAGTTTTGCATTATTTTTTGGGCATTAGCCTTCAATTTTAGTAAATTCATTGTTGGAGAAAGTTTGTCCCTTTCTATAGAGAAATCTAATGAAATTTCAGGGATAACCTTACAATTCCTTTCTGAGCATAGCCGTAAAAGTTCATGTGAAAATTACACAGCTCAATTTTGTCATATTTTCGTCGGCATTAACCTTTAATTTTTGGGTAAAAATTCATCATTGGAGAAAATTTGCCCCTATCATTAAAGAAATCTGAGGAAACTTAAGGGACAATCTTATAATGTCTTTCTAAGCATGGCTGAAAAAATCATATAAAATTTCAACCACTCGATTTTGTCACATTTTCGTGGGCACAAGCCTTTAATTTTGGTTAAAAATTCATCGTTGAAGAAAATCTGCCCTTACTCTTTGAGAAATTTGATGAAACTTCAATGACAACCTTACAAATCCTTTCTAACTATGGTCGTAGAAAATCATGTAAAAATTCAATCACTCGGTTATAACATATTTTTGTGGGCATTAAGCTTTAATTTTGCCTAAAAATTCATCGGTTGAAAAATCTGCCCCTTTCCTTGGAGAAATATGATGAAACTTTAGGGATAACCTTACAATGGCTTTCTAAGCATGGCCACAAAAAAGCATGAAAAATTTCAACCGCTCGGTGTTGTCATATTTTCGTGGATATTAGCCTTTAATTTTTGGCTAAAAATTCATAGTTGGAGAAAATTTGCTCCTTCCGTTAAAGAAATCTTATATTACTTCAGGGACAACCATATAATGTCTTTCTAAGCATGCCCGTAAAAATGATACAAAATACAATCGCCCCATTTTGTCATATTTTTGTGGTCATTAGTCTTCAATTTTAGTTAAAAATTCATCGTTGGAGAAAATTTGTTCCTTCCCATAGAGAAAACTAATAAAACTTCAGGGACAACTTTACAATTGCTTTCTGAGTATAGCCGTAAAAATTCATGTAAAAAATTACACAGCTCAGTTTTGTTATATTTTCGTAGGCATTAACCTGTAATTTTTGGCTAAAAATTCATCGTTCGAGAAAATCTTCCCCTACCCTTAGAGAAATCTAAGGAAACTTTAGGCACAACCTTATAATGTCATTCTAATTATGGTTGAAAAAAATCATGTAAAAATTCAACCACTCGATTTTGTCATATTTTCATGGGCATCAACCTTCAAATTTGCCGAAAAAATCATCGTTGGAGAAAATGTGTCACTTCCCTTGGAGAAATCTAATGAAACTTCAGGGGTAACCTTAGAATGTCTTTCTAAGCATGTCTGTAAAAAAAATGAAAAATTCAACCATTAGGTTTTGTTATATTTTTGTGTGTATTAGCCTTTAAATTTGGCTAAAAATTCATCGTTGTAGAAACTTTTCCCCTTCCCTTGGAGAAATCTGATGAAACTTTACGGATAACCTTACAATGTCTCTTTAAACACGGCGGAAAAAAAATCATGCAAAAATTCAACCATTAGATTTTGTTATATTTTCGTGTGTGTTAGCCTTTAAATTTGACTAAAAATTCATCGTTAGAGAAAATTTGTCCCTTCCCTTGTAGAAAATTTGATGAAACTTCAACAAAAATCATACAATGCCTTTCTAAGCATGACTACCAAAATTCATGGAAAAATTACATCGCTCGGTTTTTTCATATTTTAGTCGGTATCAGCCTTTAATTCTGGCTAAAAATTGACCGTTGGGGAAAATTTGCCCCTACCTTTGGAGAAATCTGATGAAACTTCAAGGACAACCTTATAATGTCTCTCTTAGCATGGGTGAAAAAACCATGTAAAAATTGAACCGCTCAATTTTTTTAAAATTTCGTGGGCATTAGCTTTCAAATTTGCCAAAAAATCATCTTTTGAGAAAATCTGTCATTTCCCTTGGAGAAATCTGATGAAACTTTAGGGAGAACCTTACAATGCCTTTCTAAGCATGGTCGTAAAAAATTATGAAAAAATTCAACCGCTCGATTTTATCATATTTTCATGGGCATGAGCCTTCGAATTTGCCGAGAAATTCATCTTTAGAAAAAATCTACCCCTTCCCTTGGAGAAATCTGATGAAACTTCAGGGATAACCTTACATATCCTTTCTAAGCATGGTCATAAAAAAATGCAAAATCTCAACCGCTCGGTTTTATCATCTTTTCGTGGGTCTTCAAATTTGGCTCAAGATTCATCGTTGGGGAAAATCTGCCCCTTCCCTTGGAGAAATCTGATAAAACTTCAGGGACAACTGTACAATGCCTTTTAAGCATGGCCACCAAGATTCATGTAAAAATTGCACCACTTGGTTTTGTTATATTTTTGTGGGCATTAGACTTTAATTTTTACTAAAAATTCATCGTCTGGGATAATCTGCCCATTCCCTTGAAGAAATCTGATGAAACTTTAGGGACAACCGTACAATGCCTTTCTAAGCATGGTCGTAAAAAATCATGTAAAAATCAAACGCTCAGTTTTGTCACATTTTTGTGGACATTAGCCTTAAATATTTTGCTAAAAATTCATCCTTAGAAAAAATATGTCTCTCCCTTGAAGAAATCTGATGAAACTTTAGGGACAACGCCGTAAAAAAATCATACAAAATGTTTTGAAACCTTACATTCCTTTCTAACCTTACATTCCTCTCAAAGACTAATATTGCCAAAAAGATTATGATTTTGGAGAATTTAATCTTTTGAAAATAAAAAATTGTTTAGTTATTTGTCTAGTGCTAAATATGTTATGAATATTAAGAATAATCATTTATTTTTTCATCATAATTGTGACATTTCTCTTAGATTAAGAGATATAGTCAATCAAATTAGTCTAAGATACAAGAGAAGTGACAAATTTTTACTTAATTGATTCTTCATTTTTCTAAGCATTAGATCTATGTTTACACTTGTTCATTTGAGGTGTTTGGAAGGGAGAAAAGTCACTAAAAAAGGAAAGGGAGAAAGAATGAGGTGTTTGAGTAGGAGGGGAATATGTATTTGAAAGAAATGTTCATATTGATGTGATCATCTATCATTATAATAAGAAATATGATAATTCTTAAGAGTTTAATCTTTTTAAATTTATATTATCTGCCTAGTAATCATTAGAGCATAGATACTAAGAGTAACTATTCTTCATAATAATTATGAGATTAGAAGATAATTGATCTGGCCGGTGTGCGGGGGTAAAGAAGTCCTCTCGCAACTAGTGCCAGGATACCTCAAATCGGAGTGAATTGGATGAACTGTGTTGTACCTTCAAAAAAAACTCTGATGCTTAAGTTAATGTTCTGTATAACGGAGTAATAAAACATGATCAGACTGAATTAATGAGAATTATTGAAATGTCTTGCGAATGAATATTCTTTATTTATTGCTCTCATTATAGTACAACTTGTGATTTGACCCTTGTTAAGATCGCAAGCTTTGCTCAGAAGCAAGTTGGTCACTTACTCAGCTTTTCCGACAGAGATCTGATCTCGAGAGATACTGGTCATTATAGTAAACTGACTCTTGTTTCCTCAGACTCTTTTCCTTTTGATCCGTTCGGTGTCACCTGCTCGTGAGGGTCAACATGGACACAAGATGAATAATTAATAAAATTAATTTAGGTTCAAGATAAATAACTAATTTATTCTTCATTAATTCTTTAATTCTTGAGGATTTTTTATCTTATTTATACACTTGTTTCTTTTGTTGGTATTGGAGAGCAAAGAAGATGTGTTTACTTAGATACCATATACAATCCAAAGGACCTTTTTGTATTACATTTAGTGGTTATTTGGTTGATTCAAATCTCGGTTTGACCAATGAAAAAAAAATCTATTAGTTCAATAGAATTTTGATTGTTTCAAATGACATAAAATATGAATATTAACAACTAGATTTTTTCATTTTTATAACTCTATTTTTTCAACTGGTTACCCGATAGACACTTAATTCCCGATGATATCCCATGTTAAAAATTTGAGTAACTGGCACAGTATTTTTCATATTATGAAACTCTGCCCGATGAGCGACGAGAAATGTATAAATTTTGAGAATGGATAGAAGCCTAAACCAATCATGGTCTTTGCACTCTTGCCCCGAATCTCTTTCTAGATTTCTTAGAGATCATTGTTTGTTTGGATGGTAAACTCAGATGTCTATAAAAAAAGATGTAAAGTGGGAAATAAAAAGAATAATTAGTTTAATTATGTCACATCTCATTTGAAATAAAAATTATTAGTAATATAATTTTGATGTCATATTAATGTAACCGTAGATATTTGTATATTATCAATTAAATATAAAACCTCAAATATAAATTTTTAATGTAATTATTACTCTCCTTATTTGAAAAGAACAGGAGGGAGAAGACTATAGAGACAGGGGAAGACTCAGCAAACGAGGTCAATACATGCATGCACCCTCACCAGTCTAAGATAACGTCTTCTATTGTACTCTCAAATCCTTTTACCCTTCTTCCTTTTTTCTTTTATCTTTTAAATAATTATTACTTTGATACCCTTTAATTTTCTATTTTGACTTTTCATATCAGTTGACTTGACACCGGAAGACTCAAGGAAAAAGTGACAGAAATTGATAAGAAGTTAAGAAAGAAATATTAGTATCAGTTTTTCATTGGCCGGGACACATGTATTTGTCCAATTCGTTTTATATTTCATTTCAGAAGAAGCTCTATGCGAATGGCCTCTTCAACGTTCTTATTTGCTCTTCTTCTTCTTTCACTAATTTTCCATAAATTTCAACCTTCATATCCATTCTCCCTCTCAGTGGAAAATCTGGAAGAAGATGTTATAGTATCATCCCCAAAAGGCACATTCACAGCAGGGTTTTACCCCGTTGGCCAAAATGCTTATTGCTTTGCGATATGGTACACCCAACAACAACCTCACAAAAACAAAGACAATGCCACAATCGTTTGGATGGCAAACCGTGACCAACCTGTTAACGGAAAACGCTCAAAGCTTTCACTTCTTAAAACCGGCAACCTCGTGTTAACCGACGCTGGCCAGTTCAATGTTTGGTCAACTAACACTGCTAGCTCATCCCAACAACTCCAGCTGCATCTGTACGACACAGGAAACCTTGTTCTTGAGGATCACAACGTTAACAACCAAACTGCTTCCTCTGCTCTGTGGCAGAGCTTCAATTTCCCAACAGATACGCTTCTTCCAGATCAACCTCTCGCCGGAAACATCAACCTGGTTTCCTCCAGAGGCGCCAACAACTATTCTTCTGGTTTTTACAGACTCTTCTTCGACTACGAGAACGTTCTCCGTCTCATTTACCAAGGCCCTCGCGTCTCCAGCGTTTACTGGCCGGTTCCTTGGCTTCAAAGCAACAACTTTGGTAGCGGTAACGGTAGATCCACTTACAACGACAGCAGGGTGGTGATGCTTGATGCTTTGGGGTACTTGGTTTCTTCTGATAACTTCACTTTCAATTCATCTGACTATGGGAGAGTGCTCCAACGTAGATTGACACTTGATCATGATGGTAACGTTCGTCTTTATAGCCGGGAGCAACATGGACAAAAACAGGAGTGGTCAGTGACAGGGCAATTCATCCAACAACCTTGTTCTATTCATGGTATTTGTGGACCCAACAGTATTTGCAGTTTGGATTCCAGAATTGGGAGAAAGTGTTCGTGCCTTCCAGGGTATGGCTGGTTTGATAAACAGGACTGGTCCCAAGGTTGCAAACCAAATTTCCAACCTTTGTCCACTGATGATAAGTCTCGCTTCTTTCGCTTAAAAGGAGTTGATTTTTATGGATATGACTATGGATTCTTTGTAAATCACACCTACCAAGAGTGTGAGAAACTGTGCTTGGGGTTAAGCGAATGTAAAGGTTTCCAACACACGTTTTCTGAGCAGAATGGTGTCTATCAGTGCTATCCAAAGAAGCAGTTGCTAAATGGAGGTATTGGGCCAGATTTGTCCAGATCGATCTTCGTGCGGTTACCCGGAAACAGTCCTTTGTTTTATGACTCTGAGAAGAACGAAGCCTTGGTTTGTTCGGGAAATGATGGAGGGATGGAAGTGAAACAACTGAAAAGATTGTATTTGGAAGCTAAAGAAAATAGATCGGTGAAGTTCATGCTTTGGTTCGCGAGTGCCTTGGGAGGACTTGAGGTTTTGTGCATCTTTCTGGTGTGGTGTTTCTTAGTTAGGAATAGCGGGAACTTACACGTTGGTGCACACAAACAAGGGTATGTTATAGCAGCAGCAACAGGGTTTCAGAAATTCAGTTACCATGAACTGAAACATGCCACTAGAGGTTTCAGTCAAGAGATTGGAAGAGGTGCTGGAGGGACTGTGTACAAGGGTGTGTTATCCGATAATCGAGTAGCTGCGATAAAGAGACTACATGAAGTAGCAAACCAAGGAGAAACTGAGTTTCTGGCTGAAGTAGGCATCATTGGAAGGCTTAACCACATGAACTTAATTGGCATGTGGGGTTATTGTGCAGAGGGAAAACATAGGCTTTTGGTTTATGAGTACATGGAGAATGGTTCTTTGGCTCAGTCTCTCTCATCAGATTCAAATGTTCTTGATTGGAGTAAGAGGTATGGCATTGCTCTTGGAACAGCAAGGGGTCTAGCATACTTTCATGAAGAATGCTTGGAATGGGTTTTGCATTGTGATATAAAGCCACAAAACATACTTCTTGACTCTGATTATCAACCCAAGGTGGCAGATTTTGGCTTGTCTAAGCTGCTTAATAGGAACACCCTTAACAATTCAAGCTTCTCAAGGATAAGAGGAACAAGAGGCTACATGGCACCTGAATGGGTTTTCAACTTGCCAATCACGTCCAAGGTGGATGTTTACAGCTATGGAATTGTTGTGCTTGAGATGATCACTGGAAGGAGCCCAATAGCAGGTATCCAGATCATGGAATTAGGAGCGGAGTCACATTATCATGAGAGGCTGGTGACTTGGGTTAGGGAGAAAAGGAGGAAAGGATTAGAAGTAGCATCATCATCTTGGGTGGATCAGATTGTTGACCCTGCTTTGGGTTCAGATTATGACATGAATGAGATGCAGATATTGGTAACAGTGGCTCTGGAATGTGTGGAGGAAGAGAAAGATGAGAGACCAAGCATGAGTCAAGTTTCTGAGAGGCTCCTAAGTCATGAACATTCTTGATGCTTGAAGTAGCAGTAGCACAAAGAATAGCCATCTCTCTCACGGCTCTTGCTGCTTTTGTATATCATATGATGTGGGGAGTGTGTTCATTTTACTTGTTTATTGCCTGCTTCTCTTGTTAATTAGCATAGTTGAATTAGTAAGTAACACTAGTTTGAATGTTCTGTTCTAAAAGAAATAAGTGATTAGTCTTGAAATTTGAATATATATATATATAGATGACATTTTCCTTAAATTTTCAAGTTTCAAATTTGTTACCTCTTCTATTCCTTTTCAATGTCGATGATTTGGAAAATCAAAATACTTATTGTAAATCTAGAATTGTACTATCGTAGTAATTGAAGAATCCAAATGTGATTCAGTCTCGAATAAATATGGATAAAGTAAGTAATTTATAAGTACAAGTTTCAAACTTTAAATTGTAGTGTGAAATCCAATGTTTGTACACTTTCTTTCCTCAATGTCTCTTGATATCATGGACACCTCTTATACACTTTTAGTAACTCATGCAAGTCTCTAAGCTTGATTGAGGGGCGGCATGTTCTCCTCCCTATTGTCATGTACATTTCTTATAGGACTTTCAATAGTAGTCATGTCACATCATAAATATTTTTTAATTACATTTATATACATTCTTTGAGACCAATGATAAGTTTAATTACATTTTTCTTTCTTTATTGCAAAATAACTCAAAACACATGTAAATATTATGCAGCAAATTTACAAAGTGTCATAAAATAAATAAGTAAATAGATAAAACTTGTAAAAATGATAGTTTCTACCAAAAAACAAGTCTCTTTCTAAGCCATATATCTAACGTCCCAAGTTGATATGAGAATTGAGAAACATGGTGACAACTTCAAGTGACCTAAAGAAGAGAAAAAGGACAGGACTTCCACTCCATATTGATACTTCTACTTCCCCAGAAAATCAAACAATACACTTTGAGAGAAGAAAGAGAGAACAAATTAATGAAAATAAATGGAAAGAAAAAGACTTGAGGGGGATGATACTAACTAACTAAGCCTTATGCTAGAAGCCTCTGGTTTAACTGTTTGTCTCTGCGTTAACAACTAAAAAACTGTAGAGGATGTCCCTTATATCAATTTCATCTTTGCATAGAAATGGCTTTCCCATATCTTCTACACATCGTGACGAGTTTGAGTAGGGATCTCCGGTTGATTATCCAAGGGCATGTATTGGGCCATAATTGCCCTTATCTCTGAATCCATATATCTCTGCAGAAAATTATTTTTCTCTTTTAATTTAACCAAGTTTAAGATGTCAATTCCTAAATTGTACCTCTGCATGAAAATTATACTATATTGATTTCTTTTAGTATTAATCATGGTTAGTTGACAATGTATTGAGCAATGTAAGGTAACAAAATGTTATCTTAAACTAGGTGGATCATCTTTTCTTCACAATACAATTGATACTTACAACATTGGGAAAAAAGATCTTATATATTTGGAAGCCAACATACAAATATTAAAATTTTTCAAAACATATATGCACTTTTTAAGTTTTTTTGTAGATCCACCCTAAGATTTTTTTGTTGTTGTGAAAAGCGCACTATTAAAGGACAATCAAGTCAGCAAGAATAGTACCCGGATTCTGTACTTGTAAAATGCATATCCCCCAGCACCAGCAGCAGCTAAGATCAGAATTACCATCCAAACAATGCCTCCGCTAGCCACTGTAGCGGCATATTTACCTGCATAAAATTGAATAATTAGATGATTAGAAAGGCGACAATAGAAGTTAGAAGCCTTATGAAACTACATATATGGTAAATAGAAAATTAGAAATGAAAGGCCAAAGTGAGCATTAGTGTAAAGTCATGTTTTCCATGAAGAGTCATTTGTCAAGTTAAATGATTATTGATTACACAAAATCTGCTGATTCAGTAAGGCAATTTTATAAACTTGGCACCAAAAATGAGAAAAACTCACCAATACACATGTCATTTTCTCTGTTATAGAACAAACCATCACTACATTTGCAGTCATAACTTCCCCAGGTATTTTTGCATTCGCATTCGGGGCACTGGCAGGCCAGTTTCTCTTTGCACTCATCCACATCTACAACATAATCAAAACAAGAAATTTTTTTTTTATAAAAGAGATATATTAGATTTGTAAAACTTTGCATTCAAGCATTCTGTCACTTAAAAAAGAAATAATTGTCTCTGATGCATTTATTATTCAAAGGGTAGGTACTAGAATAGTTCAAACAAATATTGGACAGTGAAGTACCTTCACAGGAATTGACTCCATCACCCCTGAATCCAGATGGACACTTACAACCTTTTGTGCGGTTATCCTAAATAATCATTTAAGAAACAAGTACAAAGGTGACAATTAATATCCAACATTTAAAGTAAAGGGGAAAACAAACCATACAACTACAAGTATGATCATACTCACAATACAGGCGGAGTAAGTCCTGCCACCTTGGGAACCCTTCCAACAACCTCCATTGTTGATTGCACACCTTAGGGTACCTGAAGCTGCGAATAAATTCAAATATGTAAAAGTGAATTTATGTTTTTTGAAATCTATAGCATGGAGATGAAGCAATTCATCTAAACTCAAAAAATTAATGTACCTTCACAGTGGGTATATCCATCACCAACAAACTGCACATTTTGTACAATAGGGCATTCACATACTCTACCTCTAAAAGTGTCCTGTAATTGGAAAAACAAGAGAAAAATTCTACATGAACCAAAGTACAGTGATATAAACATTTCACAAAAAAGAAAACATGGCACACAGGAGTGAGTTAACCAAATACCCTGCACGCAGTAATGTTAGCAGCTTTGTCCTGCCAACAACCACCATTGTTTTCTAAGCACTCATTTGTTTCCATGTCTGCAAAGAGCAATCAGAGGTATTACACACTGCAACACATTTCCAAGTGAAAGATTTGTGTGTAACAGGCACATAACATAGCTAAGGAGGTAGATAAGATTTAATAAGGACCTGGAGTTAAACAAATTGATGGTTCAGTGGTCTCTTGGAAACCTGAACAGATTGCTTTGAGTACTGCTCCTTTAGACAGCTTACCTAAAAGTGGTTTAAAATAAACATTATACAATATAACAAAGTTAAATAGCCACCAAGATATCTAGAAAAGTTGTCTCAGACCTCTATATTGTCTGTTGTTTATAACAAGGGTAGGTAGTATAGTAACATCGCCACGACTGTCCTTGCCAATCTGAAACCAAAACCATAAAACAACAGAATGGCCTAGTTATTGAACAAGAACAATCCTAGAAGAATGTGACCAACCTGTGCATCTTGTTCAGCATTAAGAACAGAGTTGTCAGCATCTGCGCGAGGATCTCCAATGCAGTCTTTAACCTTCTTCAAATCAACACCTGTGGGGAAAGAGTGAACAGGCATGCATGCAGCATATGTCACAGTAATTTGAGGATGACAAATGTAAAATTATTTGAGTTCATGTAGAAAGAAAAAGAAGACTAAAGCTATTACTTGATTTTTATGTAGAGTTTGTAGATAATGACATGATATTTCTATAATGAAAATACAAACTTGGTTTTGTTCTACTTATACATCAAAGCTTCAGCAGTTGAAACAACAATGAAACTTGTTAAAGCAATGACAAAAAGGCTAAAATCAATCCCTACATTCTTATATTGTGCCAAAATAAAGGCTGTGTTATAAGAATTGTCTTCTTGATATGTAGATTGGAAAAGTTTTGGCAGAAACTCAAAATTGAAAAAGCAAAGAAATAAACAATGTCACTCCCAAATCTCAAAACATATGCAAAAAAACATGAAGTATTCAACCTACCAAGTGACTTTATAACACTATCTGAGCATTCCTCAGTGTATTTATTCTCTCTCATTGGGCAGCGGATTGCAAAATCAGTCATGTAGTCCCACCATTGCCAAGGCTTTCCACTTTCATTTGCCACTCTAAAGAAGCATGCTTGACGCAAGTTTTGTATGACAACATCTCTACCATTATAACCTCTGCTGAAATCTAGCTCAGGATCTGGTGCACAGTACCTCCCATTGTTAATGCACTGAGACTTGCACTGTTGGCTTAATATAAATGCTTCTGGGCAGTACCAAGTTATGTAGTGAGGGGTAAACTTAGTGAACCCTTTCTGCTCTAGTAATTGAGCTGCCCCTTTAAAACTCTTGAGAAATTGAATTTCACTATCACACTTAGGACCACACTCATCATTGCTACTTGTCCATAGCTCATACTCAACTCTCTCATCAGGGTGTGGAAGAGCCTCCCTCCAATCCAGATTTACATTAACCATGGCCCCACTGGAGAGAGCCTTCTTCATGCTGTCACCAAGTCCTTTGCTGATAAGGGCCGCAGGAATGCTGATCTTCTCAATATAATCATCATCAGTGGCACCATTCCCTTCCTCAGGAGTGTCCATTGTGATCAATGGCTCTACCCTATCATCTGCAACTAGAATAGCTGCTGCTCCACCTTTCTGCGCATTCCACGCCTTTAAAGTGAAGTAGCAATCTACCACAGTGCCAAAAAGAAATCTTTTTACAGGCATGACCCTATTAACATGCTATCTAACTTGGGATCTTTCTAGCAACCAAATATATTATCAATAACTTGTCATCAATCACCAGACAATAAAGTGATGAATAAAAGGTACCATAATTTTCAAAAATCTTGCACAACAAGTTACATTGAGCTTGTTACATCACATTGGAGGACCTTCTAAGTTTGTAGCACCGACTAAAAAACCAGTATAAGACACCAATTTGATTGATTAAGAAGTTTTTTTTTTACACTAGGGGTTTTAGAACTTAGGCAATTAAGGGAGGGTAATATAGTGTTCTCTAATCTCTAAACACTCATTGGTGATTGAGAAATTTACCCTCAATTATCCATGTCATGCTATAAAGTGCTTAAAATAAAAGAACGCACTGAAAGATTCAAAATTTCCATAACTAATTAAAACACACCATGGAACAGTAAGCCAAAGAGAAAAACACACGCGCACATGTACGCACACACAACATTGAAAGGATAGCTAACCTCCACGATCAACAAGAACAAAGGTGGGAAAGGTTCCAGGTTTGGAACTCAAGGAGGTATCAAATCTGGTACATCCATTCTGATTAGACTTGGGATACACCACAGTGCCAATCATGGTTCCTCCATACTTTGGGACCCCAAAGTTCCCAATTGCACATTCATATACACCTCTCATAGATTTTGGAGAAGAGATTCTCAAATTGTTCTTCTCCACCACAAACCTTCCCACACAAGACCCACATAGAAAAATCCAAACACAAGACAAAAAACTCAGCTTTGTCCTCATTGTGATTGCTCAACTCTCTTGTATGTACTTGGAAACAGAAAGATCTCAATCCACAAGGAAGAAGGAAAATCTTCTGTTTTTATCTGTTCAGTTATTTAACAACAAAACACACTGCGTGGATCAAAATGTCGTTGCTTAGCTAAAGTGTAAATGTGTGTTGTAATGCATGCTGTGAAAGGAGACCCAGATTAGGAAAATGGAAATTAAGGCCAAAAACAAAGGCTTTTGTGGTTAACGTAAAAACCAAAACCAAAAGGCGAAAGAAATGGACAATGGGGTGGACGTGTTAGTTACATTCAACGGTAATTGCTATCATCACAACTTCACATTATTACATTAAACTCTCTAATATATCCATTCCAAATTTATCATTCTTGTATGCTAACTTGAACACTTTTAAACAAAGTTATAATCTTTACAATAAGGTTTTAAGGTTTTAATATTTTAAGAAAATAGAATGTTGTCGTGAACTCCAAAATATTTATAATTTGTCGAATTTTCAAATTCATGATTTCCTACTTACCAAAAATAAAAACTGAATTCAGATTCATGTTGTCGTCTCAAAATTTCTTATAATTTTTTAAAGGATTTTTTTAACCGTTTAAGCCACTAAAAATGATGTATTTATTGCATGTTTATTTTTTATGCATGTTTATTTTATATGTATATTTTTCTTACGACACATTTTACAATTTATTTCTTCACTCCTGTTTATTATTCACAGTGATATTCTATTTTATATTTTTCACTTTTTCTCGTCCAATCTCACTTAAAAGCGTTATCATTAAAAAATCTTGGGGAAAAAATTATCCTTTTCTTTTTACGATATGCATGGCCAGCATGGGTTATACACATGCATACATACATAGGAAGATCAATTACTCCTAAATTAACTCTTGCGAATACAAACATTGAATTTCATTAATATATAAGTCTTGAATAATTTGATTTTAATATAAGCATCTTGCATGGACAATTTCAATATATATACATGGATATACATACATGCATAAACATATCAACCCGTTCTCATTTAAAAATTGTGAGAACAATATCTCAGTCATATAACAATTCAGGAACGACTAAGATTAAAAGGTTTTTGATAGCTACATAGTAGTGTTATGTCCTTATATCTTTTAATTTTTATCAAATAAAATCCAATAATTGATATTATTGTTGTCATACTATTCTTACTTTATACATAGTAGTTAAATGTAACATATATTCACACTAAAAAAGGGTTGAAATGTGTGAGTAAAAGTTTGGTAAACTCTTTTTGTAAAAACAGTTCTTCAGATACATGTTTTAGTTTTTTCAAAAACTTAATTGAAAATAAAATTGATTGATGAATAGATTCAAATATCTGTCTGAGTTTTCACAAACTTTAAGATAAATGGAAGAAGAAAAATAGAAAGCAGTAAAAAGAGACAGTACAAAAGCAAGATATTATACCGGTTCGCCTTACAACCAAGGCTATGTCTTCGAGTCAATGAGAGTTTGTATTAACGGGTCACAAAACGAAGTACAACCGACACTTTTTATACATCTTCCAATAAGTATGATAAGTACATTTAGTAACTCTTTCCACAATCATAGATTACGTTATCAACTCAATCACAATTAATTGTATATATTATATTTAGACTATATACAATAACTAATTATTTAAAATAATCTCTAAAAATAAATTACAACATTAGGCACATTGATAAAACACAAATAACTAAGGTTGTGTTTAGTAATAGAAAATTATTCTAATTTTTTAAGAAAAGTTTTCTGTTTGTTTTCCAAAATTTGTATTTCCTAGAATAGCTAGAAAAATTTTGAAAACTCGTTTAGATAATTTAAAAAACTAGAAAATTAAAAAAGTTGTTCAAGTGCAGTCAGTTTTCCAATTTTTTTTCTAAACATTCTTTAATTCAAATTAATTGAGATATGTCTTATATATATATATATATATATATATATATTATTTGTGATAATGTTGTATAGTATATGCATCACATAAAAATTATGACAAAAATTTAAAATTATATTAAAATGAAAGTAAATGAGTTTGCGTTTAAATATATTTCAAAATAGTAACAGTAAAACTTTTGGAATTAGTAGCTGTTTGTTTGATATTCTTATTTGGTTACAGCAGTCTTTATCTTGTAATTCAGTTACTTTATCTTGTAATTCAATTAACTTATCTTGTAATTCAGTTACCGCTTTTTCTATTTTTCTACTTTTCTTTGAAAACCTTTTAAAAGAGTTTTCTGATTTTCTTAAAAAATAGAAAATTAGTTTTCTATAAAAAAAATTTAAGTAATTTATAAATAAATAGTTTTTCTATTTTTTAAATTTTTTTAAGAATAATTTTCTATTTTTCTAAGAAAACTTATGAACTAAACGCAGCATAATGCTTTTTCTTTTTTGTTACACAAACTAATGCTTGATTTGTCTAGTGCCCACTCTTTGTTTTTGCTATTACATCATTAATTATCTTTTTCATAATTTTATGTATGAAATTCACATTCAACACAAAAGTATACATAAAGATTTTTTTTATCATTTTGAGGTCATTTTTTAATTGTTGGACATAATATATTTACTCACATGAAAAAAATCAAATGAATGCATGCATGTCATGCAACAATTTCAAAAGTTGTTTGGTGGGAGAAAATGTTTTTATTTTTATTTTTTATTTCTCCTTATAATTACGAAACTGTCACACGTGAGATAAATTTATAATTAAAAATGAAAATAAAACCATAGTATTTGCAGATAATTAGATTTTCACTTCAATGTCATTCCACAAAACAATGCTTCCTCAACTGATCCAAAATATCAAAAGCTTTTGAAAAATGTAACAGTGAAAACACAAACTTGTCAGCATTTAAAGAATTTGTTTATGGGTATTACTAATTTTCTGAAAATTGAAAAATGCTGCAAGGATCTTCAATATATACATACATATTTGTTTTGCCACCAATATTTGTATTTGTTTAAATGATTACTGAAAATCTACAAAATCCCGTTTGGGAACTACAAGCATTAGCTTGTTCAAATCCCTGATGAACTCCCTAGATTTAATATTTACTCTCAGAATTATATAACGATAGTTGATTGGCATACGTACAGTGTGTATGAATGTTGAAAAACTAAATAGAATGTACGAGAGAACAAGAACATGAATGGCATCAATGAGGAACAATTGCTGGAATGACACCACTGACAAGGGTGTTTTCACTGGGATGCTGGTGATGGTACCAATCTACCAGAACTTTCAGAGGTGATATCTGAGAAAGTAGTTTCAGCTTCTTGCAACATTTCAAGAATATTTTCCAGCTCCCTCACCACATCTACCATTGATGGTCGCTCCTCTGGATTGTCATGGCAACAACTTAGAGCCAATTTCAAAAACTTCTCTACACAATCAGATGGATAGTAACCCATCTTGCAGTCTATGATAGAAAGTGCCATGCCAGATTGATGTGCTACATTAACCTGATCCCATTCTGTACCATTAGTAATATTGTTTTGCACAGTATTTCTTTGTACATGCTATGTAATAAATAAGATACACATGATTCAACATTTCAATACACAAAAGTGGGAATTGGAAATTCATATGTTCCTTTTCCTGCATCTTTTTCTGCAAATTAAATTATAATAAATTTTACTATTTTTTTATTCAAAACTGTCCTAAGAGCACATAGCTAAAACTGTTGCAGATTACTGCATTGTTTAACCTAGATGGGTCTCTAACACGTCTTTAAACAATAAGGTAAAATGCAGACATTTTAATCTATGTACTCCCACAACTATCATCACCAAACTACGAACTTAGTTGTCTTTTTCAGCAAAGAAACACAACAGTCTCGGAATTGAAAGGTTTGCTTGTTACTTTTCAGGAGTGAAAAATAATTTATTTATTTATTAAAAGAGAAATCTACGTCCTCTGCCAAACCCCTCATTATTCTAGTAATTCTTAACCAACATTTAGTTTTAAACTTGAGATAAGATACAAGACTAACGACAATATTCAACAAGTACCTCGCGAACAATGTTTTTCCCATGTGATATTGGTTTCCTGCCGGTCAAAAGCTCCAAAAATACAATTCCCAGGCTATATACATCAGATTTGTCTGTCAATTTATGAGTCAATAAGTACTCAGGGTCAAGGTAACCCTGCATCCAAATTCACAAAGCAATCATTATACTTTAACTGTATTGCTTTTATATTTTGAAACTTATAGTATGGTTGTCATTGATAAAAGAAATACAACTGTTCAACATTGCAAACAAAAATATAGTAACTGTATATATTAGGATTAATTAGATTAGTTCTATCTTTATGCAACATATCATGTAATTATATACAATTTCCTATAAATGTAAAAGCTCCTATGATCACAACACATATAATTCATGTTCTCTCGTTTTTCACTCTCTAAATATGGTATCTAGAGTCTCACAAGAAACATTCTTTTCTATGACTCTCCATTCCGACCGGTGACCATACCGTCGGGTGAGCCGAGTCAAGACCGGCTGATCCCGTCCCAATGAAAGTCTCCACGCATTCTCATGCACCACCTCTCTCCGGCGTGCTTTTCTGGCCCGGCACGCTTTTCCAGCTTCCACTTTGCCGTTGTCTTTGGATCCGACTCCATCGTCTTCCTACAATAACTTCCTAAAGTGGTATGAAGATTATTAGGTTTCAGGTTCCACTTCTTTCACCAAAGATTCTATTTCTTTACAAGACCAGTGCACGTGTCAGACGATTGGTTTTGGATGTGAGTCTCATGCCCTCTCTTGCTGAACAAGAATAAACTTAAACTAGACCACAGCATCTAAAAACTACAAAAAAAAATGTAATGCACAGCCATGTGGGACATTATGCAGAATTTGACCAGTGAAGAAAAAGCTAGATGGAATCTATTTGAGATTATGAGAAGTATTAGAAGAATCTATGGAAAACAGAACTGCACCAATTTAATCAAATAATTTTGATATACACTTCCAAGTTCAAAAATATTGGTGCTTTGAATAATCAACTGTTTGATGATGTTTGGGGTGTTAATTACCTGAGGCTTTAGTGGTTTGTCTCATTTTCTTTACATTATCAAAAAAATAGTTCAAAAATATTGTAAATGAAGTCATCACTAAATTATCTTAAAGAAACTTACTGGAGTTCCTTTTACAACTGTTGACACATACTTAGGCAAAGTTCCTTCATCATCTACGCACGATACAAGTCGCGAAAGTCCAAAGTCTGCTACTTTTGCATTAAAATTAGAGTCAAGAAGTATGTTACTGGCCTTAATATCTCGGTGAAATATAGGAGGATTAGCCTCAGTATGCAAATATAATATGCCTTTGGCTGAACCCATTGCAATCTGCAATCTTGTACCAAAATTCAGGCTTCCCTTGGTTTTATTTTTACCTGTAACATTGTAGTATCCTTAATTTAGACCACAACTCATATGCATAATCAAAACTTTAAAAGTTCGGCATCATGTCTTTGAATCAAATATATCAGGGAAAGCAGGTTTATTGGAGGATTTCATTGAAATATTTTTCCAAAGATAGCAAATTTTGGTGAATCATATTATCACATTTTACAATATTTTGCAATTGAAACCTCCAGCTGAAGAGCAAGACAATAAGAGAAATAGTAAATATACACAAAACAAAGTACATTAACATATATCTGTTTATATTTGGGTTATAAAATGTTTCTATTTTGAATATGAAAAAAGTCCAAATTTTTCATACCAAAAATCCAGTCTCGTAGGGTGCCATTGGGCATGAATTCATAAACCAGCATCTGAGTCAGTAGAGAAAGGATATATGAGAATAATATTTATGTCAAACTATAATGGAAAACTTTTGTCTAAGGTAGTATAGCACAATTTAGTTCCACAGAAAAACTTCTCTCAATATATTAAAAAAATTGAACAGAACTATTATAGTTCTCATTGAAATAATTTGAAATCCAAGTGAAAGATACAATAGAAAAGCATGGTAAAGAGTGCAATTCATTTGCCTTAGTTATCAACTATGGATTCCTGATAGCAAACACTGCATGCCAAATCAACAAAAAATAACATAAAGAGACTGAATAACAAGATGTGTGTTGAATTCATGGACTAAGAAATCACTTTCAATCTTTATAGGAATGCTAACTTAACATCTACCACACAATGGCACTTTTAATTTGTAGATTCACATAAAACATATTACTTTCTCATTTATGTCAAAATTCTTCAACAAAACTAGTTCCATGCTAATATGGATAAAATAGTACAACCATATAAAACCAACCTGCTCCCCTTTTTCATTACAGTACCCAATTAGTGAGACAAGATTTCGATGATGTAACCTTGATAGAAGTTCAATCTCAGTCAAAAATTCCTTTTGCCCCTGTAAGGAGCCTTCTTCTGCTCTCTTTATTGCTACAAGTGTATCATTGGATAAAATTCCCTTGTAAACATTCCCATAACCTCCTTGTCCAACTCTAGTTGAGCTACTAAATTTATCAGTAGCAAGAGCCAATTCTTTAAACCGAAAAACTTTCATGCCAACTATTCTGATAGATACATTAGAGGCTGTAAAAGCAAATATATATATATATATATATATATATACACACATATATAAGAATTTCTTTAATGATAATCCTAAATGAAATTACCACCATTCAAAAGCATGTTCTATAACACTTACACTCATGTTTGGTAGAAAGTTTGCATCGATATTTGACATGCCTTCTAGCAATCAGGAGAGCAACTAGTGCAGATATTGCTAAAACACAAGCAACAGCTGCTATAATTGTGGCTATTAATATACCTGTACAAGTTTTTCTTTTCCCGGACTCAATATTTGCTAAAGCAAGGAAAGGAAAGTTAAATTAGAAAAAAAAGATAAAGGAAATATATGCAAAAATCCAATTCAAAATAAATTAAAATGTAAACCAGTTGTGAGATGTACACTATATCAACATAGAAACTTACTACTTACTAGAGACAGAACATGGTTTTAACTTTTAAGCAAGACAAAGAAGAAAAAAAACTTTTTTTACATTATTTATTCTTTCATTGACCAAGATAATTATAAACATATACACATATTATATTTCACTTTTTTCTTTTCATATTTGACGTAAGGGAATGATGAGCATTAATACTCATCTGTGTGGTGAAGTACATCTGAGCGGAAAGAGAAAACCAATATCTCAAGGGCTTTTCCTTGTCTAAGTCTTATTTTTAGATATTAGACTTAACTCAATCCTCTAGCTAATCATAGGATATGGATTAACCCCACCTTATATACTAATTGGCCTTATCTCTAGTTAATATGGGACTTCAACAATGATAAAAGTGCTACAAACATAAGCCAAATATCATCAAATAATTGAGAAACATCTCACATCAAATCATATTTCGCTATTGTCAGTTGCCTTCATGTTTAAAAAAGAGGGAAGCTTATAAGTTGAAGTAGTTATATACTATTGTGCAGGAAGATACTGAAAGTGTTCAACTTCTTTGCATTATGAAAGTTATATTGCCAATCACTTCTTCAAGAAGCAAAAGAAATTTCCGTTGGAATTGTTGTTAAAGGTATACACAAGGTGGAATACTTTGTTAATAAATAAGCTCACATGGCATAAATTAACTATACAGATAATAAACTGTGCAGATTTAAAACAACTTACAATTTGCATAGGGTCCCAGAAGAGTGATATTCAGGAGTTCATATGGTCCAAAGAAATCATTGCGATGAAATTTCCATGATGTGAATAATCTTAGAATGCGGCGGACCTCACTCAAGTTGAACACACGAGAGGGAGAATCATTGAACAAAGGAAAAAGTTTTAGATACATTCTAAGACGTGGTCCCTCTTCCCAAACATATGAATCTATTGATAATTGATAGAGGTCTAAGCTTAAAGACTGAGTAACATACAATTCAAAAGAAGTTGTATAAGGAGGAAAATAGGAAAAACTTGGGCTTTTCAGCAGGTATCCAATTCTCAGAGGTGATGCACAGAAGCAGGGAATGGGGGAAGCTGGGACATATTCATAGAAATTGTCAACTGGACATGCTTGAATTGGACAAGGAACTGTTGAATTTGTTGAGTCTTTGGCATCTTTGTCTACTTTAGTTTGACAATATTGACCTATATTGTGCATGCTAGCATTCTTGCAGACAGGATTGCCAGCAAGCCTTCAAGGGAAAGTAAACAAAGACGAGATAAGAAAAATGTGACCTTTAAGGGAAAGCCTTTTTTCTCTAAAAATGATGCTAAAACATAATTGTGTATAAAACCATAACTCAGAAATATAATTAAAAATTTTACAGTTTTAGAATTTCTTCAAATTTGATGTGAAATTAGTTGTAGAGTAGCTTTTAGAATGAAATGATCACCAAAAGTTTAACAGCATAGAATGCCAAGCACATGCATCCTTACTTCCAGTGATCCTTAATTTATATCTATCAAGACTTATAAGGAACTAATCTAATTTCATTCTTGTTTGGAGATCATTTTCATTTTTAAGATGAAAATTTAAGTTTTTGAGCAGTTTTAATATAAAAAAATGAGCTTACTTGTTTATTTTCTTTTTTGATTCACACAGATTTATTGTAAGACTTTGGTTGTCAATACTTTGAAGAAATAGGTAGCCACCTATTCACACATTGGTCTTTTCACATGACTAAAATGCATTACATGTTTGTTCCATCTTTTCCAAAATAGGCACTAGCACTAGTCCAATGTGTGACATTCCTATAAAAGTCCCTATCATTTTGCAAGGTCAATCCAATATTATACCTAAAGAGTGGAACTTATGTTATACTCTCAATTTTCACCTCCCAAATGTTGCTAATGCGTGCCTTCTAAACTTGCTTTCTACTTTGGCTCGCTCCTACTTAATTAAAAACCCTTTGATGCCACTCAAGTTTAGAATTTGTTCTTGTCAACTCATTAACTGTGGCTACATCATCCGAAAGTACATTCATTAAAGTACGAGTTCTTGCATGTGTAGTTAGGTCAAATGATAGAAAAAGTTCACTTCACTCTGTTCTATTGCAGCTTTTTTTGAGACTGCCCTGAGTTAAAGTGCCAACTTAGTATCTTTTTATCTCTACCACAACATTAGCTTTATGAAGAAACCATAATTTTTGGTCCGACCATATTTCCATGAAATACATACTCAAATTATGTTCAACCCATCAATTTGTTTCTTATTCAAGGAATCATTAATAACTGTTAACATTACACTAGATCTGTTTACTAAGTAATAACTACTAATTACTAAACCAGTCATAAAAGGAAACATGATATCTTGATGTATGCCAAGTCCACACGAAAATGAAAAATGACTTTCCTATGTAATGAAAATGAATTCAGGTAGAGACTAAGATCTTGTGGATGCATGGAAGTATATGTCTTATTGAACATATACAATAGACAACTTAAATACCTTAAGGTGACATTTTCTGGGGGATTCAGATTTCCTAAAATATCTGAAAGTGAATTGTTTCGGAGATCACTGCATCGATCAAACAAACATAATGAACTTTCTGTGGAAAAAACATCAACTTTGTCATGAACCATCCCAAAAGCTCAAGATGTTGGGCAAAATCACATAAATGGTTGCTTATCTAACAAACTTGAAGCACGGAATTGCTGGTCAAATTTCACAATGTATCAGTTTGATGCAAAGAACATTCTTTGAAGCAGAAGAGATTCGGTTTCAGTATTTACACTGCAAGTTTAGCATTCATACTGAATGATATGTTCTGCCATATGCTAGGAATGGGCCCAGACAATAAATTGTTCTCTAGTGACCTGTAATGGACAGAGAAAAGATTACATTAAACCGATCAGTGAAGAATCACACTTATGTGACAGTCTCTCTAGATTCATGATGACAACAATTTGTTTCCAATAATGAATTATATTAATATTATAAAATACAGTAATGTAACTATTATGTAAATAAACTATGAGAAGTAAGGGCTTATGAGTATCTTCTCACAATGTTTGAAGAAGAGGAAGATATGAGAAGCTTTGTGGGATCGACCCATTGAGATAATTGTTGGACATGTAACTACAATAGCAATAATTACCATGTCAAACTCAAATTGGTCTTGGATTCATTGAGATAAATAGATATTGTGAAGTTCAGAAGGTAAATATTACTACACTAAAACCAAAAATAAAATTGGCTATCTACATACATAGTGGTCATATCATCTGAAAGTTTATTTGATGGAATAGGTCCAGTCAAATGATTCCAACTAAGATCTCTGAAACATAAACCAGTCACAAATTAGTCCATTGCAGAGAGCCAGATACAGAGACTAGTCGAAGATTTCATTGTCATTAAGAGCAATGTCTGTCACAATATAGTCAAACAT
This sequence comes from Clitoria ternatea, assembly GCA_037962975.1. NCBI lineage: Eukaryota > Viridiplantae > Streptophyta > Magnoliopsida > Fabales > Fabaceae > Clitoria > Clitoria ternatea. The sequence goes on from CM075673.1 coordinate 168,510,270, forward strand.
ACAAATAGCTAAGATTTGGTATTGAACTGAAATCAGGAACGGCTCCTTGCAAACTGCAGTTTCTAACACTCCTGTTAAGTCAAAGACAAAGCATTCAGCTCAAAAACCAAAATCAGTTATACTATTGACTTAATAATTGAAAAGGAGCAGACAGCTTTTGTTACTGCATATCTTCCTTCCTTGTTTTACCTTTGTCATAGGTTTAACACGCTATTTTTTTTTTCTCACTAGATTTTTGTACTAGATGTGACAAAAAAAAAACATCTAAATTATGAACATTGGTGACTTTGAAGCATGGAAGAAGACAGACTCCCTAATATCTTCTATCAAAACTTTTATGCTTTTTTTTTATGAATCTTATTGAAATTCGATGCGAGAACTAAAAATAAAACACAAGACAACATGACTAAAAACAGCTTGGAGGTCGTGTAAATTAAACCTTCTAAAAGCTCAAGCTATTCGGTGAGGAAGAATGATTGTTTACTGCCTATAACATCCTATATCAAATTAGAAGAAACAAAAAGGGAAAAGTAGTGTTTCCAGAGCACATACAATTTTACAAGCTGGCTTAAGTTTGTATAGGTTGATGGAATTCCTGTCCTGCTGAAATTATTGTTATCAACTTGGCTGCAACGGGTAAACAAATAAAAATTAAAACCAGAAGGACAATTCCTTTTCAGGCCAAAGCAATAGTATTCATTCAACTATTCCATTTCTAACATAATAAGACTCCTAAAATGAGAGGCCTAATATTCAAACACATGTATGTAAATCTTATAGTTTGGAATTCAAACAAATTCATGCCAACAACTGTGATACCAACCAAATGAAAAAGATGAATAAGTTGAATGCCACAAATCTAAAGAAGGCAGAAGGAGAACATACAGTATACGCAGCTCCTGCAACATGGATAATTCCGGTGGAAGATAGCCAGATAAGTAGTTATTGTCTATAAGCCTGCATAATTATCTCAACGAGAAGAAACAAGAACTTGTAAAGTGTAAACACGTTTCAATTTGGATAACCATCACAGGATGCAGTGAAAGATTCACAAGAAAAAAAAAAGATGTGGCTTAAGACTCACAAGTGCAGAAGTTTGGATAGCTTCGAAAGTTCGGGGGGAATTTGACCACTAAATGAATTGTTGTTCATGTGGCTGTCAAGATGCAAGTTACAGCAAATAAAGTACCAGAACGATAACCGCTTACAGGTCAAGTTGATGACAAAGTCAGGTAGGATATCCACTCACAGGTGTTTAACTTTGATCAAGTTGGAAAATGATTGTGGTATAGGACCTGAGAGTTGGTTTTGGTCAACTTGGAGTCTATCCAAGTTTGAAAGGTAGCCCAGCTCATCTGGTATATTACCAGACAAATTGTTGCCATTTAGTAGCCTGCAAATGCAAAACACCGGTATAATTACATATACATCAGAGCAGAAAATAAAATTTTGATATATGTTGGAACCAATATATGTTGTGCTGTATGATTACGCCATAAAATTTCATGAGTTGCAGCATTAGCTAGTGTGTTTGCTTTTTTTCAATCATGAAACTAAGGTAGGGAAAACATAATAAATCAGAAATTTCTCCCATACAGCAGCAGCTTTAATTTTACCACAAATCTTTGCTCTGTACTCAGAACCAGCTAGAGTCCACATCTAAATTCTATATTTGTGTAACAATATGTTTTTATGATTGTCAGGATTAATACATGTAAAATAAATTGCACACAATTAATATATAGCATGACAGACAACACCTTAAAACATGATGATGATCAATTTTAATAATTGAGATTCTTGTGAGTCACAAAACTCCAAAATAAAGGCCAAATCATCTTACAAGTCTTTCAGTGATGTAATATTTCCAATCTCCTTTGGTATGTTGCCTGTCAGATTATTCCACATGAAATTCCTTCAAGCAGACAACAATGACTTTACAAACAGCGTAAGGTGAAACTCTTCTGATACATTAAATTATAGATAACAATTTATTACATAATGTAACTCACATTGTCTGAAGATGGGACAGCTGACAAACTTGAGGTGCTATACTTCCAGAGAGATTCATACTCATAAAGTAGCTTCATAAAGTTGTGATGACAGAATAGTAATTATAAGTCTCTGAAATGTTAACTCTTTGCCATGTATAAATAACATATTCTAAAAATCAAATCATGAAAATGTGAAATTCGAAAGAGAGAAGGAAAAAAAAGAGGAAAGAATCAAAGAACCATACAGGTAGCGGACATGGAAGTGACCATCAATTCCTACACTATCATCACACCAAACTCCAGTCCAATTTCTTGTACATGGATCACCCTTATTCCAGTTCCTCAGATTGTTCATAGGGTCAATCAAAGTTTTCTTGATATATATCAATGCATTGACTACAAATGGAACAGACATAAACCAAGTATTGAAGTTAAAATTTCCATATACCAAAACAAGTTACATAAATGGTGATAGCATATAAAGGGGGGCAAAATGATTAGCATACAACACACCTACACCAAACTTTTCTTTTCTTCATCTTTGACTGAAATTTGGATCTATGTTATCTTGTTTTAAAGAGAATTAGCTCACATGCACATAAAAATCCAATTTTTATAAGCTCTAAACAACATATTCACCTTCTGAAGGATCTGTACTTTGTGTGGCTGCTTTGAGAATGATAAAACAAAACAAAACAACCAAGACATATCCATGTATGTTTTCCAGAGCCAGCTTCATAATACCCTACAAGCTGAACAAATGGAAGCAATGAATAAAAGATATATGAAAAACTTTAAATAATTGATTTCATTCAAATAACGCATTTGGAACACAAAATACATTATTAGCCAAAATATTATTGACGCAAGAAAGTAAACTAACAACATACATAGAAACCCAGAAATGTTATATGCCCAGGTAACAATAATAAAATGTGTGTGTGTGTGTGTGTATATATATATATATATATATATATATATATATATATATATATATATATATATATATATATATATATATATATATATATGCAAAGTGCCCAAAATAATAGTTTTATTTTAAAATTATTCTCTTTTTTTTACCACAAGTATCTCCTTCGAGAGACTTCTAAAGAAGAATTTTTACTTACACGAAATCTTAAATTTAAAACTATTTAAATGATAGTTTTATCATTTAGAGTTGGATTGCTAAAAAAATAAATTTATTCTTACTTCACTTGTGAATGAGCTGAAATGTTAGCAATAAAGGTCCAAAGGTGAATTGGGAATGTGTGATCCAAATCATTCTCATAAGGATCAAACTTCAAGTTTGTCTCTTCCCCCAACCACTCCAATTTTAATTCAAAGGGAGCACACTAAATAGTGAATTAAAATATTATAATAATATTAGATTTTCAACACTATACTTCCCTTGCGCCTTCCTTCTACATGCATCTCTACCTACCTTTGATGTTGTAGACAAATTTTGATTTTTTGTTCCCTCACTTCTCAGAATAAGTTAATCCAATTAATTTAATTAGTTGCTCATGAAACCTTGAAAAGTATCTTAACTTTATTTTTCCTTATTATACCTACATATTTATTTTGTTAAGGAAAGTAGCTCTTCGACTCATAATTGATTAAATTGTGAGAGTTATTATGAGTTTGACACACACAAATTTTATTTCCAAGAAATAAAATACCTACATATTTATTTTACATATTTAGGTAATAGAATCAAGATAATGTATCTAATAAAAACAAAGTGATACAATGAAAAAATAAGAATAATTAATCTCTTTCTCTGTATCATTATAAGCATTTTGTATATTTTAAAAATTAGTTAGAGAAATTATTTTTTAAAACTGGTCTACCAAGACCAAAACAAGCATCAATACAATATAAAATTTCTTCAATCTATTAGTTAGAAAAATATCAATATATAATATATTTATTTGTTCTTTTAAATTATTCAACAATCTATTTATCTATTTATAATATATAAATTCAGAAACCCATAATACTATGTTATCATGTGTCAAAAACTTGCATTACTATATTGCCATGTTCAAAAAGCCCACAATACCAATGCCATGTGTCAACTTTTTTGTCAAGGAATATCTTCATGCTCTTGAATTGTCATTAACAGTTCCTTTGATGTTTCAAATTGTTATTATGACATTATTTGTCGTTTCTAATGCAATAAACTTACCTTTTTTGACAAATTATTTTATGAGATGCATACACAATATTGATCCAATGTATGTACGCAGCTATACATATTTTGTCCAACGTTTAAATACACACCAAACATAATGAACACATTTGTCATAGATCTTTTTCGATATATGGTAAAATTTTATTAATGGTAGATATGCTTATAGTTATGTTAAATAAATTTTTTATCAAAATAAAATTCTAGTTACTTTTGTTGTTTTTATTTTCTTATTTTATATATATTTTTTATATCTTAACATTACAAATTACTCTCGTCTTCCATGAGTGAAGGCAATGAAGTGTTATGTGCTACTTTTTATGTGCTACGTTTTATGTGTTAGAGGGGAAAAAAGTCAAAAACAACAAATATGATTTAATTTTGGGTAGGAAGTGTTATGTGCTACTTTTTATTGTGTATTATTTAATTTTTTGCAGAGAGATATTTAATTAAATAAAAGATATTAAATTGAATAAGATATATCAAATTAGATAAGATAGAGAGTAATACATGTTAATACTTTTAATTTAAATTAGTCTTACCCATTAATTTAATCTAAATGGTCATAATTAATTGTTCTATTTTTTATTGTATCATTTTGTTCTTGTTGGATACACTCTTATATAATTAAACTATATATATGTAATAAAATAAGAGAAAATGAGAATAAGTGGCAAGAATTATTCAAATATTAAATTGTGTATATTAGTATCACTGAAAAATTATGGTTTGGTTTAATTTATTTTTAAAAATTAAAAATTATAAAATAAAAAGCAACTATTTTGAGGGAAAATTCATACCAAATATAAACATTATTAGTTGGGATTTTTCTTTGTAACTTGCACTGCGGAAGTTAAATGGGAGGACTGGAATAGTCAGCGATATGCATGGACATAATTACCCTTTTAAAACATAGTAGTTATTTAATCTGGCCATTATTAAAAAAATATTCATCTATTTCGTAAGAGAGTAATAATTATTATTTTCAGTTATGAATTTTTCACTTAATTGGCAAATATGTGCTATGCTTATCATAATTAAAAAAGAATAATAAAAGTCAAATTTAAAATTTAAAAAATAATTTAATATAAATAAAAATATTAATTATGTCCAAATCTATATTCAATTTTTCATAATGGACAAAACTAACCCGTACTAATGGCCCAACATTAATTTCTAGTCTTTTTTACATTCTCTTTGCAGTTGAATTCTGTTTGCCGCATTCTTTTATAAGGTAACATAGATTCATACTAGAAGAAAGGTTGAATAGTGTAATTAAGACTTTTACAAATTCTTTTTATAAAGACAATTATTCACTCATTTGTGTGGGTTTTCTCAAGAACTTAATTGGAAAACAAAATAGTTTAGCAAGCAGTTTAGACACTTATTTGAATTTTCACAAACTTTAAAATGAAAGATAAGGAAAATAATAGTGTTAATAAAAAGATAACACACAAGAAAATATTATTGGTTCACCTATCAATCAAGGTTACATTTAGTCCTTGTTCCAGCCAAAACAAGGTTGTATTAACTAGTCATGAAGCTAAGTGCAACACGCATTCACTTACAAGGATCTCAAGTATTCTTTCATAATTTAGCCTCTGAATGTTAATAACCCAAGTGTTTTTTTTCTTTTCTGGCTAATTAACATGTATTCTTTCTTGATCAAGCCTCTTTAAGCTCTTATAACTTCACAAATAAATAAAGGATTCCTAAATCTTTAGCAAAGACCTTATGGATTTATGAGCTTACAAAAAATGAACCGATTGTTTAGGATATAAAAGAGAGTAAAACTCTTAATATATTTTACAAGAGAAGAATTACAATATTTTACCGAGCTTGTAGAATGCGTCGAGAGATGAGAGAAGTAGATAGTACACTTTGGTGATATTAATCTTGCTCTTCCTCATAGTTTCCATTTGGGTCACATCAACATCTAGCATTCTCTAATGGGATCTTAATAATCCACTATAACTGTTCCCACCAAATAATGAATGTGATCATCATAGAAAACAATTACAATCCATTGTCTAGTTTAGAATCAAACTGTATTTACATTTGTACAAGGCACCTAACTATAGTTCTATGTCCATGATCCTAAATTGCAGCCACATTAACTCCTCATTTTCATTCTTTCGTCTCTTATTTTTCCTTACAATAAACCTATTGTTTTTTTTATATTGATTGTAGAACATGTATGCTTCATCGGCATCCACAACATGCATACAACTTGTGCCAGTAACACATCTTTTATTTTCCCAAGCAAGTCAGTAAATGTTTCATCACCAATTGCCGTTTCCAAATCCACACCCATGTTTGGGTCAGCCATGCTTTCTATGAATAGACCATCTTCAACATTGGCCTACAAAAATTCAATCTACTCAAACTACCCAGACACGAAAATTTCACATCATTTCATCAACCACCAAAAAAATTAATTACAAATCAATATAATAACTAGAAAAAATTAACTTACTACAGGAATAACTACAAAAAATTAATGTTTACAATAAAGTTTTGCAATTTACTCAATTAATTAGAAAACATCTAAGAAATCAGCTCATTTGCCAGATTTTCTTCAATGTGATTATTGACATCCCTAAAATTGCTCACTCCTTGCTAGCTTCAACAGAAAATCACAAAAGAAAGGAGGGTTTCATCAAAAAAAAAAAAAAAAACCAAAGACAACAACACCCAAAATGCAACCTATTTTTCTGTTTAACAAAAGCTACCCACAACTCCCCTTCTTCCCATGTTTTCCAACCATGCAAAAACGTGTTTACTAAAAAGCCCTTGCATATTTTTTTAAAATAAATAAACATTTCCTTTTTTCCAACTGGTTACAAAACTAGACATTACCTACATTTTGTTTTCATTTACATGCATGCAGTAACATATTAGGACCATTAGATTCAATCAATGGCCAGAAATTTAGTCACTTCGGTCAAAGATGGGAGTTGCATTTCAAGAGGAGAGCAACCCATTCTTCTTTTAAAAAAAAAAAAAAAGTTGTAGAAAGTTAATTATTAAAAAAGACATTAAAATAAGCATGCACTAAATAAATGTTGAACAAAATAGAAGCATATATTAATATTATGATTATGATCCATCAACAGAAACAAGGGGTGGAGATTGATTGGTTTGTTGGGTACAAAGCATTGGTGTTGAGATCAAGAAATAAAATACATGGGATTGGGGATCTTGAAAGTGCGATTGCCCAAACACTCCCCTTGGAGGTCACTCCACTGGTCTCCCACATTACCCCATATTCTATACCCTTTTCTCTCTATCTCCTTCCGAATTGCTGACTTGTATCTCACTGCACTTTGCCCTTTGTATTCACCAGACCTACCACAACCAACAATTTAAAAAACATATATATAAAAGATAAAAGTTGTTACAAAAAACAAAGTAAAAATAAAAATCATAGACTTCTTCAATTAGCTTCTTAAAAACTAGAAATCCTTCTATTTTTTGTTTTCATTAAACACTGATAATATCAATAATAGTTAAAAGTAGGATGTTATATACATATATCAAAAGAGGGATCTTTCTTGGTACAGTGGACATGTCATTTTATTAATTAGTAGTCTTCATTGACTAATGATTAAAAATTAAGAGGTGGTTAATTGAGACTTTTCCAATCAGAAAGGACCAAAGAAAAGTGATTGGTTGTGTTTGGTTGTCTGTTCCGACAGACATATAAAGCAAGAAGAAAAGTAAAAAAAAAAAAAAAGAAAAAAGAGAGGAAGCTTTCAAAATCAAAATCAAAATCTTTCTTTAATCTTTGCTTGCACGGACGTTGACTATGACAACATGGTGGTGTGGACTTCCTAGTACCTTGTTATAGTTGACCAATTCTATCGCATGTTTTTATTTCTCATTTTCTGTTGCACTTTTTCTTTCATTTAAACAGTAGTAATTAGAGTTTACGTCGATCAAATCTAATAATCTCTTACAAAGTTTTAGTTACCTTTTCATAAAACTTGGTTTAACTTAACTTTTAAGTGGTCGTTTGATTTAGGAAAATAAAGTTATGAAAATAGAAAAATCTAAAAGTTAATATTAATCTTTCACATTGTTTAAAACAATCAAAACTCTCTTTAACCATAAAAAAAATTTAAAACCAAACATACTCTAATTGGGTCAGTTTACCTACTTTTATATTCAAGGTCAAATTTTCAAATAAATTATACTAAATATATAATTTCAAAATTTTATAACAAATATTAATTTAACACTATAATTAGAAATTATTTATATTTATTAAAATAAATAACAACTTATCGAGTAAAAAACTTTCTTAAATTCATATATTAAAGATTATTTTTTTTAACTGGCAGACTAAACTATGGGCTCTAGTAAGTTGTCTTACTCTGACTCATTCCAATCCTAAAATGAAAAAATTATGGTCCAAAATTAGTTGGTGGTCGACATTGAATACATATATGCGCACACGCACATTCATTTTAATATATTCACACCTCCTAATGACATGTCTAGCACATTGATAAGTAAAAAAAATGGTGACACCACATGTTCAGCATAATTTAAAGTTTTAAACCACTCACAAAATTGTTTTTTTATGGTTTTGTTTCTTATAAAAAGTTTTTCCTTTCGTTTTGGGGAGTGGAATTTTTTTATTATTTTTTTAATCAACAGAGGAGTGGAAGTTACTTGCCAGATTTCTACTTAAGTGCACATTGATATAGGATATCTCAATGTATGACATGACATGGTTATGCAATTTAGTAATTATATTATGGATTAATTAAAATGAAACAAGGAAACAAGGACTCATAAAAGTCATCCAATATAATAATTGTCCATGCAGAAGAGTAGGGCATGGAAGTGCATGATTTCATCACATATTCATGCAGAAGAATAGGGCATAGAAGTGCACGATTTCATCACATATTTTCCATGTCCTTTATCTTTGTCATGACAAGAATGCATTACTGGAGGAAGTTTTCTGTAAGTGTTAATTGTTAAATAACAGGCAAGGGAAATGGCAGTGCTTTGGGACAATGATAATGATGTAGCTGGTCATTGACTCATTGGTCATTATGGGCAATCATTTCATCTTTATAGGATGCAAAATTTAAATTTTGTACATCAAAGATATAAAATGTTCATATTTTGTCTTATCATTCTATGAAATGCAACATGTGATGACACTTGTCGCACATGTATACATTTTGTTTTTCCATGATGTGAAATATTTATTTCATATTTTAAAAGTGTAAAATGTAATTATTAAAATGACAGTTTCTACCTCACGCATACAAATTTTTTTTAATCCTATTTTATAAAATATTTTTTTATTCACCCTATCATGGCCGAAAATCCTATTTTAAGAGAGTTCCTCCTTCCTATTTCTTTTAAGTTATTAAGAAATAAATAAATCAAAATGTTTATATTATATCAATGTGCAACAGAATAATTATATTCTTAAAATTTTAATTTATTTTAATTCTTCGTTTCTTATTCATCTTAATTCTACTAAAATGCTAATGTTTTTGTTTTAGTACTTCATAGGATTGATTGTTGTTTTTATTTATTTATTCAATTAAGTATTTTAATGATTAAATAATAAAATAAAGTATTTAAAAATTTAATAATATTATCAATAAGTTATTAATAAAAATTAAATTGTACAAAATCTCTTTCATTTATGATGGTTGTTTTTATTTATGGTGCAGATTTGGAAAATGTCTTTGACGGCTGTGGACAAAAGGGCTTTGTCATATCTTATCGTATCAACTTCCAACGAGGCAAGTCACTGATCCTTATCATCAACCAACAACGTTTATTTCCTAATCATATATATCATACATTATTTTATCCATTTTTTTATTTTTAACTTTAACAATCATTTTTCACAATTTTTTATTTTTTTCTATTTTTTTCTTCAAAAACCAAAAAATACACCAAAAAAAAAGGAATACACCATTATAATTTTCACATTTGTTTCTTATTTGAAGTATAAGAAAAATCAAAGATGAATTGAATGCCTTCTTCAAATATATATATAAAACATCCTAGTATTTGTTTGATTTTCAAATAAGATAGCTGAGGACATGTTGACATTTATTTCTTCTTAGCTTTTTACTGCTATTTCGCTATATATTTCCTTTGTTCCTTTTTCCATGATTCATATTACATTATCTTACAATTATTTAAAAAATCAGCAATATTAGGTAAATACATTAATATAGTTTTAAATTTACCAGTTGTACTAATAAAAAGATAAATGAATTTTTAAAATTTTATTATAATAAAAATAATAAATATACATTATAAATTAATAAAAATTGAGAACATGTTATGCAGAGTAGTAGTTGAATGTTTTGAGCGATAGTATTAAATATTGGGTGGATAGTCTTATAGACGAACAAAGAGCAGTGGTTCTAGGAAGCTACGCAAGGTCAATACGTAACTGGAATCCACTTCACACCATCAATTACGCCACCTCTTTTTTGGTTGTATCAATTAAGATCGTAAAAATAAAGTTATAAAAATAAATAAAAATTAATAGTTAATATTAATATTTTTTCCATTAATCAAATATCAATTTGGTTGACCGATTCTTAAGTTTTCCATTCATTCGTATTAGATAATTTCATATCCATTTATATAGTAAGTAATTGGTATAACTATAACTATAACTTATTTGTTGTCCCTATTTTGCCGAATGTGTTTGAAGCGTGTGAAATTCTAACTTGTTTCCTAGCCCTTTTATAGAAGATGCACTTTTAATTTGTCTTATTATTCATGTTTTTCTTCTTTCTTTTCTTGGTTACCGGTACTATTTTGTATTAATATTTTGTCTATTTAGTATAGCTTTGATCAAATGTGTTATTTGATAGTGAATATTGATTTGATATATGATTCGTGATACTTTTAAATTTTATTTGATCGTTAATAGATTAAAAATTTATTTTAAAATACCTTAATTATTAGTGACCAAACAGTAACTAAAAAGGTTTGTGGGACAAATTTAACCGTTAATTAACAAAGCTGTCGAATAATTGCATGAAAGCAAAGACAGCATGGCGGCATAGTAATAAAAGCAGAGAGTATTGAAAAAGAAAAAGTTACGGTTGATAATTGAGATTTAAAAAAGACGTATAAAAAATTAAATAATTTACCTCAAAATAAGACGTTCATAACCAACGAATCCTTGTTTATGCAAGTTGCGAGTGGTTATATCACCCAGTGTTGCTTCGTCTCTACCTGTTAGCAAGAACACTTTAAATCCTCTCTCTATCAACGCTTTGAACAATGTTAGCACCGCAGGATTTGCTCGGCACTCTCCCTTTCCAATCCATGCCTTGAATGTCGCTGAGTCGAATGGGTCGCACCTATATATCAATGAACAATTCTTTTATTCATGAAACTGGAACATGAAACCTTGTACTCTTCGAACATTTGTCATATTAATTGATGATTTTACAAGAAGAAAAATGAAGAAAAAAAAAGAGTTTACCCGAATCTCTTGTTTTGGTAATAAGAAATGTTGGAGATACAAGTGTCGTCGACATCCAGAATCCAAGCATCCATGCCATCAGGAGAAAGAGGGAGGTCGGAGGCGTAAAGCAAGATTTGGTGAACAATGAGTTGAAGGTCATCCTCGTATTGGCCACCGGAAGACATGTAACGCTGAAGGTGGTTGTAACACTGAGGTGGCACCGTCTTCCATTTACACACATTGTTCGCCTCAACCGCCAGTCTCCAACTCAGACCGTACCTCTCATCGTCAACCATGTTCATGTTCATGTTCATGTTCTTGTTCCTCTGCTTCCCACGCTCAGCTTCCCACTGCCTCATTAATTTCGTCAACAGAGCCCACAAATATGTTAGCCCCGCCACTATTTTCTGCATCATCTTTATCTTTAGGATCATCTTTTTGGCGCCTGGTAGTTAGAAACTAAAATAGTGTGGGAGTGTTGGAAAGGTAAATAGGAAAATTAGGTAAAGGAGATGGAAAATTCGTGTGGATTGTTAGCATTTGCTGTTGCTGTTGTGTTTCTGCTGACGGATTCCAGAGATGATGGCACGGGTATGATGAGTGTCAGGCACACTTTTTAAATCTCAAAATACGAAACTTCAAAGAAATTTATAGGAAAAAGTCTTTTCCTTTCGCCGATGTTGTTCTGCACTGCGCCAACCAAATAAGGAACTCAAACCAAATCTATTTACATTTCCGCTTTTACCCTTTAAATTATTTTTTTCTAAAATGCCCTCTGCTATAAAAGTTTAATACATTCTTACGCCATTCTTAAAAGAGAATAATTATTTCGAGATATCAAATTAATTAAATAATTATTTTCAAAATGTATTTTATTATAAATGTTTTATACACGAATTCTAACAACATTTTTAAAAGATATAATAATCTATTAATTATGTTGGAGTTTTGTTGGTAATTTTTTATTAAAATATAAATTATTTAAACTATTAGATCTTATTATGATCGAGATTAAAATATATTTATTAGGTAAGTTTCTTTAAAAGCATATAATTTTTTAAGTGATCATGTGACCTTGAAATTTTTTTAATAATGTATGAATGTACGACTCAAATTTGTTCATCTCACTCTCACCTATAAGAACTTTTCTAAATATAAATATGTGTGTAATTAGGCATAAACATGTGATAAAATATAATGTATAACCATTTTTAGCAAGAACGCATAATCATAGTTATTTTGAGTTATATAATGTTTAACTCGTCCCGAGTTGTCTAATTTTACCTTAGTACGCTTAGCAATAGTTTGTCTTAGAACCCTTTTCCCTATTATGTTTGAGGTCTTGGATGATTTGCATATATTTGTGTGGTTGTGGTTATGGGAATAACTTTTATGTGTCCCCTTAGCCTTGCCAATGATTTGCCTAGTATAAGGGGTCTGTACTTAAATTCCCGTTATCTTACTCTGGTTTAGTGGTGATCTAGTATTGTTTGCTTAAGTTTAGTGGGGATCTCCAGGTAGTCATCATCCAATCCATGTCAATATCTCGTGTTGAGGGGTGAAATACGGTATCATCTGCAAAGACACTTCGACGCTCAAGTTAGTACCATATGTGTTACCAGATATCAAGCATTAGGTTAGATTGAACATACCTCAAATGTAGTAAATGAGTAGTATTTATAAAAGTCAAGAGTCAATCATTTATAATGATGCATGTGTCAGTACTTTTATATAAAGTGTGAGGGAAGCTAACGCAAGAGCAATAATCCTTGACACACTTGTAGGCGTTCTTCGGTATGTTCCCAATAAGGTCCTCAACCTCCATCAGATACTAGCTCATGATACTGACCATTGTGGGTTTTATGGGGCTTGTTACCTTAAGAGTCATGATGATACCAGATACACCTATCTTACCACTGGTATGAGCCTAAGGATACTAGTACTAGTATCAAGCTCAAATCACTTTTATGGTTATTTTTAGTGCCGCCAAAAGCTCTAACAAAAAAATTATTTTGGTTGTAGTCATATTCCCCTTACTCTTTGACCAATTTAGCAATTATCGTGACACTTAAACATGAGTGATCATTATTTTGGTAGCTAAATTTCAAAATGCATATTTTTTGTCTCCCTTTTTCTATTGATCGCTAAATCTATCTCTAATAGCGATGGGAAAAAATAATCGTCAAATCCATCTTTAAAAAGGAGTTGTTAGAGGTAACTCGCCCCGTGAGCAATTACTCATAAAGGCAAGCAGAAAATTTTTTAGTGTTTTTCACCCTTTCACCCTATAAACAAAGGGCTCGTAAAGGTAAGCCATGCACAACTGGACACGTTTATGTGACATCCTAGGTAAATTTACATTTTATTTTTATTTGTTCAAGTAAATTTTTTAATAAATTTTTCGCAATTAACAATAATAATTAAGTCCTAATTCAAAATAATATTTATTTTTCACTAAACATGTTTAAAATAATAAACAGCCATAATTAAGTCAAATAATTAAAGTGAGAAGCAGAAATTTATTTAAATGGAACCAAAAGGAAAAATGGGATCAGGGGCCTTTCGCTTGGGCGAGGCCCCAACTCGCTTAAGCGAGATCAGGAGTCTTCGCTTGAGCGAAGTGCCCACTCGCTTGAGCGAGGTTCATATTCTATCCTTGGGCAAGCCATACTCACGCTTGAGCGAAAACATACATGCATATCAGACCTTGGTTCGCTTGAGCGAGATTGTCTCGCTTGAGCGAATTAACTCCAGTGGCATTACTAATATGACTCGTTTAAGCCATGGTCACGCTTGAGCGAGTGCACCCATACGCTTAAGCGAATCCGACTAGATGTCGTCTTTCCCATCCCTCGGTTTTGCACTCGGCAATTCAATCAACCGACTCATCCTGCTTGGCTTTCTACTCGTTAAAATTTATCCAAAACTGACTCGCCTCTCACTTGGCCTTCCACTCGGCATCTTATTCCAAATCCGAGTCATCTCTTAATCAGTCTTTCACTCGGTAATTTCATTCTAAAACCGACTCATCGCCTGATAGGTCTTTCACTCGGCGAAATGTCTCAAAATCGACTTCACACTCACTCGGGTTTCCACTCGAAAAGTATAACCCAGACCGAGCCTTTTCCCGCTCGGAATTACATACACTGAGGGACTCCCCTCGGAATGAGTTCCTTCGACTCAGAAATTTCCACTCGGGACACCACTACCCGGGGTATCATATTGGGAGATCCATCACTCGGAATTATACACACTTCCTCACTCGGAAGGTTCAGTCTTGGACATGGCCCCACTCGGCATTTTACTCGGAAATTCACTACATCACTCGGAATTATACACACTTTCTAAGGTTCCCACTCTTAGTGAAAATTCCGCTCGGAATCCCACTTACTCACCATACACTCGATCAAAACACAATCATACCAGTCACTCACTTGAGTGAGGACCAACCCAGCATTAGACTTCACACTTCCGCTCAAGCCACACACACACGCTTGGGTGAAAAATGTACAGTAGCTAGTTTCATCTTTATTCGCTTGAGCGAGTATATCTTGCTTGAGCGGATACACTCCAGAATTCAATCCTATGGCCTTCGCTTGAGCGGGACTCAATCCGCTCAAGCTAAAAACATCCAGTAGCTCCCTCTGATACCTCAAACACCTCTCGCTTGAGCGGGGATTCCCTTCGCTTGAGCGAGAGTAACACAGTAGCCATTTCCTCTATCCATCGCTCAAGCGAAGTTAGAACCGCTTGAGCGAAATTGTTCCAGTGACTATACTGAAGGTACAAGACACGTTCGCTTGAGCGACAATCCAATTCGCTCAAGCGAATTATATAGCTTATGTGTAGGAATATATGGTACTTACACAAACTAGCTTACCTAAATATTCATATGCACCCCTTTAGCTTAATTGACTCATTTACATACATCCAAACATACAATTAAGTTGGGTTTAATTGAACATACACTTCGCTTCTAACTCCATTCCACTAAATGCACATCAATCATCTAACATTAGACAATTCACATATTGTATATCACTCATAACTCACAATCTTAAGCAAAACTTGTTTATGTCCATGCATCAAGTACACTACCATTGGCTCCATGCCAATATACATCGAATAACATTCAGTTTCTATTTGCTATCCATCACATTCATGACTATGATAACAGTATTCCAAATTGACTCAACACAATCCAAATTAACTCATCACGCATACACAACATCCAAGCACAACATACATAAATCACAACACATATTACACATATAGTTCATTTCATGATTTCCTTAGCTCCTTGGCATCAATTCTCCTCTTGACGCATCTCTGGGGCTTCCACCTCTTCCGTACATCCTGCTTTTAATAATAGCTCTATTATGTAAATTTTGAAGTATAGAAGATCTGTTAGTGTTAATCAATGAATAAAACACTCTATGGATGGTTTATTATACTTCAAAAATTTCATTTTTGGGTTAAATTATAGAAATTATATAGATCCTTGTTGATAAGATCCATTTTTCGAGTGAAACATGCCTTAGAAAGGGACTCTGTTCCGAGTGAAAAATGAAAATTTTGAGTGAAAAAGGAAAATTCTGAGTGACCAAAAGAAATTCCGAGTGAAATATGGAAATACCGAGTGAAAGTTGTGTTTTCCGAGTGGAACATGGCCGAGAGGGTTTATTCCGAGTGGAATTCTTTCCCCAGAGACACTTTTGTGTGAAGTGGACTGACAGAACCACTTCTGGGTGAAAGAATCCGAGTGACTCACCTTGGAGTGACTCACTACAGAGTCAAACACCTCAGAAAGACTCATTTCTGAGTCAAGTACTCTCCAAAGACTCGTTTCCGAGTCAAATGCTTCCGAATGACTTGTTTTCGAGTCAATCATAGTCAGATGTTGCAATTCTGACTGAAAGTTCACTGAGTGCCTTCATTTCCGAGTGAAGTACAGAGGAAAATGTACTTTCGAGTGGAAGAATTCCGACTGGGGACACACGGTATATGATTGATCTACACTGGAATAACTTCCTGAGTGAAGAAGAAAAGAGGTCAACTTTGAGGGGGAAATGCCGAATGAAAGATATCTGAGTGTGACTCCGAGTGAGATGGTACTGTTGGCCCGTCGGTTGTAACCGGGCTTTGTGAATTGGCAAGCGCACCAATCGTTTGTAGTTTTTGAATTTTAGATATCGTTCCACTGGGATTGAAAGTCCAATAACAACAGTAATCTTCTACTTACTATGGTAAATATGAAGGAAATTATGAACAAAAGAATGATTTATATACAGTTTATACAATATTCACAAAATAGCATGGTTGAGTGATTCATGAGATAAAAAGAAAATAAAATCTATCTAAAAAGTTGAGTTGCAATCTAGAATAGGTAAGATACTTGAGATAAACACAGATAAACAAATTATGTTGGAAATTGGATCCCTAATCTAGAATAACAATGAGGAACTCAAGACATGCATGTTTAATCATCAAGTTTCATGTCATTGCAGCTTAAAATCATTATAACCGATCCCTCGTGATATAAATTCTAAGAATTCACCGTAAAGTCCGATCCCTCGTGAGCTTTCTCAGTAAAAACTTGCATTAAGACCTGGCCTTATGGCAACAATGGTTAACAACCCCTATAGAATTGAGATACCAAGGGTATTCCAACTTTTTACTTTCGTCAAAACAAGTTTCAATACGGCATAAATAATCATTCTCCCGTTTGACATTTACACTAATAAAACCAGTTTCGATACACATGAAAATCATTCTCCCGTTTGACGTTCATATTAATAAAAGGTTGAAATACTAACATGGACTTAAATCATAAACATGCAGAGGTCGAATTCACAACATTATACTCAATAGATTAGTTCACCAATTCCAACATAAACAGATTAGTTACACATGGTAAAGGTAAAAACAACACTTACAGAGTTTGACATTACGAAGAAGACGATGGAAACTTCACAATACAACGATCACAATACACCAAAACACACTCAAGTATCTAGAAAACTATTCTAGAACTATAACTCACAAAAAAAGTACTCAAAGTCGAGCACAAGAGAGAAGAGAAGAGAAGTGTATGGAATGGGATGCTATGAATGGTGTTGGATGGCCCTATTTATAGGGCTGAGCAAGGGTGCTGACGCTACGCGTCCCTGTGACGCTACGCGTCAGATCCCTGACTCAGCCTCCATTAAACACTTGATAATGGCCACTTTCAATAATTAATCTTGATCATGCCTGGCCACTTGGACATGTTCCCACGAGTTTTGGCCAGTTATGCTGATTGGGGTGGCCCTTGGGCTAAGTGGAGTGCCCATTATTGGGTCCAAGTGGGGTGGTTGGCCAAAAGTAGGAGTGGAGACAACGCAGCACTGACGCTACGCGTGGCTGTGATGCGTAGCGTCAGCATCAAAAGTAGCTCTTGATGCTACGCGTGGGGTGAGGCTTCGCGTCAGCTCTCCAGTGTAATTTTCTCTTGATTTCCTAACTTTTTCACTGCAAAACTAGAGAAAATTGATCAAGGGCAGATTATTTCCAATAACACTCATTTATTGAATTTAAATCCTATTTTTCTAACAAATTAAACTAATTTTTATAATTTTTATGAAATTTTTATTTTAGATTTTATTGAAAATTTGAGGACTAACAAATACCCCCAACTTGAGACATTGCTCGTCCTCGAGCAAGAGAGAAAAATAAGAAGAATAAAAATTTGGAATCAAAAATTTTTAAGTTAGTCCGAAAATTTACCACAAAAAAATAATTACACAATTTCAACTATTTTGTAATAATCAAAAACTGATTCAAATATAACAAAGGTTTAATGATAAAATTATTTACAATATTCTATTAACAATCAAGCAGAATTTCAGGCTTACCTCACAAGTGTTTATCTCTATGCAATTGGTAACCTGTTTCACTCAATCAATCATAAAATCAAACGAATTTAACTTTGTTTGTCATCTAATCAATGGTTATTTATACAGAGTTAATTCGAAAATCACAAGGTCTTTTCTCGGGTTGTAATGAGGCTTGGTTTACAAGAATCAATGGTTTTTCTTGGGATTCAAAAACCTGAAATCATAAAAGAGCATTTTACAATCCTTAGGCTTTCTCTTGATCCAAACTCTCATTTATTTTTATTGATGAAAAATAAATACCCCCAACTTGATTCTTTTCATTATTTTTGATTTTTCTTTTCCATATTTTCTTTTTGAAAAGAATCAAGTTGCTTATTTTCACTCCCCATTTTTGTGAGAACACTCAAAATATTTTTCATTTATTTCAACTGCTCTTTTAATCAATCAAGTATAGGGAATGGTAAAAACAAATTTAGGCTATAAGGGTACCAAAGAATTTTATTTTAGGCTCAAATGGGCTTGCAAAGGATAAAAGACTTTTTACCAAGGTAAGCTGTTTGGCCCAAGGTTTCGTTTCACCAATAAATGTGCCTTGATCATTTTCCCGAATTCTCTGTACAACAACACACATCAGAGATTAAAGCAAAATCAATTCGAATTGAAAATATGTCGATTAAAACCCTCAAGTGTATAAAAAGGATCTCTCAACTCACCGGGTTATTTGAAATTTGCTTGATGGTTAATAAACTTATTGTAATTAAATTTATCAAAATTCCTAAGTTATAAAGAATCAAAAATTGATTTTAACAAAATTGGTTTTATTGTGTAAAAACTCTAAGTGTATAAACTAACTTACTAACGAAAATTTGATTCATTTATTTTTTATTTTTTATTTTTTAAAAAGAAGAATTATGAGCAAAAACAAATAAACACACCACACAATAATAAAATGCCATAATATAAAATGTAAATATAAATGTAAATGTAAATCCAAATATAACTAAAAATAAATGTACTCAAAATAAATGAAGATGGCATCCTCAATCCTCCATCTGATCATCATCATCCTCCTCCTCCTCCTCCTCATCATCGCCATCAGAGTCATGATGTGCACTAGAAGATCCACCAGTCTCAGGGTAGGTGGGTAAATCTCCAGGCCAAGCTACATGTGCTGCAAACTCGGCTGGGGTGACATAAGGTGCTCCCTCTCCCTGCAACCTGTACTGATAGAATTCATCGTGAAGATGAATATAAGCTCTGTGAGTGGCAGCCATCATCTGCATCATATGCTGATGCTCAAGTGTCATCCGGGCAAAGCCCTGTGTAACAGCATCAGCAGATGGAGGCTGCACTGGTGGTCTCCTCCTCCGAGGTCGGGGCTGAGCCTCCTGCTCTAGTGGTGGAAGCTCGCACTGCTGCACAAAATAATCTCTGTTTACTAGAACTTTAGGGACTCTCCCTGAAGAACTAGTAAACTCAGGTGAAGGTACAATGACTCCCTGCCTCCTCAGTAAGGCAGATATGATGAGAGGAAAGGGTATGGGGCGATTCACTTTATACCCAAGGGCATAAAAGTGAATCTGCTCGGAGATAAGCTCTGCGATATCAATGGTGTGGTCCTGGAGGATAGAATAAAGGAGGCAACAACGCTCCACTGGAAGGGAAGAAAGATGGGTGACAGGAGTGATATTATGGAGCATGAGGTGGGACCACGCCTGGGCTATGGGGGTAAGCTGGGTCTTGAGGAGGTTAGATGGACTCCTTCCAACCCTACTCAGGTTGAAAAAGATTCCATCCTTGCTCAGAAAATGAGCAACCTCCTCGAGGGAGTATCCTAACTCTCCCTCAGCAAGAATCTTGTTTCTGTTTTCCTTCCAGAAACAAGTGTCATCCTCGGGAGTAGGCTCCCAAGGGTTACCCAGTAGGGTACTGATGGTGTCCCGGTCATAAGAGATATACCGGCCTCTAACCCAACTCGTCCGCTGCTGCCCAAGATTTGGTGCGTCCTGGCGGGTCCTATAAGCATTTGCGTAAAACTCCATCACTAAGATGGGGTCCCCCTCAGTAGGTAGGGAGAATAGAGGTCCCCATCTTCTCTGTTGTACTCTATCCTGCAGCTCAGGATAGTCTCCTGCACTCAGATCAAGGACCCTCTCCCAGATCAGTCTCTGGCCCTTGATCTGATGAAATCTCGCCCACTTCGCATCAGTGCGAAATCTAGAAGGATCCCTCGGTCCCAAAACCTCCTGTCTCTGAGAATCAGGATCCTCAGAAGCGGTGTCAGTGTCTGTGGACTTCCTCTGTCTTTTAGAGGGACCGCCTGTGGGAATGGATTTCTTAGGTGCCATCTGCAAAAAGTAAAAATTTAAAATTAAACACACTAAATAAATCACACACAAGCAAACAATTATTTGTAAAATATTTTTGGGTTTTCTAAAATTTTTCACAAATAAAAATGTAATTCAACGACAGATTTTTTTGAATTTTTACTATTTAAAGAAATTAACATACATATATTCAAATAATATACAAAACAAAATACAATTTATTCAAAATTCATTCAAAGTTGCAAGAAAGTATAAATATAAACTAAGAAAATTTATTAATTTCAAAAGAAAACAGCAAACAGCAAACAAACAGCAAGTTTTAAAAAACAGAAGCTGACGCTACGCGTGGTGTGACGCTACGCATCAGCCTGTTCTGCCCACGCTATGCGTCAGTGGGACGCTACGCGTGGGCTTACAGTTCATCCTCACGCTACGCGTCAGTGGGACGCTACGCGTGGGATGCGCAGTTTTGAAAAAAATAACAGGGGTTGCACAGCAGCAACCCCTTTCCAAACCACATTATATCCATTCATTTTCTAATTCCTAACAGCAATCAATCCCAATGGTTTTCTAATCCTAATCCTAACCACATTTATTTCTACAAATTGAAAATTTAAAACAAAAAGCTAAAGAGAAGGGATTAGAATACTTACTTGTGATTTCTTGAGCAGTAGGATTGAAGAGGTTTGGAAGAGAGAAAAAGGGAGTTTGTGAAGTTTAGGGTTTTGAAAGAGATCTAAAGTGAAGCAGAGAGGGAATTTTAGGTTTTAAAACCTAAGATGGGCCTCTCTGGTTCAGTTTTAAAAACTGAACGTGGGCTCTGACGCTACGCGTGTATGGGACGCTACGCATCAGAACCAAAATTCAGAGTCCACGCTACGCGTCACAGGGGCGCTACGCGTGGGCTTCTGTTTTAATTTTTCAAAATTTTGATTTTCAAAAACCTTTTCTTTTCAATCTTAAACTCCTTTTCTTTTCAAAATCTAATTATTTTATGAAATATGTTTTTTTTTTATATATTAAAAACATTTAAAAATAAAGAGAAAAGAATGGGTTGCCTCCCATTGAGCGCTAGGTTTAATGTCTCCAGCCAGACATTACCTCTGATTAATCAGGTGGTTTCCCAATATTCTTTGAGGAATCACCTGTCTTTTTCTTCCTTCTTCTTCTTTTCCGATGCCTAATTACCTGTTTTTCATCTTTCAAAGCATCGGTTAATTTAAAATAATTTAATTGATTGGGAAGAGATATACCTGGTTCGGTCGAAAGGTAAACCTTTGCCTCATTACTTATCCCGAGGTGTTCATGAGCACTGAAGCTTACCTCTTCTTCATAAACTTTGACTGCAACCATACTTTGATCAACATCCACTTTGATTTTTGCAGTCTTCATGAAAGGTCTTCCTAGGATCAGGGGGATCTCAGTATCCTCCTTCATGTCCAGTACCATAAAGTCAACTTTGAAGTGGTACTTGTCAACCTTTACTAACACATCTTCCACAATCCCAACAGGTTTTTTGACAGAGCGATCCGTAAACTGTAATTCTGTCTTTGCTTCTTTTAGCTCATATTCACCAATGCGTTTTATTAAATCTAGGGGTATCAAGTTAATGTTAGCCCCTAAATCTAATAACGCATTCCTGATGTTGATATTTCCGATTGTTACAGGAATGGTGAAACTCCCCGGGTCTTTACATTTTTTCGGGGTTATACAGTTTGTTTCTTGTTCTGTATCTCTTTGCACATTTTTTTCTTTTTCATTTTTTTCATTTTTTTCTATTTTTTCACTTTCTTTTTCTTCTTCTTCTTTCTTTTTCTCACTCTTTTCTTTACAATCAATTTTTACAACATCAATAGAAACAGCATTACATTGTTCCCTTGGGTTTTGAGTGTTTGCAGAAAACCCAGAACTCTTTAATTCGGCTATTTCTTTTGCGAGCTGACCCATTTGTATGTCTGATGCTTTTCGGGCAGCTTCATTTGTCTCTACAAACTGCAATAACTGTTGAATAGCTTCCTCTATTCTTGTCAACCTTGCATTGTCAGTTTGTTGTTGCTTGAATTGATTGTTAGGAGGTCTGTTGGAAGGTCCAGCATCTTGTCTCCAGCCAATATTCTGATTTTGCCAACCCTGCAGGTAATTGTTAGGAAAAGAATTTCCATGATTAAAAGGATAATTACCTAAGGGTGCTCTTTGATGGTTCATGAAATTGGCTTGCTCTTGCTCATTTCCACAGTAACCACATGGTTGTTCTCCCATGCAGTGCGTACATACTTTAAGTTGAGCAGGGGGCGGTGATGCTACTTGAGCAATTTGAAGTTTTTCCAATTACTTGCTCATAACTTCAATTTGTTGAGTCAGTAATTTTTGCTGAGCCAACACTGCATCATTTACTCCCAATTCGAGCATTCCTGGCTTCCTTTGAATACTACCTCTTTCATGCTTTGCTTGTCGGTCACTAATAGCCATTGATTCCAATATTTCTATGGCTTCTTCCACAGTCTTGTTCCTTAAAGAACCACCTGCACAAGCATCTAACATCATCTTGAACTGAGGCAATAAACCATGGTAAACGATTCTTACCTTTTTGGCATCATTCAGGTTGTGGTTTGGGCATTTTCTCAAGAGTGCCTTGAATCGTTCCCATGTTTCTCCTAATGATTCATCATTATTTTGGGAAAAAGAGTGTATGGCTGTCATTGCTTCAAAATATTTTGAAGGAGAATAAAATCTTTCCAAAAATTTTCTTTCAACATCGGACCAGTTTGCAAAACTACCCGGTGGACAAGATTTAAACCATTCTTTTGCTTTCCCAATCAATGAAAAAGGAAAGAGTCTCATGTAAACAGACTCTTCTTGATTGGGTTCAAAACCAATTGTGCTACATAACTCATAAAAAACAGTTAAATGTTCATACGGTTCTTCATGATTTAAACCAGCAAATTGGTTGTTTTGAATAATATTTAAAGTGGCAGGTTTAATTTCCACTGGTAAAACTGGTCCTTGAAACATTCCCGAAACTCGGGGTGGACCATTTATAGCAGCAAACTGTCCCAATGTTCTCCTTTCAGCAGCCATATTTGAATTTTCAAAAATTTTTGAAGTAGAAGAAGAATTAGTTTGTGTTTTAGATTTCAAAGACTTGATTTTCTTTACAAACCTTTCTATCTCAGGATCAAAATAAATTTTACCTGTGGTAGATCGAGTTTGCATACACAAACTAGACAAAGAAAGTTAGTGTAATAATGATACAAAATAAAAAAAATTATCTAAGGTAAAAAAAATATTTACCACGGTAATTAAAATTTTACTATTTTACTGAAACAATTCAATCCCCGGCAACGGCGCCAGAAAACTTGTTGGCCCGTCGGTTGTAACCGAGCTTTGTGAATTGGCAAGCGCACCAATCGTTTGTAGTTTTCGAATTTTAGATATCGTTCCACTGGGATTGAAAGTCCAATAACAACAGTAATCTTCTACTTACTATGGTAAATATGAAGGAAATTATGAACAAAAGAATGATTTATATACAGTTTATACAATATTCACAAAATAGCATGGTTGAGTGATTCATGAGATAAAAAGAAAATAAAATCTATCTAAAAAGTTGAGTTGCAATCTAGAATAGGTAAGATACTTGAGATAAACACAGATAAACAAATTATGTTGGAAATTGGATCCCTAATCTAGAATAACAATGAGGAACTCAAGACATGCATGTTTAATCATCAAGTTTCATGTCATTGCAGCTTAAAATCATTATAACCGATCCCTCGTGATATAAATTCTAAGAATTCACCGTAAAGTCCGATCCCTCGTGAGCTTTCTCAGTAAAAACTTGCATTAAGACCTGGCCTTATGGCAACAATGGTTAACAACCCCTATAGAATTGAGATACCAAGGGTATTCCAACTTTTTACTTTCGTCAAAACAAGTTTCAATACGGCATAAATAATCATTCTCCCGTTTGACATTTACACTAATAAAACCAGTTTCGATACACATGAAAATCATTCTCCCGTTTGACGTTCATATTAATAAAAGGTTGAAATACTAACATGGACTTAAATCATAAACATGCAGAGGTCGAATTCACAACATTATACTCAATAGATTAGTTCACCAATTCCAACATAAACAGATTAGTTACACATGGTAAAGGTAAAAACAACACTTACAGAGTTTGACATTACGAAGAAGACGATGGAAACTTCACAATACAACGATCACAATACACCAAAACACACTCAAGTATCTAGAAAACTATTCTAGAACTACAACTCACAAAAAAAGTACTCAAAGTCGAGCACAAGAGAGAAGAGAAGAGAAGTGTATGGAATGGGATGCTATGAATGGTGTTGGATGGCCCTATTTATAGGGCTGAGCAAGGGTGCTGACGCTACGCGTCCCTGTGACGCTACGCGTCAGATCCCTGACTCAGCCTCCATTAAACACTTGATAATGGCCACTTTCAATAATTAATCTTGATCATGCCTGGCCACTTGGACATGTTCCCACGAGTTTTGGCCAGTTATGCTGATTGGGGTGGCCCTTGGGCTGAGTGGAGTGCCCATTATTGGGTCCAAGTGGGGTGGTTGGCCAAAAGTAGGAGTGGAGACAACGCAGCACTGACGCTACGCGTGGCTGTGATGCGTAGCGTCAGCATCAAAAGTAGCTCTTGATGCTACGCGTGGGGTGAGGCTTCGCGTCAGCTCTCCAGTGTAATTTTCTCTTGATTTCCTAACTTTTTCACTGCAAAACTAGAGAAAATTGATCAAGGGCAGATTATTTCCAACAACACTCATTTATTGAATTTAAATCCTATTTTTCTAACAAATTAAACTAATTTTTATAATTTTTATGAAATTTTTATTTTAGATTTTATTGAAAATTTGAGGACTAACAGGTACCGAGTGGAACCGTGTGTGTGGAGACTCGGATTTGGAATGAGGAACCGAGTGTTGAAGACTGAGTGAATAGGGGACTTGGTTTAGATTATTTTGCCAAGGGAAGAATGATTGAATGATGATCAATAAAGATTATTTTACTGAGTGACAAATTTGAGTGCATGAGTCGGTTTCAGAAGAGTTCTACCGAGCAGAGACTTAAAGAGTTGGGTATCGGATTTAATTGATTTACCGAGTGGACAGCCGAGTGAAATAAGTCAGCTTTGAGGGAATTCACCGAGTAAAAACTATTTAGGAATTGAGTCGGTGTTGTAAGGAATTTCCCAGTAAGAACCGATCGGCTATTGACTCGGATTTAGGA
Organism: Clitoria ternatea; assembly: GCA_037962975.1. NCBI lineage: Eukaryota > Viridiplantae > Streptophyta > Magnoliopsida > Fabales > Fabaceae > Clitoria > Clitoria ternatea. The sequence continues at coordinate 168,536,399 of CM075673.1, forward strand.
TAAATAGCTGAGTGGTAGATTATGTGGGTATGAGTCGGCTCTGACTGACTTAATTGAATGAAAATGGGTCGGTTTAAACTCTTATGCCAAGAGGGAAGCCGAGTGTGAGATGACTCGGACTTGAGTGAGTAGACAGATTGAGAGTTGACTCGGTTTTGCTGACTGAAAAAACTGAGTGAAGAATGGCTCGTGCCGACTGAAAACTGAGTGAGAAGGACTCGGATTTCCTTCTTTTCACGTTACTGACAATTTCCAGTCAGCATGGGTAGGATTCCAGTTGGCTTAGAGACTAACCGAGTGAATTCCAGTCGGTTTTCAGTGCCAGGAGTAACTTTTTGACTCCAATCTTGTCTCTTGCGCATAGTTTAATATATCTAAACCCATTATGCACCCCTAGTATGTAGGACGGCCAGAAGTGGACCATTATAAGCCCACTTTCTTATTTTAATCCTTTATTATCTCCACTAACAGCACTACGATCCACTCACAAGGAGCTTGTCTCCCACTGCCTTGCATTATTAAACAAAGCAATATCCCTTCTGAAACTCTTAGAAACAGAAAAGATAGTGAACCTTCTACCTCTCATTTACTCTCCTTCCTCAAGACCCTTCGAACAGAAGCCAGGAGGACAACCAGGAAGCCATTTTCAGTGGGCAAAATAAGTAAGAGGGGACAGGGTTGTGAATAACTATGAAATGGGTAGAATTGTATGCTGTTCTAGGATTCCAGAATTAACTTCGTAACGTGTTTCTCATTTTTGAAATTGAAAATGTGTGAATTTGACTCTGACTTCTTCATGAAAGTTGTAGATCTTTTTGTTATCTAAATTTTGAGACCTGAATCAATTAATTTCAATATGTATAGAAAAAGTTATAGCCAAAATACTACAGCATGTTCGTGTGGAAGATTTATCCTATGTTTTGTGTATATATTAATATGTTGGGACTTGTATGTGCATAATTAGCCTTTGATGTCTTCATGAAAGTTGTAGATATTCATGTTATGGATCTATAGAAAGTGGTTTCAAGTCAAAATGATTTTTGTAGCTTGAGATATACCTAAAATACTGAAGTATGTCCAAGCTATAAATCTGTTAACTTGAGATATGAACTTTATTTTTAAAACTGGGAATTTTGTGGTGAGAATTAGTGATCAGTGTCTTCATGAAAGTTATAGATATTCTTATTATATGAATTTTGAGACCTGAACCGACTAATTTTAGTATGTGTAGCAAAAGTTATAGCCAAAATACTACAGCATGTCCGAGTGGAATATTTATCCCATGTTTTGTGTATATATTAATATGATGGGACTTGTACGTACATAATCAGCCTTTGATGTCTTCATGAACGTTGTAGGTATTTATGTTATGGATCTATAGAAAGTGGTTTCAAGTCAAAATAATTTTTGTATCTTGAGTTATGCCTAAAATACTGAAGTATGTACAAGCTGTAATTCTGTTAATTTGAAATCCGAATCTTATTTTTAAAACTGGGAATTGTGTAGTGAGAATTAGTGGTTGGAACCTTCATGAAAGTTGTAGATATTTGTGTTAAGGATAATTTAGAACTGGTTTCATTCCAAAATCCTTTTTGTAGCTCCAGAAACGTTCAAATTACTAATATATGTACGTTTTGGAAAACTCACCTTGAGGCAGTGTGGTATTTCGTGAATAAGTGGTAATTCTGTTTGGAATTTGAAATTATGTTCTTCATGAAAGTTGTAGATAATTGTATTATTAAGCTATAGAAAGTGGAATCACATGAAAAGGTTATTATTTGCTCATGTTATGATTGTTTTACTAGAGTATGTTGCTGTTGGAAATGCTGAAAGTTAATTATAATGGTTATTATGAATGAAAATGATATTTTCTCTATGAGTAACAATTTATTATTAAACTCTTGAGTGATTATGATTTATTATTTATGTTGTTACGTTTTAATGAGTATCATACAGTTGTATATTTTGGTGGTGAATAATTATGAATGACATAATTAATATATATGTACATGAATGCCTTGTAGTTATTGTTACATGTGGTTGAAACAGTAAATCCATGATTCTGAAAATTATTATATGTGATGTGTCCTTTGAGGACTTGTGGTTTTCCAAGTGGTTTTGGAAATATTAATATCATGGTATGTTAAATGATAAAGAGAATTAAAGGCATTCATGCATCATAAGCATTTGGACGCACCATGGAATTTTAGGGGTTCCATGATTGCCTACCCTGGTGGGGGTTACTCTATGATGAGTTAAAGCCCTATTTTTGTGATGTGTTGGTCATGGGGCTATAGGGATCCATGACTGTATAAATTCCTACCGATGTGTTGGTCATGGGGCTGTAGGGATCCATGACTGTATTAATTCCTACCGATGTCTCTATGAGACTTTTTACTGCAGTATTCCCACTAAACCAAATGGATCCAGCATGACATCATTTGACTAATTAAAGACTTAATAATTATAAATGAACTTGTTTGGCATATTCATCATAACATTATGTTTTGTTGATTGTGTTTGTGCAATTTTATTTATTTTGTATTTATTCTATATTCTGTCTCACTCTTACATTAAATTTTACAGTGAATGCTACGCAGAATGAAGAGTGATGCCCTGATTGATGCCTATATGAATTACTACTTGGACTTTGATTTTTATTTATATTTAATGGGTTGTAATAAATATAATGTATCATGTACTGTTATCATTCTAAATCGTTTCCGCTATGCAAATATTTCATGAATTTTATTAATCACGACTAGTATGCATGATAATATTCCGCAATTATCGAATTTTATGTGAACTCTGAGTTTAATTTATGAATTTTAAATTGATCTTTCAAAAACGCGAAAAATTTATTCGGAAAATTATACGGGGCGTTACAATGGTGGTATCAGAGCATTTTCAAAAATTCAGGACCAAATGCTATGACATGTATTCATTCTTGATATACTATATGAATTGTTTGATTACTTGTTTGAAACTATGTTAAGTATGTGCTATATGATTTGCCTAACTGATAAATTATAAAATAATTTGTTTGATTACTATTGGTAATATGATAAATGTGTTATACAATTTATTGCTTAACTGATAAACTGTAGAATACTTATAGTTAGGTTATAATACAATATATTTTCCCTTAGAATTAGTATAAACCAAACTACGAATGTAGGATGGCAAGAAACAACAACAACAACAACAACAACGATATGGCAGCAGCTTTCAACCGCTTAGCTAAAGCCATAGAACGACAAAACCAACCAAGGAGCACTAGAGGACTCCATGGGTTAGATCACTTCCTGAAAAGAAAACCTTCACACTTCAAAGGGGGTTATAATCCAGAAGGAGTGTATCTCTGGGCCAAGGAAATGGAGCGCATCTTTCGAGAATTGCCCTGCACAGAATGCGAAAAGGTGGAGTATACCACCTATATGTTGGTGAAAGAGGCAGAAAACTGGTGGATTCATGCTAGAATCCGTATGATCGAGGCTGACAGACCCTTGAACTAGGTCAACTTTAAAGACTGTTTCCTAGAGAAATATTTTCCAGCAAGTGTGAAAAGCCGTAAAGAGCTGGAATATATGGAGCTGAAACAAGGCTCAATGTCTGTTGGAGAATATGCTGTAAAGTTTGAAGAACTATCTCTCTTTTACCCTCCTTTTCAACAGGCTGGTGCCGAAGAATCAAAATGTGTTAAATTTGAGAACGGACTGAATCTGGAAATCAAAGAGGCGATAGGGTACCAAGAAATTCAGAGTTTTCCTATTCTGATCAACAAATGCAGAATTTTTGAAGAAAATCACCAAGCCAGACTGGCACAAGAAAAGGCCAATAGACAACTGAAACCTCAGTCAGTTGATTTCAAAAAGAGAGGGACGCACTATCCAAATCGTTTCAAGGGAGGATCATCATCTTCTCAAAGACGCAGCAATCATACGAATATCAGGTGTCATAATTGCGGAGGTAATCATCATATACGCGATTGCACCCGACACCTAGGAGATGTTACTTGCTATCGTTGTAATCAGAAAGGACACATCAGTCCAAATTGTCTGCAGAACCGTCAAAACAACGACAGTAACACTATGAATAATCAGAGAGGCTCTAACTATCAGGGAGGTCGTGGAGGAAACACACGTGCTGCTCAACCTCCAAGACAGAACAGGGAGTCAACAGACCAGAGGTTACAACCAACAACTGGAAGAATCTTTACCATCAGCGGTTCAGAGGCAGACCAAGCTGATGACCTCATGCAAAGTAAGTGTGAGATCAATGGTACAATCTTATCTGTGTTATTTGATTCTGGTGCTACATATTCATTTATTTCTGATGAGTGTGTTGGACGTCTTCAATTACCTGTGAATCCCATGAGATATGATCTGATTGTTTCCACTCCCACCGGTACACAACTTAGGACTACTAAGGTGTGTAACGATTGTTCTGTGCTCATAGAAGGTAAAAACTTTCTTGTCGATCTTGTTTGTTTACCTTTGAAGGATCTGGAAGTGATCCTAGGGATGGACTGATTATCGGCAAATCGAGTCTTGGTGGACTGTCATAACAAAACTGTGATATTTCCATCAGAAGAAAATCTTACTTCCGACAATCTCAAACTCTTTGCTTTACAAGGTGAAAGCCAATTATTTGCCTTGTTTTCTCTTCCACTAGGAGATGGAGAATCTAAAGAGATCGAAATGCTAGTTGTTTCTGAATTCCCTGAAGTATTTCCCGAGGATGTCTCAAGTTTACCTCCAGAACGCGAGATAGAATTCTCAATTGATTTAATTCCAGGAGCAGAACCAGTATCTAAGGCCCCATATCATATGTCACCTATTGAACTGGCAGAACTGAAGAAGCAAATTGATGAGTTGTTGGAGAAACATTTCATCAGGCCTAGTGTGTCGCCATGGAGAGCGCCAGTATTACTTGTCAAGAAGAAAGATGGAAGCATGAGATTATGTGTAGATTATCGTCAGTTGAACAAATTGACGGTGAAGAATAGATATCCTTTGCCCAGAATTGATGATTTGATAGATCAATTGAGAGGTGCTACTGTATTTTCCAAGATTGATCTACGATCGGGATACCATCAGATTCGTGTTAAGTCCGAGGATATTCCAAAGATAGCTTTTAGAACACGCTATGGCCATTACGAGTATCTTGTGATGCCCTTCGGAGTAACCAATGCCCCAGCTGTATTCATGGATTACATGAATCGAGTGTTCCATTCATACTTAGATCAGTTTGTTATTATCTCCATTGATGACATTCTGATTTATTCTAAGACGTGGGAGGAACATGAAAAGCATCTTCAAGTGGTATTACAGATTCTGAAAGAGAAGCAGTTGTATGCCAAGTTGTCTAAATGTGAATTCTGGTTGAAGGAGGTAAAGTTTCTAGGTCATGTAATCTCAAGCGAAGGAGTGTCTGTGGACCCTTCTAAAATTGAAGCTGTAACGAACTGGGAGAGACCTACTTCAGTCACTGAGATACGAAGCTTCCTGGGATTAGCTGGTTATTATCGAAGATTCATTGAGGGGTTTTCTCAAATTGCCCTACCAATGACTCGTCTAACCTGGAAGAATCAACCTTTTGATTGGACGCCAGAATATGAGAGAAGTTTCCAGGAACTAAAAATGAAGCTTACATCTGCTCCAGTCTTAACCTTGCCTGACCCACAAGAAGACTTTGTGGTTTATTGTGATGCTTCTAAGATAGGCTTAGGTTGTGTCTTGATGTAGCAACGAAGAGTGGTTACCTATGCTTCTAGGCAGTTGAGACCACATGAAATGAACTATCCAACGCATGATCTAGAATTGGCAGCAGTGGTATTTGCTCTGAAAATCTGGAGACACCATTTGTATGGAGTCAAGTTTGAAGTGTTCAGTGACCACAAGAGCTTGAAGTATTTGTTCGATCAAAAGGAATTGAACATGAGGCAACGAAGATGGATGGAGTTTCTTAAAGATTATGATTTTGATTTGAAGTACCATCCAGGAAAAGCAAATGTGGTGGCAGATGCACTTAGCCGAAAGTCCATTCATATGGCATCTTTGATGATAAAAGAGATGAGATGATAGAACAGTTCAGAGATATGAACTTGGGTGTGGAAATGAAATCTTCAAAAAGTATGACTTTGGGAACTTTGAAAATAACCAATGATTTTCTGAAGCTGATAGGTGAAATGCAGAAAGAAGACTTGCCATTACAAGAGTTGAGAGAGTTGCAGGCAAAGGGAAAAGATATGGGATTACAAGAAGGATCAGATGGAATTTGGAGAATCAGAAGCAGAATTTATGTACCAGATGATGTTGGTATGAGAAGAACAATCCTAGAAGAAGCGCATAAAAGTATGCTGAGCATCCATCCTGGATCAACTAAGATGTATCAAGACCTGAAGAAAAGCTTTTGGTGGCCAAGGATGAAGAAAGAAATAGCTGAATATGTGTCTTCATGTTTGGTATGTCAAAAAGCCAAGGTGGAACACCAGAAGCCATCTGGTGAACTGCAACCATTAGAGATTCCTGTCTGGAAATGGGATGACATTTCAATGGACTTTATGTCAGGGTTACCAAGAACACGTTCAGGGAATGATGCAATCTGGGTTATTGTAGACAGATTAACTAAGTCTGCTCACTTTCTCCCAATGAATATGAAGAATTCTCTCCAGAAGTTGGCACAATTATATGTGAAAGAGATCGTAAGACTTCATGGTGTACCATCTAGTATTGTGTCAGATAGAGATCCAAGGTTCACTTCCCGATTCTGGGGAAGCTTGCATCAGGAATTGGGTTCAAAGCTTCGATTAAGTTCAGCTTATCAACCCCAAACAGATGGGCAGTCAGAGCGTACCATACAAAGTTTAGAAGACTTACTACGATCTTGTGTGCTTGAACATGGTGGTAGTTGGGAGCAGTTTCTTCCACTGATAGAATTCACGTATAACAATAGCTACCATAGCAGTATTGGTATGGCTCCATTTGAGGCATTGTATGGTAGAAAGTGTCGAACGCCCTTTCGTTGGTTAGAAACTGGTGAAAGTTTGGCGTTAGGACCTGAAATTGTGCAACAGACTACTGAACAAATAGAAATAATCAGAGAAAAGATGAAGGCATCCCAAGATAGACAGAAGCACTATTATGATAAGAGGAGGAAACCACTTGAATTCCAAGTTGGTGAGCATGTATTTTTGAAGGTTTCACCTCACAAGGGGATTGGCCGAGCATTGAAGAGTAAGAAGTTGAGTCCAAGGTTCATTGGACCATATGAGATCCTAAAGAGGATTGGTACAGTGGCGTATCAGATTGCACTTCCTCCTCACCTGGCAAATTTGCACAATGTGTTTCATGTATCACAGCTGAGGAAGTATGTACAAGACCCCACTCATGTGATTGCTGCTGATGATGTTGAAGTTAGAGAAAATCTAACCATCTCTACAGAACCCACTCAGATCATAGAAAGGTCGTATAAACGCCTGAGAAACAAGAATGTACCATTGGTGAAGGTTGCATGGAAACAAGGAAACGATATAACTCTGACTTGGGAGCGTGAAGATGCTATGAGGACGCAATATCTAGGATTGTTTCATTGAGGAGTGCGTTAAGTTAAATTTCGAGGACGAAATTTTTATTAGGGTGGGAGAAATGTAACATCCCGCTTTTAATAATAGCTCTATTATGTAAATTTTGAAGTATAGAAGATCTGTTAGTGTTAATCAATGAATAAAACACTCTATGGATGGTTTATTATACTTCAAAAATTTCATTTTTGGGTTAAATTATAAAAATTATATAGATCCTTGTTGATAAGATCCATTTTCCGAGTGAAACATGCCTTAGAAAGGGACTCTGTTCCGAGTGAAAAATGAAAATTTTGAGTGAAAAAGGAAAATTCTGAGTGACCAAAAGAAATTCCGAGTGAAATATGGAAATACCGAGTGAAGGTTGTGTTTTCCGAGTGGAACATGGCCGAGAGGGTTTATTCCGAGTGGAATTCTTACCCCAGAGACACTTTTGTGTGAAGTGGACTGACAGAACCACTTCTGGGTGAAAGAATCCGAGTGACTCACCTTGGAGTGACTCACCTTGGAGTGACTCACCTTGGAGTGACTCACTACAGAGTCAAACACCTCAGAAAGACTCATTTTCGAGTCAAGTACTCTCCAAAGACTCGTTTCCGAGTCAAATGCTTCCGAATGACTTGTTTCCGAGTCAATCATAGTCAGATGTTGCAATTCTGACTGAAAGTTCACTGAGTGCCTTCATTTCCGAGTGAAGTACAGAGGAAAATGTACTTTCGAGTGGAAGAATTCCGACTGGGGACACACGGTATATGATTGATCTACACTGGAATAACTTCCTGAGTGAAGAAGAAAAGAGGTCAACTTTGAGGGGGAAATGCCGAATGAAAGATATTTGAGTGTGACTCCGAGTGAGATGGTACCGAGTGGAACCGTGTGTGTGGAGACTCGTATTTGGAATGAGGAACTGAGTGTTGAAGACTGAGTGAATAGGGGACTCGGTTTAGATTATTTTGCCGAGGGAAGAATGATTGAATGATGATCAATAAAGATTATTTTACTGAGTGACAAATTTAAGTGCATGAGTCAGTTTCAGAAGAGTTCTACCGAGCAGAGACTTAAAGAGTTGGGTATCGGATTTAATTGATTTACTGAGTGGACAGCCGAGTGAAATAAGTCAGCTTTGAGGGAATTCACCGAGTAAGAACTATTTAGGAATTGAGTCGGTGTTGTAAGGAATTTCCCAGTAAGAACCGATCGGCTATTGACTCGGATTTAGGATAAATAGCCGAGTGGTAGATTATGTGGGTATGAGTCGGCTCTGACTGACTTAATTGAATGAAAATGGGTCGGTTTAAACTCTTATGCCAAGAGGGAAGCCGAGTGTGAGATGACTCGGACTTGAGTTAGTAGACAGATTGAGAGTTGACTCGGTTTTGCTGAGTGAAAAAACTGAGTGAAGAATGGCTCGTGCCGAGTGTTGAGCCCGACGGCGACTCAGCGGTTCTTTCCCACCGCCGGACTTTTTGTCAATTGGCAAGCGCACCAATCGTTTGTAGTTTTCGAAATTTAGATATCGTTCCACTGGGATTGAAAGTCCAATAACAACAGTAATCTTCTACTTACTATGGTAAATGTGAAGGAAATTATAAACAAAAGAATGATTTATATACAGTTTATACAATATTCACAAAATAGCATGGTTGAGTGATTCATGAGATAAAAGAAAATAAAATCTATCTAAAAAGTTGAGTTGCAATCTAGAATAGGTAAGATACTTGAGATAAACACAGATAAACAAATTATGTTGGAAATTGGATCCCTAATCTAGAATAACAATGAGGAACTCAAGACATGCATATTTAATCATCAAGTTTCATGTCATTGCAGCTTAAAATCATTATAACCGATCCCTCGTGATATAAATTCTAAGAATTCACCGTAAAGTCCGATCCCTCGTGAGCTTTCTCAGTAAAAACTTGCATTAAGACCTGACCTTATGGCAACAATGGTTAACAACCCCTATAGAATTGAGATACCAAGGGTATTCCAACTTTTTACTTTCGTCAAAACAAGTTTCAATACGATATAAATAATCATTCTCCCGTTTGACATTTATACTAATAAAACCAGTTTCGATACACATGAAAATCATTCTCCCGTTTGACGTTCATATTAATAAAAGGTTGAAATACTAACATGGACCTGAATCATAAACATGCAGAGGTCGAATTCACAACATTATACTCAATAGATTAGTTCACCAATTCCAACATAAACAAATTAGTTACACATGGTAAAAGTAAAAACAACACTTACAGAGTTTGACATTACGAAGAAAACGATGGAAACTTCACGATACAACGACCACAATACACCGAAACACACTCAAGTATCTAGAAAACTATTCTAGAACTACAACTCACAAAAGAAAGTACTCAGAGTCGAGTACAAGAGAGAAGAGAAGAGAAGTGTATGGAATGGGGATGCTATGAATGGTGTTGGATGGCCCTATTTATAGGGCTGAGCAAGGGTTCTGACGCTACGCGTCCCTGTGACGCTACGCGTCAGACTCCTGACTCAGCCTCCATTAAACACTTGATAATGGCCACTTTCAATAATTAATCTTGATCATGCCTGGCCACTTGGACATGTTTCCACGAGTTTTTGGTCATTTATGCTGATTGGGGTGGCCCTTGGGCTGAGTGGGGTGCCCATTATTGAGTCCAAGTGGAGTGGTTGGCCAAAATGGAGTGGTTGTTCACGCAGCACTGACGCTACGCGTGGCTGTGATGCGTAGCGTCAGACTCAAAAATAGCAGTTGATGCTACGCGTGGGGTGAGGCTACGCGTCAGATTCTCCAGTGTAATTTTCTCTTGATTTCTTAACTTTTTCACTGCAAAACTAGAGAAAATTGATCAAGGGCAGATTATTTCCAACAACACTCATTTATTGAATTTAAATCCTATTTTTCTAACAAATTAAACTAATTTTTATAATTTTTATGAAATTTTTATTTAAGCTTTTATTGAAAATTTGAGGACTAACAAATACCCCCAACTTGAGACATTGCTCGTCCTCGAGTAAGAGAGAAAAATAAGAATAAAAATTTGAAATCAAATTTTTAAGTTAGTCCGAAAATTTACCACAAAAAATAATTACACAATTTTAACTATTTTGTAATAATCAAAAACTGATTCAAATATAACAAAGGTTTAATGATAAAATTATTTACAATATTCTATTAACAATCAAGCAGAATTTCAGGCTTACCTCACAAGTGTTTATCTCTATGCAATTGGTAACTTGTTTTACTCAATCAATCATAAAATCAAACGAATTTAACTTTGTTTGTCATCTAATCAATGGTTATTTATACAGAGTTAATTCGGAAATCACGAGGTCTTTTTACAGGTTGTAATGAGGCTTGGTTTACAAGAATCAATGGTTTCTCTTGGAATTCAAAAACCTGAAATCATAAAAGAGCATTTTCATAATTTTTAGGCTTTTCTCTTGATCCAAACTCTCATTTATTTTTATTGATGAAAAATAAATACCCCCAACTTGATTCTTTTCACTATTTTTGACTTTTCTTTTCCATATTCTATTTTTTTGAAAAGAATCAAGTTGCTCATTTTCACTCCCCATTTTTGTAAGAACACTCAAAATATTTTTCATTTATTTCAACTGCTCTTTTAATCAATCAAGTATAGGGAATGGTCAAAACAAATTTAGGCTTTAAGGGTACCAAAGAATTTTATTTTAGGCTCAAATTGGCTTGCAAGGGATAAAAGACTTTTTACCAAGGTAAGCTGTTTGGCCCAAGGTTTCATTTCACCAATAAATGTGCCTTGATTATTTTCCCGAATTCTCTGTACAACAACACAAATCACAGATTAAATCAAAATCAATTCGAATTGAAAATATGTCGATTAAAACCCTCAAGTGTTTAAAAAGATCTCTCAACTCACCGGGTTATTGAAATTTGCTTGATGGTTAATAAACTTATTGTAATTAAATTTATCAAAATTCCTAAGTTATAAAGAAATTGATAATTGATTTTACAAAATTGGTTTTATTGTGTAAAAACTCTAAGCGTATAAACTAACTTACTAACGAAAATTTGATTCATTTATTTAAAAGAAGAATTATTTTTCGAAAAAATGAGCAAAAACGAATAAACACACCACACAATGATAAAATGCCATGATATAAAATGTAAATATAAATGTAAATGTAAATCCAAATATAGCTAAAAACAAATGTACTCAAAATAAATGAAGATGGCATCCTCAATCCTCCATCTGATCATCATCATCCTCCTCCTCCTCCTCCTCATCATCACCATCAGAGTCATGATGTGCACTAGAAGATCCACCAGTCTCAGGGTAGGTGGGTAAATCTCCAGGCCAAGCTACATGTGCTGCAAACTCGGCTGGGGTAACATAAGGTGCTCCCTCTCCCTGTAACCTGTACTGATAAAATTCATCGTGAAGATGAATATAAGCTCTGTGAGTGGCAGCCATCATCTGCATCATATGCTGATGCTCAAGTGACATCCGGGCAAAGCCCTGTGTAACAGCATCAACAGATGGAGGCTGCACTGGTGGTCTCCTCCTCCGAGGTCGGGGCTGAGCCTCCTGCTCTAGTGGTGGAAGCTCGCACTGCTGCACAAAATAATCTCTGTTTACTAGAACTTTAGGGACTCTCCCTGAAGAACTAGTAAACTCTGGTGAAGGTACAATGACTCCCTGCCTCCTCAGTAAGGCAGATATGATGAGAGGAAAGGGTATGGGGCGATTCACTTTATACCCAAGGGCATAAAAGTGAATCTGCTCGGAGATAAGCTCGACGATATCAATGGTGTGGCCCTGGAGGATAGAATAGAGGAGGCAACAACGCTCCACTGGAAGGGAAGAAAGATGGGTGACAGGAGTGATATTATGGAGCATGAGGTGGGACCACGCCTGGGCTATGGGGGTAAGCTGGGTCTTGAGGAGGTTAGATGGACTCCTTCCAACCCTACTCAGGTTGAAAAAGATTCCATCCTTGCTCAGAAAATGAGCAACCTCCTCGAGGGAGTATCCTAACTCTCCCTCAGCAAGAATCTTGTTTCTGTTTTCTTTCCAGAAACAAGTGTCATCCTCGGGAGTAGGCTCCCAAGGGTTACCCAATAGGGTACTGATGGTGTCCCGGTCATAAGAGATATGCCGGCCTCTAACCCAACTCGTCCGCTGCTGCCCAAGATTCGGTGCGTCCTGGCGGGTCCTGTAAGCATTTGCGTAAAACTCCATCACTAAGATGGGGTCCCCCTCAGTAGGTAGGGAGAATAGAGGTCCCCATCTCCTCTGCTGCACTCTATCCTGCAGCTCAGGATAGTCTCCTGCACTCAGATCAAGGACCCTCTCCCAGATAAGTCTCTGGCCCTTGATCTGATGAAACCGTGCCCATTTCGCATCCGTGCGAAATCTAGTAGGATCCCTCGGTCCTAACACCTCCTGTCTCTGAGAATCAGGATCTTCAGAAGTGGTGTCAGTGTCTGTGGACTTCCTCTGTCTTTTAGAGGGACCGGCTGTGGGAATGGATTTCTTAGGTGCCATCTGCAAAAAGTAAAAATTTAAAATTAAACACACACTAAATAAATCACACACAAGCAAACAATTATTTGTAAAATATTTTTGGGTTTTCTAAAATTTTTCACAAAAAATGCAATTCAACAACATATTTTTAAATTTTTAATATTTAAAGAAATTAACATACATATATTCAAATAATATACAAAACAAAATACAATTTATTTATACAAATTTGCAAGAAAGTATAACGAATACTAAACGTAAAAATTTATTAATTTAAAAAGAAAACAACAAACAACAAACAAACAGCAAGATTTAAAAACAGAGGCTGACGCTACGCGTGGTGTGACGCTACGCATCAGCCAGTTCCTCCACGCTACGCTTCAGTGGGACGCTACGCGTGGGCTTACAGTTCATCCTCACGCTACGCGTCAGTGGGACGCTATGCGTGAGATGCGCAGTTTTGAAAAAAAATAACAGGGGTTGCACAGCAGCAACCCCTTTCCAAACCACATTATATCCATTCATTTTCTAATTCCTAACAGCAATCAATCCCAATGGTCTTCAAATCCTAATCCTAACCACATTTATTTCTAAAATCGAAAATTAAAACAAAAAGCTAAAGAGGTTGGATTAGAGTACTTACTTGTTGTTCCTTGAGCAATTTAGGGATGAAGAGGTTTGGAAGAGAGAAAAGGAGGTTTTTGAAGTTTAGGTTTGAAAACTAAGTGAGGCAGAGAGGAAGTTTTAGGTTTAAAACCCTAAGATGGGCCTCTCTGGTTCAGTTTTAAAAACTGAACATGGGCTCTGACGCTACGCGTGGGTGGGACGCTACGCGTGGGTGGGACGCTACGCATCAGAACCAAAATTCAGAGTCCACGCTACGCGTCAAGTGGGAGCTACGCGTGGGCTTCTGTTTTTTATTTTCAAAAATTTGGATTTTCAAAAACCTTTTCAGTTTAAAACCCCTTTTCTTTTAAACAAGTTAAAAAATTGTTTTGTGGTTTTTTTTTTTTTAAAACAACCTTAAAAACAAAAAGAAAAGAATGGGTTGCCTCCCATTGAGCGCTAGGTTTAATGTCTTCAGCCAGACATTACCTCTGATTAATCAGGTGGTTTCCCAATATTCTTTGAGGAATCACCTGTCTTTTTCTTCCTTCTTTTTCTTTTCCGATGCCTAATTACCTGTTTTTCATCATTCAAAGCATCGGTTAATTCAAAACAATTTAATTGATTGGGAAGAGATATACCTGGTTTGGTTGAAGGGTAAACTTTTTCCTCATTACTTATCCTGAGGTGTTCATGAGCACTGAAGCTTACTTCTTCTCTATAAACTTTGACTGCAACCATACTTTGATCAACATCTACTTTGATTTTTGCAGTCTTCATGAAAGGTCTTCCTAGGATCAGGGGGATCTCAGTATCTTCCTTCATATCCAGTACCACAAAGTCAACCTTGAAGTGGTACTTGTCAACCTTTACTAACACATCTTCCACAATCCCAAAAGGTTTTTTGACAGAGCGATCTGCAAACTGTAATTCTGTCTTTGCCTCCTTCAACTCATATTCACCAATGCATTTTATTAAATCTAAGGGCATCAAGTTAATGTTAGCCCCTAAATCTAATAACGCATTCCTGATGTTGATATTTCCGATTGTTACAGGAATGGTGAAACTCCCCGGATCTTTACATTTTTTTGGGGTTATACAGTTTGTTTCTTGCTCTGTATCTCTTTGCACATCTTTTTCTTTTTCATTTTTTTATTTTTTTCTATTTTTTCACTTTCTTTTTCTTCTTCTTTCTTTTTCTCACTCTTTTCTTTACAATCAATTTTTACAATATCAGAAGAAACAACATTACATTGTTCCCTTGGGTTTTGAGTGTTTGCAGAAAACCCAGAACTCTTTAATTCGGCTATCTCTTTTGCAAGCTGACCCATTTGTATATCTGATGCTTTTCGGGCAGCTTCATTTGTCTCTACAAACTGCAATAACTGTTGAATAGCTTCCTCTATTTTTGTCAACCTTGCATTGTCAGTTTGTTGTTGCTTGAATTGATTGTTAGGAGGTCTGTTGGAAGGTCCAGTATCCTGTCTCCAGCCAATATTCTGATTTTGCCAACCCTGCAGGTAATTGTTAGGAAAAGAATTTCCATGATTAAAAGGAAAATTACCTAAGGGTGCTCTTTGATGGTTCATGAAATTGGCTTGCTCTTGCTCATTTCCACAGTAACCACATGGTTGTTCTCCCATGCAGTGCGTACATGCTTTAAGTTGAGCAGGGGGTGGTGATGCTACTTGAGCAATTTGAAGTTTTTCCAATTGCTTGCTCATAACTTCAATTTGTTGGGTCAGTAATTTTTGCTGAGCCAACACTGCATCATTTACTCCCAATTCGAGCATTCCTGGCTTCCTTTGCATATTACCTCTTTCATGCTTTGCTTGTCGGTCACTAATAGCCATTGATTCCAATATTTCTATGGCTTCTTCCACAGTCTTGTTCATTAAAGAACCACCTGCACAAGCATCTAACATCATCTTGAACTGAGGCAATAAACCATGGTAAACAATTCGTACCTTTTCGGCATCATTCAGGTTGTGGTTTGGGCATTTTCTCAAAAGTGCCTTGAATCGTTCCCATGTTTCTCCTAATGATTCATCATTATTTTGGGAAAAAGAGTGTATGGCTGTCATTGCTTCAAAATATTTTGAAGGAGAATAAAATCTTTCCAAAAATTTTCTTTCAACATCGGACCAGTTTGCAAAACTACCCGGTGGACAAGATTTAAACCATTCTTTTGCTTTCCCAATCAATGAAAAATGAAAGAGTCTCATGTAAACAGACTCTTCTTGATTGGGTTCAAAACCAATTGTGCTACATAGTTCATAAAAAACAGTTAAATGTTCATATGGTTCTTCATGATTTAAACCAGCAAATTGGTTGTTTTGAATAATATTTAAAGTGGCAGGTTTAATTTCCACTGGTAAAACTAGTCCTTGAAACATTCCCGAAACTCAGGGTGGACCATTTATAGCAGCAAACTGTCCCAATGTTCTCCTTTCAGCAGCCATATTTGAATTTTCAAAAATTTTTGAAGTAGAAGAAGAATTAGTTTGTGTTTTAGATTTCAAAGACTTGATTTTCTTTACAAACTTTTCTATCTCAGGATCAAAATAAATTTTACCTGTGGTAGATCGAGTTTGCATACACAAACTAGACAAAGAAAGTTAGTGTAATAACGATAAGAAATAAATAAAAAAATTATCTAAAGTAAAAAAAAATATTTACCACGGTAATTAAAAAATTACTATTTTACTGAAACAATTCAATCCCCGGCAACGGCGCCAGAAAACTTGTTGAGCCCGACGGCGACTCAGTGGTTCTTTCCCACCGCCGGACTTTTTGTCAATTGGCAAGCGCACCAATCGTTTGTAGTTTTCGAAATTTAGATATCGTTCCACTGGGATTGAAAGTCCAATAACAACAGTAATCTTCTACTTACTATGGTAAATGTGAAGGAAATTATAAACAAAAGAATGATTTATATACAGTTTATACAATATTCACAAAATAGCATGGTTGAGTGATTCATGAGATAAAAGAAAATAAAATCTATCTAAAAAGTTGAGTTGCAATCTAGAATAGGTAAGATACTTGAGATAAACACAGATAAACAAATTATGTTGGAAATTGGATCCCTAATCTAGAATAACAATGAGGAACTCAAGACATGCATATTTAATCATCAAGTTTCATGTCATTGCAGCTTAAAATCATTATAACCGATCCCTCGTGATATAAATTCTAAGAATTCACCGTAAAGTCCGATCCCTCGTGAGCTTTCTCAGTAAAAACTTGCATTAAGACCTGGCCTTATGGCAACAATGGTTAACAACCCCTATAGAATTGAGATACCAGGGGTATTCCAACTTTTTACTTTCGTCAAAACAAGTTTCAATACGGCATAAATAATTATTCTCCCGTTTGACATTTATACTAATAAAACCAGTTTCGATACACATGAAAATCATTCTCCCGTTTGACGTTCATATTAATAAAAGGTTGAAATACTAACATGGACCTGAATCATAAACATGCAGAGGTCGAATTCACAATATTATACTCAATAGATTAGTTCACCAATTCCAACATAAACAAATTAGTTACACATGGTAAAAGTAAAAACAACACTTACAGAGTTTGACATTACGAAGAAAACGATGGAAACTTCACGATACAACGACCACAATACACCGAAACACACTCAAGTATCTAGAAAACTATTCTAGAACTACAACTCACAAAAGAAAGTACTCAGAGTCGAGTACAAGAGAGAAGAGAAGAGAAGTGTATGGAATGGGGATGCTATGAATGGTGTTGGATGGCCCTATTTATAGGGCTGAGCAAGGGTTCTGACGCTACGCGTCCCTGTGACGCTACGCGTCAGACTCCTGACTCAACCTCCATTAAACACTTGATAATGGCCACTTTCAATAATTAATCTTGATCATGCCTGGCCACTTGGACATGTTTCCACGAGTTTTTGGTCATTTATGCTGATTGGGGTGGCCCTTGGGCTGAGTGGGGTGCCCATTATTGAGTCCAAGTGGAGTGGTTGGCCAAAGTGGAGTGGTTGTTCACGCAGCACTGACGCTACGCGTGGCTGTGATGCGTAGCGTCAGACTCAAAAATAGCAGTTGATGCTACGCGTGGGGTGAGGCTACGCGTCAGATTCTCCAGTGTAATTTTCTCTTGATTTCTTAACTTTTTCACTGCAAAACTAGAGAAAATTGATCAAGGGCAGATTATTTCCAACAACACTCATTTATTGAATTTAAATCCTATTTTTCTAACAAATTAAACTAATTTTTATAATTTTTATGAAATTTTTATTTAAGCTTTTATTGAAAATTTAAGGACTAACACCGAGTGAAAACTAAGTGAGAAGGACTCGGATTTCCTTCTTTTCACGTTACTGATAATTTCCAGTCAGCATGGGTAGGATTCCAGTTGGCTTAGAGGCTAACCGAGTGAATTCCAGTCGGTTTTCAGTGCCAGGAGTAACTTTTTGACTCCAATCTTGTCTCTTGCGCATAGTTTAATATATCTAAACCCATTATGCACCCCTAGTATGTAGGACGGCCAGAAGTGGACCATTATAAGCCCACTTTCTTATTTTAATCCTCCATTATCTCCACTAACAGCACTACGATCCACTCACAAGGAGCTTGTCTCCCACTGCCTTGCATTATTAAACAAAGCACTATCCCTTCTGAAACTCTTAGAAACAGAAAAGATAGTGAACCTTCTACCTCTCATTTACTCTCCTTCCTCAAGACCCTTCGAACAGAAGCCAGGAGGACAACCAGGAAGCCATTTTCAGTCAGCAAAACAAGTAAGAGGGGACAGGGTTGTGAATAACTATGAAATGGGTAGAATTGTATGCTGTTCTAAGATTCCAGAATTAACTTCGTAATGTGTTTCTCATTTTTGAAATTGAAAACATGTGAATTTGACTCTGACTTCTTCATGAAAGTTGTAGATATTTTTGTTATCTAAATTTTGAGACCTGAATCAATTAATTTAAATATGTATAGAAAAAGTTATAGCCAAAATACTACAGCATGTTCGTGTGGAAGATTTATCCTATGTTTTGTGTATATATTAATATGTTGGGACTTGTATGTGCATAATTAGCCTTTGATGTCTTCATGAAAGTTGTATATATTCATGTTATGGATTTATAGAAAGTAGTTTCAAGTCAAAATGATTTTTGTAGCTTGAGATATGCCTAAAATACTGAAGTATGTCCAAGCTGTAAATCTGTTAACTTGAGATATGAACTTTATTTTTAAAACTGGGAATTTTGTGTTGAGAATTAGTGATCAGTGTCTTCATGAAAGTTATAGATCTTCTTATTATGTGAATTTTGAGACCTGAAATGACTGATTTGAGTATGTGTAGCAAAAGTTATAGCCAAAATACTACAGCATGTCCGAGTGGAATATTTATCCCATGTTTTGTGTATATATTAATATGATGGGACTTGTACGTACATAATCAGCCTTTGATGTCTTCATGAAAGTTGTAGGTATTTATGTTATGGATCTATAGAAAGTGGTTTCAAGTCAAAATAATTTTTGTATCTTGAGTTATGCCTAAAATACTGAAGTATGTACAAGCTGTAATTCTGTTAATTTGAAATCCGAATCTTATTTTTAAAACTGGGAATTGTGTAGTGAGAATTAGTGGTTGGAACCTTCATGAAAGTTATAGATATTTGTGTTAAGGATAATTTAGAACTGGTTTCATGCCAAAATCCTTTTTGTAGCTCCAGAAACGTTCAAATTACTAATATATGTACGTTTTGGAAAACTCACCTTGAGGCAGTGTGGTATTTCGTGAATAAGTGGTAATTCTGTTTGGAATTTGAAATTGTGTTCTTCATGAAAGTTGTAGATAATTGTATTATTAAGCTATAGAAAGTGGAATCACATGAAAAGGTTATTATTTGCTCATGTTATGATTGTTTTACTAGAGTATGTTGCTGTTGGAAATGCTGAAAGTTAATTATAATGGTTATTATGAATGAAAATGATATTTTCTCTATGAGTAACAATTTATTATTAAACTCTTGAGTGATTATGATTTATTATTGATGTTGTTACGTTTTAATGAGTATCATACAGTTGTATATTTTGGTGGTGAATAATTATGAATGACATAATTAATATATTTGTACATGAATGCCTTGTAGTTATTGTTACATGTGGTTGAAACAGTAAATCCATGATTCTGAAAATTATTATATGTGATGTGTCCTTTGAGGACTTGTGGTTTTCCAAGTGGTTTTGGAAATATTAATATCATGGTATGTTAAATGATAAAGAGAATTAAAGGCATTCATGCATCATAAGCATTTGGACGCACCATGGAATTTTAGGGGTTCCATGATTGCCTACCCTGGTGGGGGGTTACTCTATGATGAGTTAAAACCCTATTTTTGTGATGTGTTGGTCATGGGGCTGTAGGGATCCATGACTGTATAAATTCCTACCGATGTGTTGGTCATGGGGCTGTAGGGATCCATGACTGTATTAATTCCTACCGATGTCTCTATGAGACTTTTTACTGCAGTATTCCCACTAAATCAAATGGATCCAGCATGACATCATTTGACTAATTAAAGACTTAATAATTATAAATGAACTTGTTTGGCATATTCATCATAACATTATGTTTTGTTGATTGTGTTTATGCAATTTTATTTATTTTGTATTTATTCTATATTCTGTCTCACTCTTACATTAAATTTTACAATGAATGCTACGCAGAATGAAGAGTGATGCCCTGATTGATGCCTATATGAATTACTACTTGGACTTTGATTTTTATTTATATTTAATGGGTTGTAATAAATATAACGTATCATGTACTGTCATCATTCTAAATCGTTTCCGCTATGCAAATATTTCATGAATTTTATTAATCACGACTAGTATGCATGATAATATTCCACAATTATCGAATTTTATGTGAACTCTGAGTTTAATTTATGAATTTTAAATTGATCTTTCAAAAACGCGAAAAATTTATTCAGAAAATTATACGGGGCGTTACATCTTCCCTGTCACTGGTTACTAAATTAAAGAAACAACAGCAAAGGTGAGTGTTTGGTATCATAATTAATATAGAATGACAATTTAATAACAAGTTACATATTTGCTAATTCTGGTTTATGCCATTATTCATACCTCTTGTTCTCATCTTCTACTTACCAATCATGGATTCAATTCCAATTCTTTTTCCCCAACTTACCAATCACAATCAACAATTACCATAAAACATATTCATATCATCACACAATGTTAACAATGCATCGAATAACACAACTGACTCTCATATCAATTTGACGCCTAGTATCCGGATACTAAAAGGATCGGCCTTCAGCTGGGGGTCCTACTTGACACCCCGTGAACCCTGCTTGGTCCACTAAGTCCTACTTGACTCTCTACCTCAACCACTGGGTCCTACTTGACCACTGGGTAGCTCAACTGGGCACAAACACCACGGGAGCCAGAAACGAGGGGTTGCACATACCGTCGGCCTTCCTACACCACATAATCACACATGTATATTCATATTTCACATATCATACTGCAAGTGGCCAGCAACAAAACGCATACTCATCAATTGGGCGACCTACTTGTCAAGCCCGCCACCACATTGCCATTATACACATTAATTCATTATAATATCAAGTATTCTAATCTCATAATCACCATGACTCATACACCATTTGCATTCATACAAACATACTCATACAATTATAGTTCAGTATTTATTCTCATTATTTCTATGCTTAATTCATTGACTCAATTCTGTCGTACATATCTATTCTAATTAATTACAACCCGAACACTCCCCTTACCTTGATTCCGAGCTCCGACGACTCGTTCTTGATGAGATTGGCGTTCTCTCGACGCTATGTCCAACGTCCTACGTTCGAAATCAACACCTACTTCACCGTTCGATCCTCTGACGACTGTTTCGTTACTTACGGAGGTCGAAATGCAAAACCCGTCAACGTTAAACCATCCTCATTACTTTAAAAGCCATTTTCAAGCTTCTACGCACTAGAGGAGTAAGAAACGAAAGCTCATTCCTCCATTCATGACCAGTCAGTTTAACGGAGAAAACGAAAGAGATGCGAAAGCTTAATTTAAAAGGCCCATTGGACTCACCTCGAAGCTACGGTCTCAAAAACGTAGTTATCTCAAAGTTTCGGCGCAAGATCAACCTTCCACTGGTGCATGCAAGTCACGGCAGCTATGGAGAGGAAGAAGAAGGAATACTCGCGTGAAGGTGAGGAAGGAGAAAGAAAGGAAAATAAGATTTAAGACACAAGGGCAAAATAGTCATTCTCCCCTTTCTTTTGTAATTTCTTTAGAGTTTTAATTAAGTTTTTACCTTTTTACCTTCATTGGTAATTTCTAAATTTACTTCCTTCCAATTACCCTTCATTTAACCTTTTGTAATGAGTCAATCAAATAAACTTATTTATTTCTACAACATTTAATTATTTGTAATTACTTCTTTAATAATAATAATAATTCCCAAAGTCTTAATAAATCCGGTTGGGCAATTATTAAAAAAATTTCGCCAATTAAAACTTTTCTAAAATATTAGGGATGTTACAGTTTAAGTGCTTAAAACACATTTTTAGGCATCTTTGGACAAAAAAGAAGAGAGTCTGGAGCTTGGGAGCTTTTTTCTTCATTCTTCAATAGCCTTGGAGCTTCTTTTATGGTTTATTTCTCTGTCTCTTTGTTTATTTGATGTATCTAGGGTTGTCCCTCATGACTATGTGTGGCTAAACTTTTCTTTTGTTAATGTTAAACAAACTTATTTCTTTTTATGATTTTGTAGTGAATATTTATTTATGTTTATGCATTTATATCTTGTTAACATTTCTTTTCACTATGATTTATAAGCGATTATTGTTTTATTAATGAATATTGTGCAAGTCCATGTGGATACAATAGTTCAATATACATTAAAACTACAGTCGACTTGATACATTTGCCAAAGGACCAACAACCTCACATTCCCAATTTTACTTTTATATGAGTTTTTGACAATTCTCACAATCACACCTGGTGTATATTTATTTCAAAATTTACACATAGGAGGATAAATTTGATATTTTGATGGAGTTTCCCTCTACCAACTCCATACACTTCAGATCCCACCATTGAAATTTCAATTATCACCAAGCACAAGAAACCCATAACTAGATTTGAAGATAAGAGAGAATTAGAGTTAATATTTAAACAAAAAAGATTCATGATTGAACCAAACAAACCATCATCCGAAATTACATTGAATGGAGTGAGTAAATCAATTAAAGTATAAGCAATCCAATGATGTAGAAGAAAAAGAGGAGAGAAAGAAAATAAACAAGCAAGTGAAAAAGGTAATAGACATAGAGATGCAAAACCAACAATCTTTTTGTACTATCATTTTTTTGGGTAACAAGGAGAAATAAAAACTAGGCCACACAATCATTACACAAGGGAGGAATAATTGTAGATGAAGGTTCTCTCCAAATACACATCCCCAGGAACATGGTCTATGATAATACGCTTGTGAAAAAGACGAAAAACAGAATATTAAAAGCAAAAAGAGTAACTTAGTTTTTTTAAGAAAAAAATAAGTGATGAGAATATAAAAATAGGGAGGTAAGAATATAATTTCTCCTTCCTCGGTACAGTTAGACCGTTCATTTTTACAACTCTGTTAAGGATTATCTCATTATTAAGTTTTAACCATCACTTTTAAATTAATAAGTAAGATATTTTATATTAATATCAAACATCAATTGTGCTGAGTTTATAAGAATGAGTAAAATACTATATCATGAAATGATAAAGTAATTTCAAGGTAATTTGGTGACCATTGTATAATCCTCGCAATAAATCCACACCCACGTTTCTTTTTTGTTTATAAATTTGGAAAAGACTTGCTTCTAAAACACATTGTCAAATTTCATAAATATTTCATTCTATTCATGATCATAGAAGAACTACGATGTCAACTTTGTTAAATTAAAAGCAAGTGAGGGTTTAGACGGGGGAAAAACTAGGATATATAGACTTCACACACGGGGTTTTTGACCCATTTGGGTGTCTTTTAAAAAAAAATTTTACTTTTAGGCCTGTTTTAAAACTATTTAGTGGTCTGGGTGTGTTTGTGTCACATCAATATTTGAATTCGTCTGGTGGAGGGACGAATTTGGAAATTCGTCTACTGGAAAGACGAAATTGCAGGGACCAGGCCACGTGTCAGCACCTCCTAAATTCGCCTGTTGGAGGGACGAATTTGACTGGTCAAATTCGCCTGGTTGGGGGACGAATTCGACACGTGTCAGGCAGGGGAAAATGATTAACAAAATCACCCACACCAGGAGTCGAACCTGTCACCTTTGAGTCATGGTCTGATACCACAACCACTAAGACAACTGTCTCTTTGAGACAAATAAGGAATACTATTAAATATACTACTTTCTATTCTTACTCATATATAACATATTAAATATATATTTTATAACATATTCAATATATATTAATGTATATTCTATTAAATATTAAAATATAATAAATATATATTTAATTTATAAATGATATATTATAATATAAAATATATTTATATTTAATATTTAATATCTATTATTAAATAGGTATATTAATATATTTTATATATTCCATTAATGTTATCAACGTTAATATTATAATATAAATATTAAATATAAATATATATTTTATATTATAATATATCATTTATAAATTAAATATATATTTATTAATATATTTTATATATTCTATTATAATATATTATAATATTAATAAATATATATATTAATATATTAATAAATATATATTTAATTTATAAATGATATATTATAATATAAAATATATATTTATATTTAATATTTATATTATAATATTAACATTGATAACATTAATAGAATATATAAAATATATTAATATACCTATTTAATAATAGATATTAAATATTAAATATAAATATATTTTATATTATAATATATCATTTATAAATTAAATATATATTTATTATATTTTAATATTTAATAGAATATACATTAATATATATTAAATATGTTATAAAATATATATTTAATATGTTATATATGAGTAAGAATAGAAAGTAGTATATTTAATAGTATTCCTTATTTGCCTCAAAGAGTCAGTTGTCTTAGTGGTTATGGTATCAGACCATGACTCAAAGGTGACAGGTTCGACTCCTGGTATGGGTGATTTTGTTAATCATTTTCCCCTGCCTGACACGTGTCGAATTCGTCCCCCAACCAGGCGTCAAATTCGTCCCTCCAACAGGCGAATTTAGGAGGTGCTGACACGTGGCCTGGTCTCTGCAATTTCGTCTTTCCAGTAGACGAATTTCCAAATTCGTCCCTCCACCAGACGAATTCAAATATTGATGTGACACAAACACACCCAGACCACTAAATAGTTTTAAAACAGGCCTAAAAGTAAAATTTTTTTTTAAAAGACACCCAAATGGGTCAAAAACCCTCACACACGAATATTCCCCATTTCAGCAACTAGAAGATTGATTGATATACCTATGAGGTCTCTGGTCTGTATCAAATGCATAAAAAAAGAAGACCAAATGATGGAAAATTATAACCACATCTAGAAATTAAATTGAAATGGTTAAACCGTGAGCGCATGAATTCTTAGGTTCCTTAAGAATGAAATTTATGTTGAAACTAGATGAAGACCCGCACATAAATATATAAATGAAGATAATTTATAATAAACTTTTTATGATGAATATATTCTTTAGTATATGAATATATTCAATATATTTATAAGAGATATAGCCTATGATATTAATATTTAATATTTAATAAATCAATATATTAAATAGATAAATTTGAAATAAACAACAATAATATTAGGAATGAAAGTGTTTATAACCATATGTTTTGAAAATAAAATTTAAACATTTTTAGAAATATACAATTATAAGTTGTAAATATTTTTTATAGGAAATCTTGTTTGTTCACTTATATATTTCTTCTCGGTGATTGCAAAATCCAAGTCAATTACCTAACCTCCCCTCTAGCTTCTTCTCTCTCTATAACGATGGACAAATTTGAATTCAAAAGTCAAATTTTAATATACTTATACTATCATTACACAAATCTAACCAAATCATTATAATTTAAAATTTAGTAGCATTCAATAAAATAAATACCATCCATTACCATATGCATAAAATACATATAAAAACATATATGAAGTTTCAATAGGGATAGTTATTGATTTGTGTCTGACACCGATTTTAATTCAAAGGCGTATAATATACCAGCTACTAAATAGGCAACATGATATTAATGTAGATGATAACTGGTATGTCTCTCCACATTCAGGTCACTTATGACCAGTGTTTGAAGAGGAACCCTATAAATGCTAAGGACATACCAAACTTAAAAGTTATAGATATGTCAGATATCACTGAGTAAATGACGGTCTTTCAATACTGAAAAGACAGTGCAGATATGTCAGATAGGATTGAGTCTATGACAATTTTTACCATGAGATCACCCCAATGATTAAGGATATACACCAGCTCCGCAATTCCTTTAGCTCAGCAGGTTTTCTCTGGACTAAATGACAGACAAACGAAGCGGCGCATTTGGTGGCGAAGCTAACCTCTGAGAACACCCTAGGGAGAAGATGGTGGTTGAACCTTCCTTTGGCCTTGAGGAAGACCCTTGCTCATGATAAACGGTGTATCTCACCCTCCTAGTTCTTTCGCTTCCTCTTTCCTAGAACTCATGTTGCTAGCTATCTCACCCGTTTTGAATGATCCTTTTGTCAGCCATGGTTTCACCTAGGGTAGGGTACCATTCTTCAGAGGGGATTGCCTTGTTAAGTTAAGATTTAGTCTTGTTTGATCTTTGTTGCTTTTGTTAGCAGGCCTATGATTATTTTTCTAATCTTCATAGCCTTATGTATTGTACATTTAGGTTTCTGAGCCCAATTCTTATTTGGCCTTATTGAATTTAAGTCTTTTCACAAAAAAAAAAGCAATCATATTTAAGACATGAGATGACAAAGTGATTTTAAGGTAATTTGGTGTGCATTGTATCATCCTGGCAACAAATCCATATTTTACATTTTCTTTTTGTTCATAAATTTAGAAAAGAACGTCTAAATTAATCATTGATAATATGATGTTTCATTTTCTAAAATATATTGTCAAAAGAACACTAAAATGTCAACTTTGTTAAATCAAAACACAAGTGATGGTTTAGACAATAAAAACAAGGAGGTGAGTATGCATGTTAATTGGTATGATGAGCACCAAACTAGAAACTATGCTTAGACTTTTGTTTGGACCCAAGATTCGTGACACCAATTATGGTGAGTCCATTGTAGATTTAGTGTTGAATTAGCCTCCAACTTTCTAAATTGCTTCCAATCACTAAGCACCATCTTCAAATCTGCCATCTTGGCAGTGATGCTTCTGCAGCAGTTGGCATGCACAGTGGCGACTGCCCTAAAATCTTTGCTATTTTCACAAAAACCACTGAAATAAAGGGTGTCCAAGAACCTAACCCTAAGTCCCAATTGTCCAATTATGCCATTTCTAATTAGCTCAAAAAGCACATCTTGCTCTTTTTTTCCCGTGGAGTTATCTTTTTGGCCATACCATGTTTCAAACAAGGAGATGGTTTTGTTGTTTGACCTCACAAAGTAAAATCCTGTGTTGATTGCATTCTTTTCTGACCAAGCATCTCTAAGCTGGAAGTTGTCTGTGCTGATTTGTAGGTCCTCTCCCTCATCCTTGCTCAACCTTGTAAATGGGTTTCTTAGCCACATTACATCTGTGTCCTGTCAAAAAATATTATTTTTTATCATTGTTATTGGTTTTTTAAAAGAAAAAGTTTAGATTATGGCATACTTTAACATTTGATAAACACTTATAGAATTATTTACAAATCATTCATTAAATCAGAGTGAAAATATGGATTTTAAATATTACTCTAACTATGAAAACTGAAATTTTGAAAACAAGTGCGAATAGAGGCAACGTGGTTTTTGATTTAATTAATTTCGTGATGTTGTTTTGAATTATAGCCAATACATTTTATGTATGTTCTATATCGATCTTTATGTCACTATGATGGCCGACGTAAAATATGTAAGAGAGCATTACACACCTAACAAAGTTAAGGTTGTCTACCAAAAAACTTAATGCAATATGTGACATCGTGGAATAAGCATTAATTTGACGTTTGACAAATCAAATAGGGAACTTCCTTTTGTAGCACGAAGAGAAAAGGGAATTAAAAGAAAAAAATTTCTTCTTGCGAGATAAAAGTTGTATAAAAATAAAAATGATAAATGTGTTATATGTGGAAAATAGTTATCACATATGGTTATGTATTTATTTGTTAAATATATGTAACATCATCATACACATTAGATATTGATATGATGATTTCTCGTGTCAAATGTTTATTGTATAAATATAGAATAATTCACACAATACATTTTTCTTAATTTTTAATTTCACACATCCATCAATGATATTTGACAAATGGACTCACTACATTAGTAGCATTTGACATGTATGATACACAATTAATGAATGAGTCTATGACCATATAAAATAAGTCATAACACCCAAAAATTAAAGAGAAATAACAGATTAAAACATTTCAGAAAAATAAAGAATTTAACTTAAAAAAATAATTAGGGGTTTAATTTTAAAATTATAAAAAAAATAAGAGACCGAAAAAGTTATCTAGCTTAATTAATATAAGAGACTTTTAATTTAGCATAGGCAAATCAGGGAGCTAGAAGGAACTATGATACAAAGCTAAGTAGTGTACCATGTACCATAAACCATGTATAGAAAAACATGACATGTGGTGTTTTCATAGTTCACAATCCATTATATATAAGTTTCAAGCACGTGTGCCCATCTCATTTTCGGGACATTCTGAGGGAGCAATAAAGGAGAGAGAAAAAAAATATTCACAACGAGAGAGAGAGAGAGAGAGAAGATTGAAAGAAATAAAAGTTAGAATTCAGAAATTGGGAAATTTTAATTGTTATTTAAAAAGTTGTCTTTTCTTTTCTCCTTTCTGATCTCTTTTTAATTTTTTTCTTCTCTCCATTTATTTTTTCTTCATTTTACACCACATTTAGAGGAAAGAAAAGATTTCAGTGATATTATTTTTGATTAAAAATTAATGGAGGATAAAATTTTCGTTTTTATGTTTGGTTCAAAATTTTCCCAACTCTTTCGTTAAAATCTATTTAATTTTTTTCCATTTGCTTACCTCCTCTCCCTTTATTTACCTATAGCCTTTTTGGTTAATTGGTAACACTAAAAATGCATGTTGCATTGCATGTGGTCCTTTACACGTACGTTACCCTCACAATGCTACAGAATAAGAAACGTACCATGAAGTAGGCTTTTTCACATCCTTTTCTATAGACCTCTCTGTTAATTTTCGTGAAACTGTAATCATATATGATATATCAATATAATCTATGTTAACTTTTATTTAAAACTTAATTAAAAATTTATTAAATAACAAAAATCATATACTTTTAAAAAGTGAAACACCAAAATTATACGATTAAAATTGATTCTAAAGAACTAAAATCACACCAACACCATAATTGATGAATAATAAATGTCTCTAAGTCCCAACTAGGTTGGCCAACTGTTGGGGGATTTCAATGATTCAAAAATATCAAGTTTAACTATTTTCTTTTTAAACAGAAAAAAAAAATATTGAAGTACATTATGTATGAAAATGTTACTAATTAGCTCCAATATGAACAATATATATAACCTTGTACAGGATTCAAAAAAGGTTTTTAATTTAAAATTGTGTAAATCTTGGTTGGGAAATCACATGAGAATACATTAATTTTATTTTAAATAAAAATTCCTTTAATATGATTTTTTATAAAGTGATTCTATATATTTAATTTGAATTTAAATATAAGATATATTAAACAAAAATATTTAATAACAATAAACTATATCCATTAAGAATTCTTGCTCTTATTTTTTTAAAAAATTAATAACTATTTTTCCTTTAACTGCTATATATCTATATATAATTTTATTTCTCCATCCCATTTGAATAACAGGGTCAAACACTATTTCTGAAGATTTCTACCTAAGGAAACAAATGAACATGCAATTTATTAATATAAGGATTATATTCCTTGTAGTTTGACCCAACCCAATTATAATATTCTTATATATTCACATCTCAATTAAAAAAAATAACGGTAAATGACCAGAGTTATTCCAAACATCAATTCATTTTTCTTATATATCCCAGTTTAAATATACTGATTATCTCAGTTAAAAAAAACTATATAAAAGTTTAATATTTTTTTCAAGAGCTTTTTCTATTCAACATTAATAGATGAGGCATAACAATGACACTCTAATAGCAAATAGCAAAGACTGCTTTTGAAATGTTATGATTTAATATAGACAACTTTTTAATATGTCAAAATATATATCGCATAGGTAGCCAGCAATGCGAAATAAATGAGTACAATTAATGGATGAATACGTGTATTATAATAGTCATTTTTATTAAACAATATTAGTTTAGATTAGGGGAAGATTATAATATTCATTTTGGGTATACAAGATTAGTTATAAGTATGTTTTTTTTATTAAATATTATGCAGAAGTTATAATTTTTTATTTAATAAAATATATTATGATAAAGAATATGATATTAAAAAAACATGATGTCATAATAGTAGTATTATTTACTTCCTTTGTATTATCTATAAATTATAGGATGAACATATGAGATTAAACGAATTATAACAAAATTAAGAATTTAACCAGGATTAAATTAATAACAATAATAAATTAACTTAAACTAATCACCTAATCAACTTAGAATCCAACTAGACTGACACATCTAATTTGATTTTGATAAAAGTACTTACGCAATATACATTACCTATCAAGTAACACTTTGGTACTAGTTAGGGAAATAAAATTATAAAAATGGAAAATATTTAAAGGTTAATATTAATTTTTTACAATGTTTAAAATAGTCTAAACTCCGTTTGATTGTAGGTTTGACCTGTTCTAACGAAGAACCAAATAAGATCTAAGAGATTGGTCAAAAATCTCAATTTAACTAATCAGAGTGTTTTTTTATTCATTTTCATAACTTTTTCTCCGTCCACAGAGAAAACAAATACTAATCCATCTTAATTGTGGAATGGATAACATGAGAGTGCTATCCGCACCTGTCACCTAATTTTCGTCACCTAATTGTCATCCCTCTTGTTGTGTTCTTGAACATGAGAAAGCAGTGACAAAACAGAAAAATGAAGGAATTAGAGAAAAATAGGGTACGTACAGTGAAAACGAAGCTGTAGCCACGTTTGAGAAGATCCAAGAGGAAAAGAGTCCTTGTCCACATCATGTTGATGAAATCTTGAGACATGTACAGTTTCTCACCTTCGAAATCAAAATCAACACCTTCCGTTTCCAATCTAAAGCAATTCAACTTGAGAAATTGGCACCGCTCATAGGCGGTTCGATCAACCGCCACTATAAGAAGCTGATCAATAAGAGGCCTCGTTCCCTCTCCAAGCCAAAAGCTACTTAGAAATAAATCAAACATGGTTGTATCACTCTTCACTTCTTGCTCTGCATATGCCTTATTCACTATAGCAACTATCACCGTTTTGTTTCCCATTGACGATGATTTGGCCAAAGCAGAATCAAGTGCATCTCCATGCACTTCACTTTCGGCCACCGTCTACACAATAAATTAATGATATTATGTATAAGGTTGAAATTCTCCACAACATAAGAGGGTTATGATTAAAGAGTTAATATATACCAATGAACCATGATTTGTTTTTGATTGCTTGCAGTGTGATTCCTTTTGGGTGATAACCAAATGGTTGGGGAAAGAGGAGGACCAATAGAAAAGCAAAACAACCCCAGTGAAGAGTAATGTTGCTTTAGAATTATCCATGGCCTTGTTTGCAGACACTGCCAAAATTTAGAGTGGTCAAATGTTATCTTATATATGACACAAGTACAAGAATGGAGAATAACGCAATTGAGTAGCAAGATCATACCAAGTGGTTGTTTGGTTGGTCGAGTTATAAAAAAATAATTTTTTAAATAGTATACAAAGTTAATATTAATTATTGAAATTTTATTTTTATAATTAATTATTAAAGGGATATTAAGTGTTTTGATGGGAGACTTTTAATAATGTCATCTATTGACAGCTCACATCTATATATGATGAATTACTCTGAAAAATTCAGTTCTTTTTCACCACTAAAACTCTTAATAAAAAGTTTAAAACGCCAATTATTAATTATAAAACGTTTTGTTTTTATTCAAATACATTATAAATATTACAATGTTTTAAAATTTTTAAAAAATTTCTCTAAATATTGTAAATATTATAATTCTTTTATATTTTAAACATATTTTAACTAAAACTTTTTAAAGTTAACAATTTTTAATTTAAAAATGAGAAATTTCAAATCACACTAGAATTTTACTGTTTCGATATCTTTTTATAAAACCGATCCCTTAGAATTAATTTTTTGTTACATACTGATCGTTTGGTTTGTTTTGGAATTTGTTGACTGACAATTATATCTGTAAGACTAATATTATTACTATTTAATGTTGTTTGATTTTGTTTTTGGTTTCTGAATTTTAAAACTAATCTATATGGTAAATTTTTAAAACTATTTTTCAAAGAAATGATAGTAAATTTGACAATATGATTTTGAGAAACAATTTTTAAATTAAAAAACAAAACGCCATTTTTATTAATTTATTTTAAAAATTAAAAAATATTTTATTAATTAAATTTATAAATGAGACGCACAAGACTAATCGAAACTAGTAGAAAGGTACGTCACCCAAAGAGAATTAAGAGGGTATAATAGAAATTTACTCAATAAATATTAAATGGTATAAAAAATATCTAAATAACAGGAAAGCTTATCTCTAGTATTTAAAAGTTAGTTAAAGTGTGTCAAATCAATTGCACGAAAATATTTAAATATTATTTTTTAACAAAATTAAGTATTCACCAAAATTGCTTCCAATGAAATAAGAAGGCCTTATTTTAATTTTAAAAAAATAATTCAAACCTTTATCAACTATTCTAAAATAAAAAAATAAATTTATTTTTAAAGAATAAAAAACCTTTTTTAATAATTTTTTTGTTGTTTTAAAAAACAACCTATTTGTATAAACAATCCTTAATTAATGTTAGATAAGGCTTATTAAATATTATATGGTGGAAATACTACTTACTAAGTTTAATCATTTAACTTAATGTTTGAAAAAATAATTTAATTATTTACAAATTTAGTTAATCAAATCAAATCATTTTTATTTTTATTTTAAAAATATATTTTCAAAATAAATTTATCAAACAGTTTTTTAAAAATTAAAATTAGTTTCTCAAAATTATATTGTCAAATATATTTTTATTTTTTATTTTTGAAATTTGTTTCAAAAATAAATTTTAAAAATATAAAAACAAAAAGTAATTTAAACAATTCTTAAGTTCTTTTTTTGCACAATATGCTTAACGTAACATCCTTAAAATTAACTTTTTGGTAATTTAAATTGGCCAAATAATTAAATTGAATGAGTTAAATAATCCCCAAGTAATTAAATTAATTTTTAGAATTTACCGGGATAAGTTTCTGGTAACCGTTAATTAACCAGTTGGTTTTAAAAATTAATTGGACATGCTAAGTTACCTAAATACCCCTAAGTCACTAAATGCAATGCTTTGTCAATTCCCTTTGTTCATGCACGTTGTTTTGGAGGAAAAGAAATTGGATTTAAAAACTCATTTCACTCTCTCCTTCACACATGCTACAGTAAAAGGCAAAAATTGAATTTATTCTCCTCTTCACTCCTCCGCGGGCTGCATGCAAGAAATGGGAAAGGCTTGGTCCTTCACTTCCTTTTCCTAATTCCTTCAAGTAAAGACAAGGGTGCATAATCTCCTTCTTCCTCCTTCATACGGCAGCCATTGATGGGTTGTTTGGAGCTCCAATTTTGAGTTTGAAACAGTAAACTCATGAACCCCAAATTCTGATTTTTGTAAATTGTCGAACCCTAATTCTTGTGTTTCCTTGAACCTAAAGCGTTTCAGAACTTGTATAGTGTTGTGGGTAACGTGAAGTATGTCAGAATCGTTGGGGTTTTGAGCTTTCGCCATTTGTGGTAAGTTTCATGATACCCGTTGGTTGATTTTGGCTTTGTGCGGTGAAACTTGAGTATTGATCAGGTTAATTTTAATTTAGGAACCATTTCGGAGGTGATTCAAGTAACGGACATCATTGAGGTTCTTCCGGAATAGAGTTTTGGAGTCGATAGCTTAGCTCGGTAAGTCGTTAATTTATAAAATAATTATTAATGGGTTATTTTTGTAAGGGAATCCCTAGTACATGAGCAGCAGAAATACAAGGATTCCCATAGGATTTGCAAAGCGCCGTGTTTCAAAGCATAAGATAAACACACACAAAAATTTATTTTTAGGATTACCTCTTGAAGAACACCGAAGCAGTCGTAGCCTCGTCCTTTAGGAGTCTACACGAGCACTCCCACCAAAATCGCAACACTTGCCAACTGCTAGTTTGACGACGTGTAGCTCTTGCAACTTTTGCGAATTTATGTCTCTCTTTAGTGAACGGCCTATGAGCATCTTATGCTCTATTTATAGTCTTAGGTTTGACCTAATTTGTTCTCTCTAAAGAGTGGGCTCCTTACTCATTTTGAATGAGTTAGGCCCAATAGCTTTATTTTAGTGCAACTAAAATAAAACAAAACATTTTCTGATGGGCTTCTCTATGTGTGTGACCCTATAGGTAAAATATCTGGTCATATTAATAATAAATTATTTTATTATTAATATAAAATAAGAGTGACATCTAACAATGCATCATTATGTCCGAATATTATTTAATATCAACATAACCTATAAGTGATAGTTATTTTATATGTTTATTCCTTTTGTCACGATATCCTAATTAGGCCCAAGGCATGGTCACGTCATCCTTGTACGACCCAATTTATTTTACTTGATACCAGAGCAGACTTGATCCAAATAAATATATAATATTTATTCTTTCTAGCATAGTCATGCGTTTCCTTAGTCTTACTCCATCAAGTGGCCTATAGATATCACTCCTATCATATAGGAGAAACAAATCCATCTACATCACTCACATCCCTCTACATAATTTGTTCATTGCCTAATCACAACCTTTATAGTCCTCTTGTTATAGAAGACGTTTAATTGTATTAAAACAACAAACTCCTCATGTAGGAATCGTAGTGACTTCAGGTTAAAGGACTACATATACCATTATCACATTGAGAATCGTTTATGACATCCATGTAACGATCCATGCAACGTTCTCATGGTGGGTCTGTCCAGTACATCATTACTCTTAATGTGTACCCGTGTGAAAACTTGATATCATCTATATCTATGATCTGTGAGATCAGGTCATCAGTACACTCACACACTAGTCTCAATGTATTTACATGTCCCAATGACTAGGGACATTTTAGGAATAACTTTCATATGACCTATTACTCCAAGGATAAATATGTTTTAAAACAATTTTAAACTGAAATACTTATTTTATTGATAAGCAGAAAAATGATACAAATGAAAAAACATAAAAGCTCATAGTGAATAAACTAACAGTTTTAGCTTTGGAGTGTGAATTTAACATCGTACAAGTTAGTAAAAATTAAATATCCTTGTTTTTAGAATTATTTTGGAAGCGTTTTATAGCTTTGAGTTGATCAGAAAAAAGTATCAAAGGTTGATAGCGACTATTGGTAAGTTATAATTACCGAATATCAAAGATATTTTCAGTTATAGATTTCGGAGTATGAATTTGATAGCGTGCGGGTTATTAAAAATAAAATACTTATGTTTTAGGAATTTTTATGTTACCCGTTGATGATCAGAGAGTATTCGGAAGCGTGTATCGGACCCTTTGACGTGTCTCGGTGAGTTATGAATTACCGATTAATTATGGGCTAATGAATTATGGCGTCAAACTGTAATTTTAATTAAAATGAATATTTAGTGGTTTATAGGAATTATTAAGGCTATGAGTTAGTGCTTGAAGCGTGTTGGAAGGCTTTGAGAGCTTATGGATTATTTATTCCAGGTAGGGGGAGCTGTTATATTTTAAATGCATGGTTTATGAACGGGTTTAGGGTATATTGCTATGTTATGTGTTATGTAATTGTGAAATATGATGATTGATGTATTTTAAGTTATAAGATAATTGAGAAATACCCCGCTTTTTGTGATATATATGAAATATTATTTGTTGAAGTGATTCTCGTTCATAATGTGATATTGAATTGCATGAGATATAAATTGTGAATGTGGTTGATGTGATATATTGCATGAGTTGTGATGAAATGATGGAATTAAATTCTATGCATGAGATGTGATAGAATAATATTGATAAAATTAGGATATTATATGTGATGCAATTGAATGAATGGTTTGGTATCATTCTATAACATGAGATGCTTGGTGTGAATTGCATGATATTGTATAAATGGAAAAATGATGACCAGTGGAAGGTTAGGAACCCTGTGTTAGTGATTTCAAGTTATAGATTGTTGGGCTAGGTCTTGTGAGAGCCCGTGATTACCGTAGGAGCTAGAGTTAAGTCTCGAGACGTCACGAGGTGATCGGTATCACGCGGAAAGGGCTAATGGAGTGAGGCTAGGATGGAATCTGTAGTTGAAATTATTGTTAAGTCGGATCTGCATGCATATGCATTGGTGTATGTTATTGGAAATAACATAATAGTATAGCCTATGTGATTTGATATTGTGAATATTTGGTGAGTGTGAATTTA
Source organism: Clitoria ternatea (assembly GCA_037962975.1). Taxonomy (NCBI): domain Eukaryota; kingdom Viridiplantae; phylum Streptophyta; class Magnoliopsida; order Fabales; family Fabaceae; genus Clitoria; species Clitoria ternatea. The sequence continues at coordinate 168,573,019 of CM075673.1, forward strand.
GTTGAATGGTAGTGAATATTATTGATTGATTGTGATATGGTATAGTATATTAGAGAATTGGATAGAATAATCTGATTCAATAACTGTCATTTAACATGTAATCTGCTCACCCCTATTATGTGGCTATATTTTTCAATGAAAATGGACCGTGATGGTGATTGGTGAGATATTTCCATGCTTGTGCAGAAGACAAGTTGTATATATTGTCTATATATATATATATATATATATATATTATATAGTATTTTGTGATGTAGCCTTGGCGGCTCCTGTAAATATCTATTTTGACTATTGTATATAACTACTTAGTTGATCCTAGGTAGCTAACGGCTTCAATTGGAAACCTAAATTTATTTTGGTTATGTATATGATGATGTGATGATGACATAGATATTGATGATGATGTTGGTTGTGGTGACCATGGATGGTCCCATCATATATATAGGTGATGCTTGATATGCCCAAGAGTTGTGTTTATAAGATTGATGCGTAGTATGAATATGATAGGCAGGAACTGTTGATATGTATGGATGAGTTATAATTGGGTTAGAATGCGCCTTAGATTCTGGTTGATGAGAAAGACATGAAAATGAAGTTTCATACTGAGTTTTAAGTTGAATTGAGTAAATGATTGGCTCATAATGCGTTACGTGAAATTTAGATACCTCCGAATGGGTTTGAACAACCAATTTGGGGCTGAATTTAAACCAGAAAAATTTTCTTGGGGTCTTTTTATGATTCTTTAAATTAAGAATGTTTCACTTACAAGAATAAAGAAAAATAAAATAGCAAAATATAAAAACTAACTAACTCTCTTATAGTTCACCCGACATTCGTGTCTAAGTGAGGAAGTTTTTGGTTGGTTAAATGTTGATAAACTTAAATCAAGGTTGAACTAACTAAAATACACCCACACCATGATTACACAAGTGGATATATGTTGGGTTCCTTCCCCATAACCAAGTTTGCTAAAAGGGAAATTTTAAAATATGAAATATTAAATATAAATAATAAATATCAAATAGAATTACACATATAATATTAAATATTAAATATTTAAATACTAAACAAATATGATATTATAAATTCAATACTAAATATTATTACATCTATTCCTTAATATAAGAATCTTTTGAGAAATTTATTTAGTTCTTAATATAATAAGAACTCCATCAAAAAGTCAACAATATTAATTAATTTTTCACAAAAATACTCATTAAATAAGATAATCCGGTGTCAATACCGACCCCTCGACAATAAAGACAGGTAAGAAGGCAAAGGCAGGAGACAAAGTTTAGAAATGGCAGACTCAGACAATGAAATGACTGATATGCCTATTGAAAGGGCCTTGGTTTAAAAGACTGTCATCTGGTCAGAACTACAGAACCAAGTAGGCAACTTGCTTGAAAAAATGATTAGACCCTATCAAGTGTCACATCATGAGTTAGACCTCCAAAAAAACTATAAATACCATTATTCATTGCCAGATAAGTAAGATGTATTAGTTCTTATTATCATATACCTATTCACTCTTATTACTCTGTTATACCTAATCTAACTTAAGCATCAAAGAGTCTTTGTAGGTATAACCACCACCTATTCTTACGTGTAGTGAACCGAAGTGCTTAAGCATGGAAGTTGAAGAACTCGTAGCTCCCACTACGCCTGTGTTTTATAATACTGGATTCTAACTAAATTGGTGTAATAATAGAATGAATCTAAGTTAATAAGTATTAAGAAATTAGAAATATTGAGACAATCTAAGTTAATTATAAATTAGAGTTAATTATAAATTAATAAATTATTTTTTGTTACTTTTATTGAGATTAACAAGCAAGTAAAGCGGCAAGAGAGAAGGGTTTAAGAAAAGAATAGCTCAAAAGTATTGCCTTTATTGAGAAAAGTGTTGTCTTTCCTTGAAAAAGTGCTGCTAAAGGCCATGAGTGTAGTACCACACCCAAAATCAGCGTAAGCATGTCCGGAATTAGGGATGGCAAACCGGGGCTAGCCCGTCGGGCCCTAGCCCACCCCGCCAAAGCCTGCCAAAAAGTGGGCCAGGACGGGCTAAAAGTTAGGACCTGTCCCGTCTAGCCAAAGTTAAATTAGTTAAATTTATAATTTCTTTTAAAAAATGTATCAAATTAAGATAAAAAATTTTAAAAAAATATTTTTAAAAAAATTAAAAAAGATATTATTAAAAGAAATGTACAAGTAGTAAGAGATGCATATTTTTTTAATTTTAAAAAATAAAAGTATATATTTTAATAAAATAAAATATTAATTATTTAATTAGTAATATTTTATATTTCTTCTTTTGGCGGGGGCCCGTCGGGTTGGCCTACCCCGCCAAGGTTTTGTTACGGGCTAAAAAATCTTGTTTGTCCCGCTTATTTTGACAGGCTTAGCGGGCCAACCTGCCAAGCCTAACCTGTTTTGCTATCTTTACCCGAAATCAGTGTTTCATGTCTATTGCTCAATTTTTACGCATCCCTACACCTATTTGGTCTAGCTTAGGCACGCCCAGGACCTAATTCATGTAATTACTCTTCGCCAACCAGCATGGTTACGCTTAGAACTTCTAGCGTGAGTATGCCCAACTATATGTGATGTAATTATGCGTTTTGAGCATTCCTACGCCTAATTTCTAGTGTCATAATACCCATTGTGTGTCTAATCATTTAATTTTTAGTTAAGGGATGAATTACATAATTGTAATTAAGTTACTTCACTTTTACTTATTAGTTACCTATATATAGGTCCTGAGCTTGTAACATTAACACCAATCATCATATTACCCATTCACTATAATAAAATTCCATATTTTATTTAGCTTTTTTTATCAACTTTCTCTCTTTTATTTTCTTTGTTTTGGAATCTTCCACCATGAAACACTCTTCCATCTCATTCTCCTTCATCCCTTTCACCATGTGTGGCTAGATTCTAAGGTTAGGAAAGGATGAATTTTGAAGCAATGCTAGGGGAATTATGATTTACAATTTGTAATTGTGATGCGTAGAGATTCAGTGATTAATTGGAATTCTCATCTCCTAATGTTGTTCTTAGAGTGATCATCCAAAGATTGATTGAAGAATTAGATTCAAAAAAGGAATCATGGTTTCTAATTCAGATATAAGATTATCAACTCAATTTATGAGTGGCCTAAGGGATTAGGCTCTTTCAATCATAAGGTCTCTATTAATTCACGCATTTCGATTTTTTGTTTCATGTTTACCTAAGAGATTAGAGTTCATGATATGACACATTAGAGATTTTGACCTAAGAAATTAAGCGTTGTCTATTTTGTGTGAATCAGTCTTCAATTACTAGTTAAGGAATGACTTCAATCCTAATCAACTAATTGCATTTTCTTATCCTTACTTTTATTTTTATTGTATGAAAATTATTGAAATTTTATAAATAGAAATGTTGCTACTATTATGAATATTTATATATGTAATGGATGTCCATAAGGATGCATGTGACACTTTCACTTCTCATTGTCCCTTTGTCCATATGCTTGTTAACTCCCTATAAATAACACTCCATCAAAATATGAAGATGCTTAAGAAAGAAAGAAAAACTTCAACTTTTCTCTAATTCTTCTCTTCTCTTTTCCCATTCATCTTCCATAATTTTTAGTTTATTTCATAACACGTTATCAGCACGAGGTTCTGACCAACTGAGATATAAGGTAACAGAAAATTTTAATTTCTTTTCATAATTTCATTTCATTTCTTTATAATTTCATTCCAATTTATATTATATGTATATATATATATATATATATTATAATAAGTTCCTGAAGAGCTTATATTCCACACATCCCAACAGGATGTATAAAATATTAATAAGTTCCTGAAGAACTTATATTTCGAACATCCCTATGGGATTTAAAAGAATTCCTGAAGAATTCTTGAAAATATTTACTGATAGTTCCTGAAGAACTAGAAATCAAATAATTTGTTATTTTATCGCATTTTAATATGTTAATTAATTATATTTATATTATGATTTATATATATATATATATTATATTACCTATGCTTTATATATTACCAGTACATGTTTTATGATCCTATGCTTTATGTATTACCTGTGCTATATATATTATTTGTACGTGCTTTATGCGCCATTGATCCTATGTTTTATTAAATTGGTTTTGCAATTTGATTTTGCACTATATGCGCCATTACCTCCTGCACTGCGTTTTGTCATTGATCCTATGATCCTATGCTATATATTTCCTTATGCAATAATTGATTACTATAACTTCTACCAACTGTGTAGATTATTTTATATTAGTTTATATTACTTTTCATTGCTCCTATAACTTCACGCGGGATAGATTTCCATGTTGATCATAGGATGTTATTTTATTAAGTATTATTCACCTTTACTTACTTTATACCAATTATTTTATTGTTACTTCATGATTCATGGAATGCTAGTATAGCATTATTGCTCACCTACTTATATTTTTTTTTATTAGGAACTTTACATAATGCTAATTGTGCATGTTATATTATTAACTCCTAGAACTGACGGTGGAAATTGAGATTTTATTTTATTAAATAATTAATTTTAGACTCATAATTGGTATTTATAATCAATATAATATATTTTATTATATAAAGAAATTAATAAATAAGAACTACCACTAGACCACTAGTACTTAATAACATTTTATAAAAACTTTTAATTTTCACTGTTAAATCACTTATGTGATATTTTATTTTAATTTATAACCAATATTATTTTTATAATTAAATATATATATATATATTTATAATCATCATTGACTTGTTATAATTATTGTTATTACCATTTATTGGAATATTATCTAACTTATTATTTGTAATTTCTTGCATAGAAATACATATGACAAATATTACCAACCTTGAATTCGTGGCTCTTGACATATCTTGAAAAAATTATCTATCATGGACATTAGATGCTGAGATCCATTTAGATGCAAAAGGTCTTGGAACACGATTAAAAATGGAAATCAGGCATCCGGTCAAGATAAGGCTAAAGCCATGATATTTTTACGTCACCATATCCATGAGGGCTTAAAGAATAAGTATTTAACAGTTAAAGACCCTCTTGTTTTATGGAATAATTTAAAAGAGAGATATGACCATCAAAAGGATATAATTCTTCTAAAAGTCCGTTATGAATGGATGCATTTGCGCTTTCAAGATTTTAAAACTCTAAATGAATATAATTCTGCGCTATTTAGAATTACTTCAAAATTGGAGTTATGTGGAGAAAAGATCACTGAAAGTGATATGTTAGAGAAAACATTCTCCACTTTTCATGCATCCAGTATGCTCCTGCTGCAACAATATCGCCAAAAGGGCTTTACAAAATATTCTGAATTAATTACTTGTCTCCTTGTGGCTGAGCAAAATAATGAATTGCTTATGCAAAATCATGAATCTCGTCCAACTGGAACTGCTCCATTCCCAGAAGTGAATGTAGCAACACACGATCATAATACTCGTGGTCGTGGCCGTGGTCGTAGCCGCGGTCGTGGACGAGGTAATGCTCGGGGACATGGCATTGGCCGTGGATATGGTTATGACCGTGGTCATGGTCGAAATGATAAGAAATCATCATTCACATGGAAAAATAAAGAACATATGAAAAAAGGGACAGATGCTCAAAATAGCGAACAAACTAAAAATATCTGCTATCGTTGTGGTAGCAAGGGACACTGGTCTCGAGTTTGTCGCACACCAAAGCATCTCGTAGATCTATACCAAAAATCCCTTAAAAATAAAGGGAAAATAATAGAGACAAATTTTATTGGTATAGATGATGATTTCTCTGATTTTAGTGTTGAAGATTTTCTTACTCTTCCTGAAGAAGAAATTGACCACTCGGTTGGAGAAGGGAGTGCCCCTAAATAAATTATTTTAATGTTTCATGTAATTTATTTTGTTGTAAATTTTGTCTTTATCAATAAAATTTTGTTAAATATTATTATTAATTATATTTTTTACTCATGATTTATTTTTATTTATTTAATGAAGAATGAATGCTCATATGAATGACGAAGATATATGTCTGGCAGACAGTGCAACAACTCATACTATTCTCAAGAATGAGAAATATTTCTATCATATAGTAAAACAAGAAGCCAATGTTAATACTATATCTGGTAGTATAAATATAATTGAAGGATCCGGCAGTGCCAGTATTTTGTTACCTGGAGGAACAAAATTACACATTGAAAGTGCATTATATTCTAAGAAGTCTCAAAGAAATGGATATCATATTGAGACCATAAATGAAGGAAAAGATGAATATCTTTACATCACAAAGTTAATTTCTGATAAGAAATGTATATTGGAAAAATTGCCTTCATTTTCCTCCGGTTTGTACTATACTTATATTAGTACAGTTGAAACAAATGTTATTGTAAACCAGAAGTTTACAAATAAGAATGACTTTGTTATCTGGCATGAACGATTAGGCCATCCTGGATCAATTATGATGCGAAAAATAGTTAAGAATTCAAATGGTCATTGTTTGTCCAGCAGACAAATTATGCAAACTAAGAATTTTTCATGTGCTGCTTGTTCTCAAGGAAAATTGATCATTCGGCCATCACCAATGAAAATTGGGAATGAATCACTCACATTTTTAGAGCGTATACAAGGTGATATTTGTGGGCCAATACACCCTTCATGTGGAACATTTAGATATTTTATGGTTTTAATTTGTGCATCAACTAAATGGTCACATGTTTGCTTATTATCAACTCGCAACCAGGCGTTTGCGAGATTACTAGCTCAATTAATTCGTTTAAGAGCTCATTTTCCTGATTATCCAATTAAGAAAATACGCCTTGATAACGCTGGTGAATTCACATCTCAATCATTTAATGATTATTGTATGTCCATTGGAATTGATGTTGAACATCCTGTAGCACATGTTCATACACAAAATGGACTTGCTGAATCATTGATTAAACGCTTGAAATTGATTGCAAGACCATTGTTAATGAGATCAAAACTCCCAATTTCAACTTGGGGACATGCAATCTTGCATGCGGCAGCACTTATTCGTATCAGGCCTACAAGTAATCATGAATATTCCCCTTTACAATTGGTTCATGGTAAAGAACCAAATATTTCCCATCTAAGAATCTTTGGAAGTGCGGTATATGTTCCTATCTCGCCTCCGCAACGCACTAAGATGGGACCTCAAAGAAGGTTGGGAATATATGTTGGATATGAAAGTCCATCCATAATAAAATATCTTGAACCTTTAACAGGTGATTTATTTACAGCTCGTTTTGCTGATTGTCATTTTGATGAATCTGTTTTCCCACCATTAGGGGGAGAAAATAAACAGTTGGATAAAAGGATTAGCTGGAATGAAATATCTCTATCACATCTTGATCCTCGAACAAAGCAATCTGAACTAGAAGTTCAGAAAATAATTAGTTTGCAAAATTTAGCAAACCAATTGCCTAATGCATTTGCTGATCCAAAAAGAGTGACTAAGTCACATATACCAGCTGTTAATACTCCAATAAAGATTGATATTCCTGAAGGACAATCTAAATTTGCAAATGAATCTGAAGCCAAAGTAAAACGTGGCAGACCTGTTGGTTCTAAAGATAAAAATCTTCGGAAAAGAAAAGTAAATAAAGAGGATGGTCGAATCGAGGATATAAAGACTCCAGTAGAGTCTCCTGACATAATCAAGGTTTCAAATCAAGAAGAAACCAAGGTACTTGAAATTGATACAAATAAAGAGATCTCGATAAATTATGTCATGGATGGTATAAAATGGAATCGACCTGAAGTCGATGTTGATAAAATTTTTGCATTCAAAGTAGCTCTTGATATTATAAATGATGATAAGAATCATGAGCCAAAATCTGTTAAAGAATGTGCACAAAGAAATGATTGGCTAAAATGGAAAGATGCAATGAAAGATGAATTAAACTCACTTACAAAATGAAAAGTTTTTGGACCTGTAGTCCAAACACCTAAAGGTGTAAAACCAGTTGGGTACAAATGGGTCTTTACGAGAAAAAGAAATGAAAATGGTGAAATTGTGCGATATAAAGCAAGACTTGTGACACAAAGTTTCTCACAAAGACCTGGTATTGATTTTGAAGAAACATATTCACCAGTGATGGATGCAACAACTTTTCGATACTTAATAAGTTTGGCGATTCGTGAAAAGCTTGATTTACGCCTCATGGATGTTGTTGCAGCATATTTATATGGCTCACTTGAAAATGAAATCTATATGAAACTCCCCGAAGGATTTAATTTGCCTGAAGCATATAAAACAAACCCTCAAGAAAAATATTCAATTAAATTGAATAAATCTCTTTACGGACTGAAACAATCTGGACGTATGTGGTATAATTGCCTCAGTGAATATTTGTTGAAAGAAGGGTATAAAAATGACCCGATTTGTCCATGTGTTTTTATGAAGAGATTCAGAAAAGAGTTTGTTATAATTGCAATTTATGTAGATGATTTAAACATCATCGGAACTCTTGAAGAGCTCTCAAAGGCTGTAAATTGCTTGAAAAAGGAATTCGAGATGAAAGACTTAGGAAAACAAAGTTTTGTCTCGGATTACAATTAGAATATTTAAAGGAAGGAATTTTAATGCACCAAAAGACTTATACAGAAAAGGTGCTAAAACGGTTCTATATGGACAAATCACACCCATTGAGCAGTCCAATGGTTGTAAGGTCACTTGAAGTGAGCAAAGATCCTTTTCGACCTCAGGAGAAAAATGAAGAACTACTTGGTCCTGAAGTACCATATCTCAGTGCAATTGGTGCACTAATGTATCTTGCTAGTCATACACGACCTGATATATCATTTGCTGTCAATTTGTTAGCAAGACATAGTTCTTTACCCACAAAAAGACATTGGAATGGGATTACACACATATTTCGCTACCTTAGAGGTACAATGGACATGGGTTTATTTTTCCCATATGTATCTAAGGCAAGCCTAATTAGTTATGTAGATGCGGGATATTTGTCAGATCCTCATAATGGTCGATCACAAACAGGTTATTTGTTCACATGTGGTGGTATAGCAATTTCATGGAGATCCATAAAGCAAACGATTACAGCAACATCATCTAATCATGCTGAAATTCTGGCATTACATGAAGCAAGTCGAGAATGTATTTGGTTGAGGTCTATGATTCAACATATTCAAGAAACTTGTGGCTTGCATGCTGGAAAATTACCACCTACAATCTTATGTGAAGATAATGCAGCTTGTATCTCCCAATTAAAGGAGGGTTATATTAAAGGAGATAGGACAAAACATATTTCACTAAAATTTTTCTTTACTCATGATCTTATAAAAAATGGTGAAATAAATGTCCAGCAAGTCCGATCATGTGAGAATCTGGCAGATATCTTTACAAAATCATTACCAACTAGTACAGAAGATTGGTCTTCGACGCTTACATAAGTGTTCTGATGAGGGGGAGAATTAAATATTTGTAATTTAATTATTTTTCATGAATATACTTTGTAAAGAATGTTGTACTCTTTTTTCTTCACTAGGTTTTTATCCCACTGGGTTTTTCCTAGTAAGGTTTTACGAGGCACATTCTAAATATAGACATCCAAGGGGGAGTATTATGAATATTTATATATGTAATGGATGTCCATAAGGATGCATGTGACACTTCCACTTCTCATTGTCCCTTTGTCCATATGCTTGTTAACTCCCTATAAATAACACTCCATCAAAATATGAAGATGCTTAAGAAAGAAAGAAAAACTTTAACTTCTCTCTAATTGTTCTCTTCTCTTTTCCCATTCATATTCCATAATTTTTAGTTTATTTCATAACAGCTACTGTTATATAGGAACTTGATAATTGTTGTTCAAATAGTGTTGACTTAGGATTGTTGTAATTTAAGATGCAATCCCTGTGGGAACAATATTGAAACATACTCCATTAAACGATTAGTGCACTTGTCAAAAGAAGATATGCATATATCACATCATGCACCAAATGTTCAAATAGCCTTGGTGGTATCCCTGGAGTTATAGTGAATGTCAACAAAGCAATCTAAGTGTATTGATCTAAATCTTCACCCTCAAAGCATTTATATAAGGAATTTATAAATAAGCATAATACAAGAGATAAATTATTTTACTAGTATTCGAATTATAGATAAAGGTAAATAAATTTTTCCCTATACATAACTTCCCTTATTCTAGCATGTTGAATGCTTACCTTAGAACAGACAAAGCAACCTCTAAAAGTTTCTAGCTTAAGGTATGGGTAAACCAGGTGTTGATTGGGCCAACCTGACTGAGCCAAGTATTGACTAGGATGAGTTGACTTAGCCAGATATGAATTGGGTTGAGCTAATTGAGTTAGGTGTGGATTGAGTCAAGCTGAATGAACCAGGTGTGAATTGGGTCAAGTTGACTTATTTGAGTGAGGGGTCATATAAGACCTTAAGGCTTGAGTTCTTAATCATTGTGTGTGATCCAACCAAAGGGCCTTTATTGATAAACCAAATGTGTAGGTCAACCTAGGTGAGAACATACCTCATTCTTATTCTTAAAAACTGTTTTCAGTTTTAATAAATAATAACTGGAATGAGAAATTAACTTTAACTAGAATTAGAAAATGTGGTTTACCTATTATTGTATTTAATTCAAAGTGGCATCAATTTACACCAAATCAAAACATATTTGTTTATTGGTGTTTATGCCAAGAGATCATACAGTTAATTCTTTTTGCTACATTAATTGCTTAATTAGGGAACAAAGTACATGGGATTGGGTAGCTTGAAAGTACGATTCCCGGAATAGTCTCCCTGAATATCACTCCATTGGTCTCCAACGTTCCCCCATATCCTGTAACCTTCCTCTTGTAATTCTCTTCTTACTTCAGACTTGTATTTCACTGCACTTTTTCCTTTATGTGCCGCACCCCTGCCATTTTTACCCAAATATATCATTCTATTAACTTTTATGATTAACTGAAACTTATAATATTACTTTCAAACAATCACTAGCAGCTTATTTACATTTAATAAAAGGGCCATTTTATGGCCAGGTTGTCTAATCCTCAATACATGTAAAATCTAAATGCATACATCATTTAAAGTTATTTATTATCTTAAAATCACAGAAAATATTCAATACCTAGTAGACACTATGTTAAATGTTTCTTAAAGTGTATCTATCTATGTGCACACAGTAGAGAATTCCTTTTTATAAAATGCAGAAAACTCAAATATAATCCAAGTTGAATATTTTGACGCATACACTACACAGAGGCACTTACCTCAAAATAAGGCGTTCATAGCCAATAAACCCTTGATTGTGCAAGTTGTCTTTGGTAACTTGACCAAGAGTCTCTTCATCTCTTCCAGTGAGTAAAAATACTTTAAATCCTTTATCCACCAATTTGTTAAACAACCTTAGCACCGAAGGTATTGCTGGGCACCCTCCTTTCATGGCCCACGTCCTAAAGGCCCATGGATCATATGGATCACACCTGTATATAATAATATACCAAATTTTGGGACAATTAAAATGGAGAAATTTCAGTATTAGAACTATTTTATTTCCAGCTTTGCCATACAGTTGATTACCACATATAATCCCATGAGATGAAATGAAGATGAAGATGAAGTAATAAGAGAAGATACCCATATTTCTTGGCTTTGTAATAATAGACGTTTGAGATGCAAGTGTCATCAACATCCAAAATCCAAGCATCCATGGCATCATGAAGGAGAAAAGTGTCATTGACATAAGCCAAGATTTGTTGGACAATCAATTCCAAGTCCTGGTCGTACTGGCCATTGATCATGTAAGTCTCAACATAACGGGAACACTGAGGTGGAACTGTTGGCCATGCAACCACATTGTTAGCTTCCACTGCCAATCTCCAACTCAAGCAAAAACTTGCATTCCCATCATTGCTTGATGACTCTTTGCTCCTTCTATCACCCCCTATACTCTTTGCCTTTGATGGAAACATTAGTGCCAATATTACTAACACCAACATCCACTCCTTTCTCACCATCCTCCTCCTTAATCAATATTATTACTTCACCTTTCTCCTTGTATCTATAACAGTTAATCAACACATCAATTCCACAAACAAGTATATATATGATTGACTTGCAGGAGAGGGTGAAACCAAAAGTATTTTCTTAAAAGAGAAAATCAAGGGTGTTCAGTGAGTGACAAACAGTCAAAGAAACCAAAATGAGTTTTCTCTCCAATAAAATGTTATATATATATATATATATATATATATATATATATATATATATATGAAATAATTCAATTTTTTAATAATGTAATTAGAGGACCCAATTATCTACCAAATATGTAGTAATAACCTTTCGTTAATTTTTTTGAATATTACTTAAATCACTTCAATTTTTTTCACTGACAAAATCTAATTAGTATATACTAAAATAAGACTTTTATTTAACCTATTCAATCTTGCGATAAAAATTTTAAAAATAAAATTTCATTCAAAATTAATTTTAATGTAGCTCAACTGTGATTCTCAATACAGGTCCTATAGTATTTTCAAATAAAATTTTTCTTATTAATTTTTTATTTTGTGTAAAGTTATAAAAGTTAGATAATTTTTTAACACACACATATATATATATATATATATATATATATATATATATATATATATATATATATATATATATATATATATATATATATATATATATATATATATATATATATATACACACACACACCACACTCTTTTGTTAGGAAAAGAATATATGCCATGTCAAGTCACAAAATATTATCATATCTTCAAAAAGAAAATTAGATTCTCTGATGTAGGGGACTAGGGGGTGATTCATTTGCTAACAGAAGTCAATATTCTGGCATTGTGGAAAGTATACGTATTATATAGATGAATAGATGCGATGATTGGAGGACCAAAATTTCAATTAAGGAATGGGACAAGTGCCCGTTAAAATACATTTTTTGACGTAGAAAATATTATTATCAATCATAATTATTATTCTCTTATTAATTTATATATATCTTAATGGATATAATATAATTAACCTAAAATTTTAAAATTGTTCTACATTCAAAACGACGATAAAACCATACTATAAGTGTTTGATTTACAATATATCTTTTAACTTTTCATTGAAAAAAAAGGTATAATATGACGAAATTGATTACTTTATTACAAAATGGAAGCAAAATTATAAAAAATAAACGGTAACTTCAAAATTATAAGGGAGTATTTCTCTTAAAATGTATTTTAATTGGATGGACATTTGAAATTGTAGACCACACTTGGCTTACCACACTAAAAGAGTTGATTCATTTTTTTAAAAGTGCTCTGCTAACAAATACAATTAATAGCTAAATAAATACAAATGTATTGAAGATGCATCGACCAGAAACTACAATAGAGAAATATTTTCATTTTGAATTTCTTAATCAGTATAAACACTTGTTGGCATTGATCCTCTTAATTAAAGTTTTATGTACTTTAGAAAATGATGAATTTGTCTTTAATGGCATTAAAAAAAGAGGTAAGAAATGATCATAATTGTTTTATGACTAATGGGATGTTTGGAGCAGAGAGATGAACGGAAGCTAACGGAGATTTTCTCCATTGCCTTTGAAGCGAGTCTGGGTAGCTTTTACTTCAACGGAGCTGGAACGGAGATTTTCTCCGTTCACAGTGTCTTCCAAACATGCTGTAAATGATGATCATTTATAGAAACTTAATGAAGCAGGTAAATCTGTTATTCAACACTAAAAAAGAAATGTTAGCCACACCTGCGTTAAAATAAAGGAAGGAGACGATGATAAAAACACCAAAGAAAGAAAGGTTGGACTTTCGAGATATTCACCATTCCATGCCAAAAATAAAGATAGCTTAGCTAGCTATTTATACAAAGGACAAATAACTATATGCAAAAGAATAATACTATAAATGTAAAAAATATAAAAATAAAAATATATACGCATACATTGCAAGATCATTACCAATATACTTAGGATTAAGTACCCTATTTTTTAAACATGTTTAATCTCTGTCTCATATAATATAAATATAGTAAATCATTTATTATTTAATATAATAACTGTTTGGATGGAAAACTTCCCTGTAAAATATGCAAAATCACTTATTCTTATTCTTATGTGTGGCTTAAAATGCAATGAATGTTGATTGGGACATTAGGTGGGGATGGCGTCAGAAAGCAAAAATGCTGAGTATGGTGGATAACCAAAAGTAAACAACAATTATAGTTATGTACTTAAAATAATATTTTCATAAATTTCTATCTTATTTTTATTTTCTGTCTTTTTTTTTCAAGTCTATTTGTCTGATTTTGTTGTATCATATCTTAATTTTTACAGCAAAAAGGATAAAATATGATATTTCAAGATGAAAAGCTTACCATTTAATTTAACCAATCTTAGTGGGTTGTTATACATTTTATTTATTTTTCAGTTCTTGAACACCCAAAAATAGGGAGAATTTGGAAATGGAAAATGTGAGAGGTGAACATGGGATGTTGGGTTATTAATAGGACCCACCATGGTTGAGGAGTGCTCCAAGGTTATTGAGGATGTTTTCTATTGTAATGAGGTTCCTCCTAGTCCTACGCATCTAAGAGTGGATATAGCGTCAGAAGGCACATGGTAATTGGCAGGTAATGCATCATGCAATTCCAAATCGACCCTGCATTTCTTTCACACCCAAAAAAATAAGGATGTCTAATTTGCGGTTAGAGAAATGAAATTGGAAAAATAAAAAAAATTTAAAGGTTGATATTGATCTTTTACGCCGTTTAGACAATTAAAACTTTGTTGGACCGTAGGATAAATTTTTTCTTTCTCTTACTTTTGTTCCGTTGAACAGGATGTATATTTACGAGATATCATTTGATATTCAGTTAAAAAAATTATAAAAATAAAAAATTAATAGTTAATATTAATTTTTATATCATTTAAAATAGTTAAAACTTTACTAATTTATTTTTTATTAATCAAACATCGACTTAATTAACCTAACGTCCTTATTTCCTTTTCTTAAGGAATATGCAATTCAAATTATTTATGTTTAGCACTTATAAATAAATTTTCACTTTTAAAAAACATGTTTAGTCTTCAAAATATGTTTGGTAGATTTTAAATTTGACTCTTCTACGGTATCGGTTTATATTACATGTTAAGTCACAACTCATGCAGTTCTTTATATTTAGTATTACTTTTTTCTTTACTTTGAATAATGTTTACTCAAAATATTAGTTTTTTTAATCGGTACACAAAATTCATTTAAAAATGAACTATTATAACTTATAGTAATTTTGAGTTTGGATTTTGAATATTCAACACGCTAAAATTTATTTGAGGGGACTTTGTTCATCATAATGATCTATACTCTCAAACTTAAACATAATATATGAAAAATGATTCAAAAACACAATCCATTCTAGTTTAATTAATAACTAAAGAAATACAATCATTTTTCGATTGTAAACAATAATTGTTTTTTAATTTATGGTTTGGTCTTTTATCTTTTTTTTTTTCAATTTATTCCTTTATATGTTTTAATTTTTTCCAAATTTTTCCTTTTCTATTAATTTTATTAACATGGTTAATGTTTCTATTTTTCTCTTATCGTAGCTATCAGATCAAATGCTATAACTTTATAGTGAGTGGCCATAGAGAGCTCCTTGTGCATGGTGCCATATATGGCTTATTCCTCTTTGTAATGTGTTATCTTCAGCAACCAATACGATCGAATTTTCATGTATTATATAGATGATTGGCAAGAATGTGTCGTGAATTATACCCAAATTATATGTCGTGGACATCCCAATTACGTTGTAATGAATTAAAATGTCTTTTTCTTTTACTCAATCCTCTTCAACAACCAACTAAATCGGATATTGGAATATTGGTGGTCTCTTTGTGAGATTTGACTTCAGTTTAATTATTCAATTAGAATGCGGATCATAATAAAAATTATTACTTTAGAAATATTTTTTTATCAACAAAACAAGGATATAGAACTAAAAAAAAAAGATACTAGACATATCTCAACCCATATACAAAATTCTAATAAATAATAATATATCAAAGTTAGAATCCATGGAGTAGAGCTGACAATTCGGGCATGCGGCCCTAAACAGACCGGGCTTTATCGAGCTGCAAGCTACTTATGACCGAACCAAAAAAGACCCGCCAAATTCAGGCTTTGAAATTAAAGGCCCTAACCCAACCCTCAACAGGTTGTGGGTTTCGTCGGATGGTTTGTTTTAAAAAAAATATTAAAAAATTAAAACTCTATCTAAAAAAATTAAAACTACATTTAATTTTTTAAAAAATTATGTTTCATGTAATTGTTTACCACATTTATCTCTCGAGTGTTCCATTTGCATAGCTATTTAGAAACCCAATGGATATAATAGTTGGTGTTTAAACATGTTAACTATGTTTCAAGAATGGATATATAGTGGGGAAGTAACAACACGATAGTAATTTAATGCATTTAAAATATTTAAGCCAGATGAAGTATGCCACTTAATTACATTTCTTTATCTGGGAATCATCATAAATCATATTGAAGGGGTAGGATTTACAGGGAAAAATTCTTATTTTTGTTTAAAAAATACTCTAGCCGATCTGTATTCAGCTCGTTTTTTTTCAGACTCTTTAAGTATTAAGCTTTTTCTAACTTATTAATTTTAAATTTCTTTTTTAAACCCATACATTATATTTTTACAAGCGGTTCAGACTGACCCATTTTTCCAGGTCTAAAAGTTGAAGATTTATATTGTTGGTGGTGGGCATGGATTCAATTAAATCTCTGCCAACTAGGGTGGAGATTCGAGAGGGACAAAATTGGTAGCTAAAAAGTTGCTAAGAAAGTAAGTGTTTGACATTTTTAGGTGGTGTGTGTGGATGTGGCATGCTCTTCTTGGAGGTAATCCATCATCTTTATCAGAGGCGTGTAAACATACACATTCCACTACAAGGTCAAAAGCAATGAGCAAAATGTCGGTTTATAATGTTTTAATAGAATAATACAACTCCCTTTAAAAATGAATTTTTGAATTTCATAAGCACATTGGCTAACAATGATTAAAATATTCATTATAAATAGTAAAATATTCACCGCCATCTTATACTGTGGAATAGTAAAAAACATAGTGGTGTATTTTTTTCCTTAAATATTTAAATTATTTCTTTTTACAGTACATTTACATAGAAAAATTAAACTTGTTATATATATATATACACACACATGTATATGTGTGTGTTTTTATTTAGAATTACAAGAGAATATTGATATTTTTTTTCAATTTTACCCTAAGGTTGATGCTAAAAGTGGAGAGAATTTTAAGATTAATAAATAATAGAGATCACTAAAATAAAAGAACACTAAAGTGACATTTTTCAAATTTAACGAGCAGTTTTTTTTTTTTTTACTTAATGAAGTTTCAAAGAACACTAAAGTCATCCAGAGGAACTGGACTATATTGTTTCTATTGCTTAATGAAGTTTCATCATTTATCGTAAAAACAAACAAAAGTTTTTTTTTAATATACTACGTTGGAGTTACAAGAAATTACATTAATTAAATTTTTAATTTTTTTTATGGATTACTATCCTGTGTAAGCAAATTAGAAAAATCAATATAAAAAGTCATTGATTCAAACTCACATGCATCTAATTCGCTTTTTTGATTTTCCAGATCTGTTTACTTTTGTTTTTATCTATTTATTTTTTTTAGATATGTTTAACTTTTTAGCGGAACTGTTTAACCCACCCGCGATATCCGTAAACTGCTTAATTAATCCGATAGAGTATGCTTAAGGAATTTACTTAACCGCCAAAAAAAGATTAATAATGACACAATGCTATCTATTGGAAATGTCGTGGATTAAAAGTCTTCTCTCCCACATTTGGAAGAAAATATTACATGGTCTTGGGCTTTTATGTAATTTATGGTCTCATTTAATGTTTGATCAATAAAAGACTTGATAAGGATTCATGAGAGATAAAAAAATATAAAATTATATTTATTAATATGTGTCACTTTATGATTAATTGAGACTAATGATCATAGACCATGTAATATTTTCTCCACATTTTATTACTTTCACATAATCAAAACTATACTTAAGAGTCTGTTTTCCAACTTTCATTGGAAAAGTGAAACGATGTATATGATCACATGCATGGTTTGAAGTAATGTGTAATGAGGTCATGTTATGAATACAACAACAATAAAACCTTATTTCACAAAACAAGATCGACTATATGAATTATACCATGTTATTGTACCCTCTCTTTTACCAATTACTTCTAGATTCTATTGACTAAAAGGTCTCTATCAATTACTTCTTTAAGTGTCTTTCTTGGTTCCTCACCTTTCTTCACATAGCTCTAACACATTCGCTTAACTTTCTTCAGTGTCTCCATGAATCTCCTTTGCACATTTCTAAAATTTTCTCTTTAATAGGTGCCACATCAACCTGACTTCAAATATTGTTATTATGAATTTGATATTTTTTTGTGTGGTTACACCAAAAGCAACCCTAACTATATACAAAGGCCTAAGACAATTTGAAAAATGAGGTCTTTGAAGCTAAGTAAACTATTTTATTTAAAAATTATTTTTTGAGCTTTTTGATATGTAAATTATTTATTAATGTATCATAACTAATTTTATTTAACGTATCATAACATTTGTTTCTCAATTGACAATAAAACTAATTCGTTTAACTTTGTTAACACATTGTTGATCTTTGTTGAGAATTTTTAAGAATTACAATAGAGTAGACTTTAGTAAGGGAAATGGATATAAAAGATTGTGTAGTATCCAACTCTCTCAAGTGAATTATAATAAAGTAGATTTAGTAAGAAAAAGAATATGAAAAGTTAGATCCATGTTACTATTAAGTAAAAATAGTAAATAAGCAAAAAATTATTAAAAGATAAATGAAAAAACATAAAATGATACTTCAGTTAAAAATAAAGAAATCTAACAAAAGAAATTTTAATATATCTTTTTATTTTTCATTAAAAAAATTTATGATATATAATTTTTTTAAAAAAAATTGAGGTTTTTTCTTAAGAGTCTAAGGCAAAAGGCCTTACTTGTCTTATGGATAGACCGGGCCTACGCCACACATCCATCTTAACATTCTTATCTCGTTTAATGTTTATTTTGCTATTTCACTATCCAACATTCATTCTCATATATCGTTTTTGGTCTTATGACGGTTCGATAAAATTTTCCTTTAAGTTTAGTAGGCACTTTTCAACCACACATAACCCACCTTTAAAGTTTTTCTCCGTTTAACAGTTTGTATCATATGAGAAATATCTATGTTATTTTTACCGTTATATTATACTATGAAATACTAAAAAACACTGTGGTGTATTTTTTTCCTTAATTATTTAAATTATATATACACACGTATATTTAGAATTACAAGAGAACATTAATTTACTTTTTTTTCAATTTTACCCTAAGGTTGATGCTAAAAGTGGAGAGAATTTTAAGATTAATAAATAATAGAGATCACTAAAATAAAAGAACACTAAAATGACATTTTTCAAATTTAATTAGTATAGAGATTACTAGGTGACGTGTTCTCTTTCTATACACATGACACAATTTAAACTATTAATAATATGTTTAAAAGAGTAAGTTTGGTTTTGGTGTATAATTAAAATTGTAATATTTTTATACCATCTTTTTATGTTTATCTTTATTTTTGGCGTCTGGCATTGATACGAAAATTGCGTGGACAGGGAGGGTACTTGAAGGCAATGATTCTTCAGCGATCAATGACAAGCACCAGATGATCCCATCCCATGTGCGATTGGGGCATTTGTTTGTTTCTAGGTGCTGAGGAAAACGATGAATCACATAAGTGGACACGTGGGCCAGTAGCAAGTTGTCATCTGGATATTTCCATGACTCATAATTGAACCTTACTTTACTTTACACATGAGAAATTATCATACCATTTCAACTATCATGTCTTTTTATAATCTTGTCCTACCAATTAAATCATAAATGTTACATAGCATGGATACTATAGTTTTAGAAAAACATATTTTAAATTAATATTTTTTTTAACTAAGACATGATTTGATAGAAAGATATGAAGAAGATAGAATGTGAGAGAGAAGGGGTGAAAGAAAGAAAGAAGAAAAGTGAAGTTAGAAGATGGAATTGAACCCCCCGACACTCTTGGTTTGTGACGTACAAACAAGTGAATGGTTTTGCTTGCCATCTACTGCACTCTCATTCTCCATTCATTATATTGTGTTTGGGAGTTATGGTTGGTGTTGAGGGGAATGCATTTGGCTTTGGCATCATGAACACTAGGAATGTGAATGATCAGAATCATCACCAAAGAGGTCGCAGCTTCAATGGCTTTGCCAACATCAACACAACTTCTTCCCATGGTCCCTTCTCTTTCCTTTATCATATTGCCACTTTCCTTAATAAATTCAATTCAATTTGATGCCATGCAATTTCTTGTACCTTTCCTTCAAATCTTGCATTTTGAGTTTTTGGAGTTTTTGCCTTCAACTAATCTATACCATGTTTTTATTTTGTTTGATATGCTTTATCTTATCTGCATTCAAGTTGAATAAGATTGCTAATTTATACCATATTTTGTCACCACTTATATTTAAATTACGCATCAATAGTTAGTATGTTAAATTACAAAAGTTATTTGAGTCCATCAAACTACCATATATTAGTTAATTTAGCTTTTATTTCATTGTTGTAATAATTTAAAGGATTAAAATGGTTATTATTTCCACAAACAAATTCCAACACAATTTGCATATACCTGGACCATTTGAACATACCGGCAAATGTTCGAATCTTTTTATGTATTTAGAAAATACTTTATTAGGAAAAGCAAGGTCCATTTTTATGACCTCTGATTTTTAACTCTACTAGATTATAAAAAAAAAGTTTAAAAATGAGTTTAACTTAGAGAACTTATAAAAATAGCTTATTAAAATAAGTTATTTTTTAATGGTTTATGAGTGAGTTTGAAACAACTTATAGCCAAGTATAAGTTTTGTGACTAAATTTATAGTATAAACTCTCATTTAAAAATAACTTATTACATAAGCTTTTAATTAAAGTTATGCATCTAAATTTACCATAAACATAAAATTTATCTCAACAAAATTTAGGGTTTAGGAAAACCGTTGTAAAATAACTTGACCCTTTTTAACCTCAAAAAATTTTAAAGTGACAAAAAAAATCCTCCACTGTTAAATGTCCACGTTTAAAATTGCAAACAATAATATAAGTGAAATTATTGGCAATTATTTTAAGAACACCCTAAATTTTTATGAGTTAAAAATGGTCAAATTATTTAATAGAGGGTTTTCCTAATTTTATAGGGGTTAATTCTATGTTAAAGCAAAAATAAATTGTTTTTATTTGATAATTTATAAGTCTAAAATGACTTTTGTTTGAAAATTTCATAAACTAAATAACTAATTAATTAATAACTTTATACACTAATATGACGAATTTTTCTTTACAGAAACAAACGCCATTTTTTTTTCATTTTAGAAGAACTCTCACAAGAAATTAGCAGAATGAAATCATTATTATTCTAAAATAAACTGAACTAAACAGGCACAATTCCCTCTCTGTTTCTAGGCTTATTGATTTAGGTTCATTAGTCACTATTGTTATTTGTGGTGGATAAAGTTTCAGGGAAACTGGGGAGACTCTCCTTTGAATCAGCAAAAGTTGCCACAAGTGGGATCGATGATCTATTGTCATCCACGGAAGGAGGAAAGCATGACTATGACTGGTAACAATAACATTACACTTTTCAATTATCTTAATCATATCATATCACTCACTGTATTTACTCCACTTCCTATTGGTCAATGGTGATGAGTTTACACTTAACAGGGTTTGGACTTCGGATTATTATCACTCATTGCATCTATAAAATGCCAACAAGCTCTTTCTTAAATTGGCCTAGAAAACAAAGATCACATTTGGTAAGAGAGAACTCACCAATTAGATGAAGTGTAAAACAGATAACAGCATTTGTATTCTTGTCAAGCTCAAATTGTTGGTATTTGGGACCAATGACATTAAAATGCGATCAGTCATCGGTTCGGTCAGCATATTAACTCAATCTAATAAGTTGATGTATTAGTAAACCATCATTTGAACTTCATCAAGTTGATTTCATATACATATGATTTCGTATACATAAAAAGTTTGAGTTGTATAATTTGATAACATGATTTAACCAATTAAACTAGTTGAATCAATTATATTCTCAACTCAACCGAATCAATTGGATTATCAACTCAATCGATTGATTTGTCAGTTTTAGATAAATTTTACGTACATCCAATCTAATAATAAGTTTAACTTGGTGATACTATTGATTTTCGACGAAACCTATTAAATAGGATGAATCAAACTAAATTTAATAATGTGTCATATAACATAAATGAAAAACATAAAAAAAAAATTCCTTTATTTTATTTCGAAGATTGATTTCTTAAGTGCCCTGTACCTTAGCTACATTTTTTAGCAAGAGAAACTAATACAACATGCAAACTCTACAATACTTTCATGAGAACTCATACATTGTCTTGGTGGATGGCCTCACCTTTGAAATGACACATTGCAATTTCAAATCGTTATAGTTGTAAATTATAACCCAAAAATACAAAATACCAGCTGCAGCTGCCCTTATTATGGCACATGCATATATTATTTTCTCTGCTGGATTTGTAACTTTTGCTATTTTGTGTTATAGGCTTCTGACTCCCCCGGGGACCCCCAATTTACCATCATCAGAATGTGAATCCAAACCTACCTTAACACCTCAAAGAAGCAGTTTGTGTAGATCAGTATCAAACACTAATGTCTCAAGGGTATGCATGCTCCTCTGATAATTTCTCATTTCCATCCTACAAGTTTATTACCTAGGCATAACCAGTACTGAAGTTCATAGTTTTTTCAGTGCTTGGATTAATAAGATGAACCTGAGATGAAGCTTTTGTAGTGATTGCAGTGATAAGCTATCGGTTATCAACATGGACTAGAGACCGATTATTAACTGTTATGTTCTCTTGTTCTGCAGCTTCTGTATATGCCTATGCCAATCCAATGTACTCATTTTTATATTTGTTTTCAACTCTGTTTAAATTCAAGTATACTCAATCACTCAAAAGAATCCTTAAACTGATCTGCATATGAAAAGTAATCATGAAGCCAAAATAAATTGTATAGAATATGTAAACCTTACAGAGGAGGAACTGGGGGATACTAGGTGTAAGTAATTGTCTCACTACCTTAATACTACATAGCATCAAAGTGAGACAGCTTCATTCTCCCCTAGAAAATAGAAAGAGGCTTTAATACTGAATGTTGAAAGAACATTAGTGGGAGAGTCAGAGAGGAAGAGGCCCTTGTGTCACATGCACTCATTGCCCTTGTTAATTCTATGTCCTCTTTCTGCTTCTATAGCTTTTAACAACAATTTGGCATCCAAATAGTATGTTGAAACAAACTTGAAATTCTTAATTAACCTCATATCTTTCAGCTTTCAGTGACACAACCAGAGAACAACAACCAGTCACAGTCTAAACCAGCAAGAAGCAGTTCAGTGAGTCGCTCTTCTTCAAACAAATCCTCATCCATCCATAACACAGCTAGGCCATCTTCCCCTATAACCCGCTCTCCATCTGCAGCAACAAGACCCTCAACACCCTCCAGAGTAGTACGCTCATCATCTTCTTCTGATACTAACAAAGTTAGAACATCACAAGCCTCAAGGCCATCCACTCCTACTTCTACTTCAAGGCCACACATTCCTGTAAACATATACTCCCCACCAACCCCTGCACGGCCTTCTACTCCCACTCGCCGCCTATCAATGCCATTTCCATCCCCTACAACAACTTCAGCTCCCCGTGTTGGGCGCAACTCACCCGGTCCGCGGCCTCTGCCGGTTGTTGTTCCACCTGATTTCCCCCTTGACACACCACCAAACCTCAGAACAACATTACCTGATAGGCCTATATCTGCAGGCAGGTCCCGTCCAGGTGCTGTTGTTACTCTTAAGCCAAACTCTGAGACGCAAACTCCACCTACCATGTCAAGGAGACAATCATCTCCTCTTGTCAATAGGGGCAGATTATCAGAGTACATTGCTAAAAGCCGTGTCCATGCTAATGCTGCTGAAGGGAGAGTTTCGCTTGCTTCAGATTTGCTTGCTCGGAAATCAGTTAAGTCTTCAACTACTACTAGTACTACCCCTGAAAACAATGCATTGGGGAGAACCATCTCTAAGAAATCATTGGATATGGCTATTAGACACATGGTAAAAATTCTCCACTTTCATCAACATATCACAATCCAAATTTCATTCATCATCCTAGACATTAGTTTTGTTTTGTCAAAAATAGTATTTTGGTTTTCTAACTTGCTCCTCCAACATTAGTTTCACCCATTTTAGTCTTCCAACTTTTAGAAATATTGTCATTTTGATCATTCTATCCACTAAATCTCACTATTTTGTTTGGAAGAATTGTTTTATTTGAAAGAAAAGAATAGAAACACAAATTCTAGAAAAGAAACTCGGATTTCAACTAATAAAATAATGAGATTTAATTAACACATAAAAGAGCCAAACAATAACAAATTAAAGTTTTAGTACTAAAGTAAAATTCACCTCAAAGTTAGAGGAGCACAACACAATTTTCACCTTTTGTTCTGATATTTATGCTGTTAATGATAGACAAATAAACATCAAGTTCTAAATAGTAATGTTTTTAGAACCGGGCCGTTCATTAAATCGGTGAAAACACAAATTCAAATAAATCATGATGTAACCAAGGTTGAACTGTGGTTGAATTGATAGTATTAAAGAATTGATTCAGACGAATCATCTAATCAGTTTACGATTCAACTAGTCGGACCAACATGTCCGATCCGATTTTGATAACAATGTTAAATACTATGCTATGATTTATCAATCATTCTCTTATGAGTTATCCTGGTCCTGTTTTAATTTGATCATAACATTTATCAATCATTCTCTTAGGATATAAGGAATGGCTCAGGAACTCATCGTTCAGTTCCAAGTGCCACACTCTTCCCTCAAAGTATTCGAACTTCAACTCCCAAGGCACAACACACTCGACGTCTGAGTGCTCCAGATTCAGTGAACATTAACAGAAGCATCCACAGCAGAAACAGTGGAGCTTGTTTTGACATTGGAAACAGCACTAATAAAAGGATGAATGGAAGAGAGAGACAATATTTTGGAAGACTGAGTGAAGTGGATGTGTACGAGAGCTGTCCTTATGATTCACTATTTCTTAGAGAAGATTTGAAAAACACAAACTGGCTGCATAGTGTTGATGATAAATGTGATCATGGGCCCATCTTTGATAATGGATTTGAGTCCTTGCCTGAACCTTTTGCCCTCTTGTAGCATAGCATTCACAATGGATTCTCATTGCCACATACTATTCATGTCTTGATTATCTTTTCTCAAAGGTGGAGGATTTAGCTTCGGTCTCAAGATGCAAAAAGTTGACAGTACACAAGTTGAATCTTGAAATGTACAAAATTTTAATGCTAATATTGTGTATATAGAATTTGCACTTCCAATAAATATGTGTTCCATACATATAGGTTCAAGGTGTCTTCAGAAATATCCCTCTTCCTCCTCTCTGTTTTGCCATTTATAAAGGAAAAGTTGGTTCATGCCTCTAAAATCTTTTCATTATTATGCGTTATATACCTAATTATATTTCACGATTGTGTCAACATAAGCTTTAATTTTTATTTTAATTCAGTTAGGAACCTATGTTCTCTAATTTTATCAATTAAGTACCCTTAGATAACTTTTATTAAGTTTAAATTTATGTTAGGCAGTGAACAAATTTAAGTTTCATGGATTAAAAATAAAATATTTAGTATATAAGAGGTGTAGAAGAAAAAAATTATAAATACCAAAACTTAAAGGGACAAAAAATATATTTTAACCTTTTTATTATTATACTTCATCTTTATATTTTATTTTGGTATACATTAACACTGTACAAGATAAAAGTTCATTCTACTCTAATCCTATCATATCCTATTTGTTTATATATCTCACCTTGTTCACTAAACATCTCTTATAAGGATGAAGTTAGGTTAAGGTACACAAATAATAATCCTTGAGGTTTGTCAAACTTTTAAACACTACAAAAAAACAGGTTTAACAACAAAAACAATCAGCCACCAGAACAAAATACTTTGTTGCAAAATAGGTTAACTACTAAAATAGCAACGGAGGTGAGTGTGTCCTGAATACCCTGATCGCTAATTAGTTTAGCAACAAAAAATATAAAGTCGACAATCGTTACACAACAACATATACATTCAGTTGTCAAAATATGTTTTTTTTTTGTCACTAATAATATTCAAATTTGCGAGTGAATTTAGTAAAGCATGATATCTATCGCTAAGCTTGTTAGAAAGTTTGTCGTTGATTCTGGTGCTAGTTTAAATTTTGATTAGAATTTGGCGATAGAAATGTCGATTGCTAGTTGTTCCATCGCTGATTCCATCTCTAAATTTAAAAAATAATTAGACATTAGTGATTGAATATTTTGATCGTGAAATTTTTCGTCGTTAAAGTCGTTGTTAACTTTTAAGAAATTTGTATTCGTAGACATAAATTAGCAATGGAAATAGATCAATCTCTACCTTTAAACGTCGTTAATTACCTATTTCATACACATTGTTTTCCATCACTTTTTCGGTTGCTATTTAAGTTGTTAACTCTCTAGGTTGGATTTTTTTTGAATTTTTACTGAAAAATTTTTGAAAGTTGGATTATAAATAATGTACAAACCAATAAATGGGATTAAAATCAATTTCAAAAAATGCAATGGATATCAATATCAAAACTAATTCAAAACATAAATCAAAGGCTAAATACTTATTTTAGTCACATATGTTTCACGTTTATGTAAGTTAGACCCCTAACTTTTTCTCAATTTAGTTAGGTCTAATAAGTTTCTAATTTTATCAGTTAGGTCCCTCTGTTAACTTTTGACCAACTTCATAAATAAAGATCTAAAATATTTTAAATGTTTTTTTATTGATTTTGTTAACGTGACAACTATACGTGTCAGATGTTTTTTTTTTAACTTTAATCCCGTTACATCTAGCCAATCAAGTCAAGTATGCAACTGCCAACCTTTTTCCTTATTGGGGTAGCCTTGCACATTCCAACCATCTTCCTTTCCCCGAATGGAATCCTATATGGGGCAAGAAAAGCACAATGGGGAGAGCATTGGCTTGGACTGTCCCCAAGACTCACAGATGAAGTGTAGCAATTCCTATTAGGAAAGTAAACGACTCAATATGTATTCAATGTAGATCTTTTGGTTTCAATGCTAATAAATCATTTTCCATAGAATACCCAACCAGGAATTTTATCAAACAAGTCACGGGAACAAGAACTAAAAGTTGTAATTTCACCTTAAAAAACCCAAGACACAACAACACGGAATGTCATGCTTGTTCACTGTCAAAATAAGGACTCATATTGGGTGTTCTACAAAGGTTTAGGATCAACATATCTAAGGCTCATAACGAATTTGAATTTTCTTTTTTAAACTCTAGGGTTTAAAATTTGAAATTGGAAATCACTACGATATATAGCATGCAGAAACCAAGACATGTTGAATGATCATAATGAATAAAAGTTAAATATTAATTAATTTTAACTTTTTAATCTATTATTATAACATTAAAATGATGTCATAAATATACTACTATATAGAAAAGAAGAATTCTGTAGATTCATCCAAATGTCATTGTCATATTTTGTTTTGTTAGAAAGTACGAGAAAAAAAATATAGAGAAAAAAAGTAGCATTAATTTTTTTTAGTGTTTTAAAAAACTTGGTTTATATGATGAGAATCATTATTTTTTTTTGTGGGACACATGTGTAAAAGTTTTTTTTTACCGAAATCGGTAAGAAAATCATATAACCATCATGTTTTAAACTAAATTACATTTTTTAATTAATAATAATATAATATAGTATGAATGATAATGATGAAAAAATAAAGAGTATAACTGTCCTTTAAATTAGTGTAAGATTACTTTCTCATTCATTTAATATGAACAAAACAACATATATTTTCTAATACTTTTTATACCATTTTTTCTCATACTTTTATTTTTCATATTTTTCTGTACAGCTAAATAAATCATTAATATGAACTAATTGCGATTAGTTCCAAAAAATACATATTCAAAAAACTTGTATGTAAAAAGCATGTCCAAAAGTCTTACAACTTCATATTTCCTTCGTTACTATTTAATTCTGTCTAAAAACAAAGAATTTACTTAAAGCTAATTAATGGAATTTTCTTATCTGTGTAATACAAAAATATAATTCTTTATTTATTAAACTATATTAACTCTTTTTATTTTATACATTTCCTCGCCGCCACCGGAATCATTAATGTAACGGAGGGAGGACAACATTGGTTTTAAGGTTTTTTATTCCTGTCTGGATAAAAAAAAAGAGAACAATTGATAACCTCCTGAAAAGAGTATCATCAACCCAATAAAAGACCTCGTGAAGAAACGCTCTTTATGGTCTCCGAGATTTTGCTTTAGCTTAGTGTCCCAATCCCAATTCACGGATTGAAGGCATTGCTCCTTTTTGTTCAAATCTGCAAATTAGGGTTTCCCGACGGTGGGTTTTATTTTTCTCTCAAATTTAAATTTTGGGTTTTCTTTCAATTTGATACCTAACCTGATTTGATAAACCACCTCTTTAAAATTTGTTTAATTTTCCATGGGTTTCTTTTTCTTGCTCGTAAATTTATGCAAAGTTGGCAACTTTAAGTTCCAGACATAGAAATTGTGTTAATAGAGGCAAGCAATTTTGTGTTTCCAGCAACCGAACAATTTGCAATTTTACCTCGTCGTCATCATTGTTGCCATTTAATTTCCTTACTTTGCTCTTTGGGAATACTTGAAGCAGTTTTGAGAATTTAAGTACGAAATTCATGACTATATAAACATTGTAATTTTCATGTGGTTTCCCTTCCCTCTTTTTATTTTCAATTCCATTTGTGAAATTTGTTGTGCTGAAATTCTGCTTTCACGCTTTCCAGTTCATTGGAATATTTACTACTCTGAGGCTTTGAATCAATCAAATGGGGAATTGTTCAAAAAAGGTAAGAATATTTGGATACTTCAATTAGAATATATAGTTATGTATGCTCATCAACTTGATAGCCTTTTGCTTTACTCCTGCCCCTGTTTTTCTAATAAACTGTTATCTTTAAACATACATCATAAATTTGACTGTGTCTGTAGCATTTTTATAATTTATTACTCCCTACAGTATAGTTTAAGAGGATAGCATAAGGAAAGCTTTACTGCTGTAGCATGAGCTGGTAGTATTTTTCTACGGGCTTCATTGTAAGTAATATTTAGCAGATGAACTAGAAAGGAATATAGAAATATCAAAATTTGAGATACAGCAACACAACTAATGGAAGCTATGCAAAAACTAGGAATGGATAATTATTCTAAGCACACTCAATAATTGAGATATAACTTTTCAAACAGTGACTATATTTCAAATTATGCCATAGGCATGGGTAACTTTTCTAGTTGTTAGTAGTGGTAATAGTCAGGTCTGGCAGATAATGTTATAAAAATAGGGAAGTGCCAGATGACTCAGATCTAATTTTGTAGTGAGAATATGCAAGAGTACAGAAACTTATTTTCAGAAAATTGACAATATAACTCGAATATGTTGTAACTTAAGCATAGCTCCTCACAAGGAACTCATAACATTGCTATTAATTTATCAGTCTACATCAAATTTTGTCAAAGACTAGCTCTCCTAAAAGTTAAAGCTATTACGTTGAAGTCCATGAATGGGTATGGATTTCTAAGATGCCCTTTTCACATGAAAGCCTTCAGGACTTGAAGTATTCTTACACTGATGATATTAAGGTAGAAGCCTATGAAAATGCGTTCTATAATTTATTGGTAATGACTAACGGAATATCATCAATCATTGCTAATCATGGTAGTTAAAATCTCAATTTAAATCTTAAAATCTTATGATTTTACAATTTTAACGACCTCTAGTCTTACAATCTAAATCCCATTAAAAATCTAATTTGGAATAAATTGCATCAAAATCTCGACTTTTAGCAAAAAGAATCTTAAAATCATACGATTCTACGATTCATGACCTAAGCCATTTATTTAAGTGTTTTTACTTTTCAGTAGACATATGGAATATGAATTATAATGACTTGAGCCATTTATTTGTTCTTCGTTGTCCAGAGTTGGGAGAAAAAATGGCCAGTGGTGTAGGGTGTTGATGGGGTTATTATATTATGCAAGTTTATTTAAGTGTCTTTAGTAGACTTTTTGAATATGAATTATGGCTTTGTATATATATATATATATATATTTCCCCCCTTCTGATAGAAGTGAAATCCCAATTTTAACTACCTTCTTACCTATGTTCTAATTGCTCTAACCTGGGTCTATTCTTTTACATTTCACTGATATCTCATCCGTAGAATTATGGCTTCTCTCTCTTTTCTTTTTTCTCTTTCTTTTATTTATATTTTTTCTCCAGGGATTATCTTTTACTTTTCTCAAGTTTCTTATGTTTTTAATGGTGCTAAACGGATCATCTTACTTTTGGGATATTTGAGATTACATCATTTTTTCTTCCCTTTCCCTAACCATATGAGAAGCCCATTAACTCAATGCAACAGTGCAACACAATACTACATGTACACTGTTCTTTGCTCAGCTTAGTATCTTCCTGACTTGTATTTCCTCCGCATATTACCTGCCTAGAGGTGAGATAAAACAAAAGGAAAATAGTTTATGCCTTTGATAGATCAGCAAGCTTTGTGGGACCTCAATGCTTATGAGCATTTTTTAATGTATCAGTACTCATATTTCATTCATGGTTAAAATGATTGATAAGTTTAATATCTCTAACTTTTGTAGCCTCAAACTAAGGATGATGATTCTGATCATATTGTGGAGTTTGTTTCGGGGAATGTGCAACTTATTACCACCAAAGAATCTTGGGACCAAAAGTTGGAACAAGCAAGTAGGGATGGTAAAATTGTAAGTCTTACTTATTTAATTTATAGCCCAATCATATTAAATGTTATCTGCTGACCAGTTATTCATTTGTACAGTTGACTGAAACCATATTGATTTACCTCACTTTATCATGCATGTGTATAGTTGGTGGCATGAATAAATCTGTTTTTCCACTTCCTAACAGCAATGCCCTGCTAATCTTTATGTGAACTTTTTGGGCATACTTAGAGTAAAAATTACATTCAATAGTCCATATCCAGTGGACAATCTGTAGCTTCGACCTAGTTTCTGTTGATTTTTTTTTTTTTAGTTTTTTGCAGTTCTTGTTGATAATTAACAATATGTTGAAATTTTAGGGTGGAAGTAGGAAGAGAGTATAGAAATTCAACTAGTGTTTGTAGTGGATATAAAATCCAAGAGGATAAACAATTAGAGGCTACGCGTATAAATTTAAGCAATAGGGAAAAACAATCCGCAAAAGCAGAAAATAGGAAAAAACAATTAATTCGAAATAATAACACTGATTATGCTAAATGTATATTAAGCATTTAACTGCATGAATTTTGCCAACATGGTATGCAAGCTCTGTTTCAGAATCAGGAGGTATTAGTTATTACTGATTTATTGTTCTTCAATTTGGCTAAATATTTGAAAGGAGATTTCATGTTAATAGGAATTGAAAGACTCGTTAAGTGATCCACTAATGTGGGATAAATAGACCGAGTATTATTAAAAACACCAAGAAAGCACAGAGCAGATTATAGTAGCTAAATGAAGAAGACAACCAGTCACACCATTCAACTGTATACATGACCAAGTCCAAGTCCCTTATGGAGAGCCTAACCTCTCTCCCAAAAGCTAACTAACAGAATGCACACCCTCTTCTTCACATCCTCTTCCATATAACAAGTAACAACCCCCACTAGCTGCGTGCCTGGTCTAACAGAAGGGTTTTGTTACACAACATGATATTCTCAAAATTGGCACAGGTAGATCCAATAATTATTTACTCATAAATTTTACTGAAGGATCTAATCTGTTATTCTCAAAATTGGCATCTAGAAGGTCCTACTCCTATTATTTACACTCTTAACTAGATTTGATATCTAGGATATAACCTGTGAAGGACAATTTGACTTATTGTATCTTTTATCTTAATTATACTTTGACCAGCCTAGTGGTGATGTAGAATTTGTGAAGATTACTCCCCGCCCCCCTCCCCACACACAATAAAATATGACATATAAGGATACTTTATATTCTTTGGGTGCAACAGTTAATTCTAAAGCTTATGTTTAACAGGTTATCGCCAATTTCAGCGCAACGTGGTGTGGTCCTTGCAAGACGATTGCACCATACTATTGCGAGTTGTCTGAGAAATGCCCGTCCATCATGTTCTTATTAATCGATGTGGATGAACTAGTTGTAAGTAGAGGCTACAGGCAGTGTTATTAATATTTCATATGATAATTTTGCAACTAAGCCTTGGTAAAGAACTGTCTGTATATATATATATGTGTGTGTGTGTGTGTATATATGTATTCCCTTTAACTATGATCATAAAACATTTGGAGTTCCTCGTGCTGTCAATATAGCGCTTCAACATGCACACTAGGCAACAGTGAAATCTTTATTTGGAAGTCAATAATCAAAGATAAAAGTTTATTGGATGATCATCATATAGTTTCTCTCTGGTGGATGTTAAATCCTATTGAACATGGTTTTGCATTTTTCACTGCAGGACTTCAGCACTTCCTGGGACATCAAAGCCACACCGACTTTCTTCTTTCTTAGAGATGGAAAGGAGTTTGACAAACTTGTAGGAGCCAACAAGCCAGAGCTGGAGAAGAAGATTGCTGCAGTTACTGATTTAGTGCCTTAGAATCAATAGCGATTGTTGTTTTATTCATATTTCACAACCAGTGGCGATTTGTAATCTACATGTTTTCCATTGACATCGTCATTGTATTTTTCATTGGATGTAAATATATGACATTTCAAATGAACTTCAACACAATGTCACTGCAATATATTTGAAATATGAAAAATTGTTGTGCCTTGTGTTTTACAGAATATTAATTTGGTTCATGAGAATTGGTGAATTTGATTCTGACAGAAGTACCTTGTCCCAACTTGGAGGCTGAGGTTGTAACGTGAGTAAGGCAGGCAATGCAAGTAGAGTTGAAGTTAGGGAGAAGAACAGATACAAAAGATTCTGATAGACAAGAGGGAAGTGATCACTGAGTTACATTGAAGTTTGAGAAGTGCAAATATAAGTTTAGTTTACTTATATTGATTGCAGTTTAGTAAATGTGACTTTAGTGACTCCAGACAGGCGCCTAGATGAGGTATTTGTTTTCTGCAATTATAATAGTGAGAATTGAGATTCTCCAAGTGGTGTGGCCCAACTATTTATGGTTTCTTATCATATTACCGCATGGTGTGCTTGTTGAACAGAATTTGGATGATAGAGTAAATTGAAGGATTGGGATCTTCCCATAAGGGGGTGTTTGGTATGAGGGATCCTTTTAAGTGAGATTTCTGGGAATGTGTTTCCCGGGAATGTGTTTCCTGGATAACTTATTTCTCATGTTTGGTATTAAAAATATTTACCCGGGGATCTTTTTAGTTTCTACCATTCCCATGTTTGGTATTACAAAAACTTATCCAGGAATATTAATACTTTTACAAAAATACCCTTACCATCTCATATAAACTTTTCATATTTTGAAGCCGATACCCATTGCATCATGTATGCTTGAATATATTATATTTCTTTTAAAAAATTAAATCTAATATTTTGTAAAAGAACAAATGTTGCAGGTATAGAAACATTGCAGTAAAGAATTACTAGAAAGGGACAATGATATTAAAATTTTTGATTTAGATCAATTCAGTGGAAATGGTGACAAGATATCTACTCTTTCAATAGAATAACATATAGACAGAGCAACTAAATTTCTACCTACCCACATGAGTTATTAACAAAAGCTTATAAAGATATCATGAATTTTGGGGTTCAAATACTAGTAAACGTAAACAAAACAAAAAAAAGGAAATTAATAGTGTTCTATCGGTACTAGTTGAAGAATCAATGAATAAAAGACTTTTACTGAAAAAATCATATATTTTTTGCATAGTGTAATTTTTATTTTTAATTCCTTAACAAATACCTGTACATATATAGATCTTCATTTCATTTTCCTTTGAAAATTTAGATGAAGGTTGAATTTTACAGGACTTCAGGTTTTTATTTTTAACGCCCAAAAAAATAGTATCCTGATAGTGCATAAAAAAATAGTATCCTGATAATGCATAAAATAGTATCCTGATAGCTAACTGGTTTCGTAGTTGATCCCACTTCTGAAAATTTTTTTGGTTTTTTAAGGTGAATAATTTTTTACCATTCTCCCAAGCATAAAATTGACACTCACGGTCCCCATTAAATATCTTCTCACGTCAGTATTATCCAAAAACTAGTGATACAAAAAAACTAAACACTAGTATCTGTTTTCGGCGCAAGTAGAGCGGAGTTAGCTAACCAGTACATGAAGAAGCAAAACAAGAACCCTTTCGAGGTGCAAACAAAATGGGGCAAACTTATTAAAAAATAATAAGGCAGGTTCAAACAAAGAAGAAAAAGAAGAAACTGGAACTCAAATTCACTTATGTCGGACGATTTTGGGGAACAAAATGGGGAAAGTGTGCAACCGTATTTTGGGAATAAAATGGGGGCATTTTTGTCCTAAAATTTTTTATTCCCAGGAATCCATAGCATACCCATCTATTAAAATGGGAAACTGAAATTTTTAATTCCTTCATAAATAAGTTTCCCAGGAATCTCTCATTCCTGGGAATATTTTTTTTTATCTTATACCAAACATGGGTAAGGGAATATTTTAAGTAATATTCCCGGGAAAGTTCAAAGATCCCGCATACCAAACACCACCTAAATGTTATAAAGACAGACAAACAAAAAAACTAGTAGATTCTATATTAATAATATAAGTTCTATAATAAGTTTTCGTACAATGTTATGTTATTTATCAATCTAGCGGGATTGAAATCCTAAATTGAAATATTGTTTAACTGAAAATGGAGTAAAGTCTTGGTGTTGTAGAGTAAGGCATAAACATCTAAATCATTAAAGAGTGGAGTGAAGTCTTGGTGTTGAAGAGTTAGGCATAAACATCTAAATCATTAAAGTGAAGAGAGACTAGTAAGTAACTAAGTCAATGAAAATTTACCAAAAAAAACAAAGAAACTGGTTAGAAACTGGTTATTCTCAGACATACAAATTATGATATTTGTACACCACTACATTAATTATTAGACTTTATTCCTTTTCATCTATGTTTCCATTAAGAATTTCTATTACTCTTAGTTAATGCTCCCCTAAAGTAAATTCAAGTAGTTCTAAATAACCAACCATATATATATATATATATATATATATATATATATATATATATATATATATATATACTAACACACACAAACCCACATACAGTCCATCATTCAATTCAAAGCAAGCGATGTATAACTACATTACATGAAGACGTGTGCACAACAAGAAGTGAGTAAACTCCGTCTCTCAATACACCAATTTTATTGACAAATGCTTCATATTTAATGCTTAGTTCCCACTTGACCATGAATATGTAGATCTACAACTACAACCAATTAACTAGTTTTTTCCAACCAGAGAATATCACTAGGTGGGAGTGTCACATTCACATTCATATCGTAAGTAACAATCCCCCTTCGTTTCCTCAATAGAACACAGCAGACCACAGGTGTATTCCATTAGCCGTATCTGGAATTTTGAAAGCGGCTCTACATCTACCTCATTTCCAACTTGTCCACCTCACCTTATTGAATTTTCCTTCCCTTTTAATCACTACCCTCCAAATTTTATTGGCTCATAAGGTTTGTGAGTGTCAATAAGTATAAATATACTTTTGAAAATCTACTATAACTTATAAACAAATTAAATTACTTTAATTATATTAACTAATTTTCTAAAAAAATAATATCGATTAAGATATTTATATTAAAAGATGAAATGGTATTATTAGGAAAAACGAATACTAGAAAAACAAAAACAGTGGAACTGAATTTAACTCACTATCTCAGAATCCAGTCCAACCACACCTAAATGGGTACAAAATGAAGAGGGGCCCACCTTCACATGCAAGGTGATATATATTTATATGCCATAACCTATTAATAAAGTTGACCTGTGGTGCTTTGTTCACACTTTGAATGGATAGTGCCAGGCATTACTTAGCATGCATTAAGATCAGACACACTTCGAATTTTCTTGTCCATTCAATCACACTAGTACTACTAGCATACAAAATACATTGTATAATGAAAAAACTGTTGTTAACAATGTCTTCATTATTGACATTTCTGCATAAGATAAATCAAAGAGGAAGAAATGGATTCATAATAATATATCTTTTGCTATTCAATTTCAATCTTCATGTAATGTAATGTACCCTACCCTACTCCAATTATTACAACATAAGAGATGATTGTCATGAATTAGATACAAGTGAAAAGAATAATAACAAGAATATCAGGAAAACTAATAAGAATGATGACAAAATTCACATTTAATCTCAATAAATCAGCAATTAACAAATGAAAGCAGAATTGGATTCTTTCACTTCATCAACTCCCATTTGGATTCATGATCGGGGAAAACACAGCACTAGGTGTTTGTCCATCAGAGTCATCACTCGCCAAGCTCCTAACCCCCAATGCTCAAACTCTTGCCACTGCTCCTTGAGTCAGTCACATTGCCATCAAAGCCTGCCAATGCATCATCAGCAGCAGCATCCTTCTTCCCTTTAGAATCAGAACTGTACAAAGACTCCTCTCAACCAATGCCAATGCCATTCAATTCCGCACTC
Organism: Clitoria ternatea; assembly: GCA_037962975.1. Classification (NCBI taxonomy): domain Eukaryota; kingdom Viridiplantae; phylum Streptophyta; class Magnoliopsida; order Fabales; family Fabaceae; genus Clitoria; species Clitoria ternatea. The sequence continues at coordinate 168,610,142 of CM075673.1, forward strand.
TCCTGAAGCTGCAAGGCAAATTCAAGGTTCCACAGCACATCACCCATGGGAGGCCTCTCAATTCCCTGATCCACCAAGCACTTGATGGCGGTCTCAGCGAACTTGTTGAAGCATTCTTGGGCTATCTTTCCTTTGAGGAAAGGGTCCACAATGTGATCAAGAATGCCCTTTTGGTAGCAATGTGGTACCCACTCGGCCAAGCTCACTTGTTCCTTGGCAAGTGTTGGGTTCAAAGCTGGCCTAGCACACAACACCTCAAACAGAACCACCCCAAAGGAGTAAACATCAGACTTATGAGTGAGTTGCTGCCTCCTGAAGTACTCTGGATCCAAGTAACCAAAACTACCCTTCACCACAGTGCTCACATGAGTGTTGTCCAATGTTGGACCAGTCTTTGACAATCCAAAATCAGAAACCTTCGCCACCCACTTCTCATCCAGCAGAATATTAGTCGTCTTCACATCACGGTGGATGATGGTGTGTTTGGCACCTGTGTGGAGGTAATGCAGCCCCCTGGCAGCCCCAATGCATATCTCAAGCCTCTGCTTCCAAGGCAGGGGAGGCTTTTGAGTCCTGCACAAATGCTCCCGCAAAGTTCCATAGCCCATGTAATCATAAACAAGGATCATCTCAGTGTTCTCATCGCAGTATCCAATCAGCGAAACAAGGTGGCGGTGGCGTAGCTTGGACAACATCTCAATCTCGGTTTGGAACTCGTTCACACCTTGCTCAGAAAGCGGGTTCCCTCGCTTGATTGCCACTTTGACAATGCCCCCATCAATCTCCCCTTTGTAAACCTTCCCAAAGCCTCCCACGCCAAGTATCAACGCCTCATCGAAGTTGTTTGTGGCAGCCTTGATCTCGGCAAATGAGAAATGTCGACAGAGGTTTGATGGCAGAGAAGATGCATAACTGCCAGTAATATTGGTTTTGGCAGAAACAGCAGAGTGTGACTTACCATACAAAGAAAGAGGAAGCCAACCTGAAGAAGGCCCTTCACTTCCATGCCTTCTCCTCCTCCTCCTCCCCAATGCAACAAAACCAAACAACCCAATAATCATCAGTACAATCACCAAAGTAACACAACCCACAACCACTATAATACCATTTCTTGGAGATTTCCCATGGGGTCTAGCTCTAGCCGATGAAGGGTCAATCAAATCCAAATCCTGCTTAGGAAGAGGAACATGATTAAATCCTGCTAAACTACCTCTAGTATCATTAATCTTAAACACCTCAATCCCATTCAAAATAGCATCATAATACTGAGGTTTTGAAGACACATTTGGATGCAGTGAGAGCCAGAGATCCCGTTGTTGTTCCCCAGTGCTATTGGAAACAAAAACAACAAAATCCTTATGCAAAGGAACCCCATTGGTGTGGCCAAGCCCAAACTCCTTACCCCAAGCAATAACATCAGCACCCTCCATAGCAGTCTGGTTGTTCAAGAAAATATCAAACACCCTCTGATTCACCTTGGTGATTTCGTCAGATCCTTCACAGAAATGAAGCCTAACCAGATAATAGAAGCCAGAATCAACCTCGAGAATCCAAGTCAGGTTGAAGTTGACATTGACATGAAAATCAGGGCCCATGGACCTTGAAGTTTTGTACACATCAAGAGGAGCAACAGAAGAGGAAAGTGTCCCTGGGTACTCAATTTTCACGTCAGGATCAGCAAGAACAGCAACGCCTTTGGCAGCACCGTAGATTAAAAGGGAGTCATCACCCCACGACCTGAACAGCCCAGTGTCTCGCGACGGAGGGATAACGTTGCCACCAACGTTTAAGCGGTAAATGTTTTCTAGTGCGGTGGTGTTGTCGACGGTGAAGGGTGTGTTGGGGCCCACAAGCATGATCATGCTGGAAGAAGAAGAAGAATAAAGATCTGGCATTGAGAGAAGCTCGATGCCGTTAATGAAGGCAAACGCATGTGGGTATGAAGAAGAAGAAAAAGAAGGGGTGAAAGTGAGGGACAGGTTTTGGTTTTCAACATTGAGACTGTATTCTTTCACCACCACGTTGTAGTTGAGGCCTTGTGTGGTTTCAACCACGCTGAAGTTCGAGAGAAGGGTGAAGGATTCCGTGCTCACTGAGAACCGTGCGTCGGAGGCATTCATGGCGCCGTACGAGGCGGCGTGGAAGTGGAGCCGGAGGAATTTCCGACCAGGGGCCAGCGGGAAAGTGTAGGTGAAGGGGGAGCGGGAGATACGGGCCGTCATGTAAGGGACGGCGGGGACGGAGGGGTCTTGGGTGGCCGCCGGGGAGGTGGTGCTGTAGCCGGCGAAGAACTTGGAGCCGATGTCGGTTGTCCATTTACGGCCGTCGGTGTCGGAAGTTTCCGGCGGTGGGGCGGCGCAGTTGAGGAAGATCTTGTCGGCCGCTTCTCCGATGGGCTGAGCACAGAACAAAAAGCAAAGGAAGAGAAAGAATGGAACATGCATTTTCAGAAGATGTGGTTTTGCATGGTAGTGAAAGTGAAACTTTATGATGATATGATATTTTTGTTTTAAGGTTTGTTGGCGGTGTGTTTTGCAATTTAAAGAATGTGAAATGACAGTTGTGTCCTTGAAACTTTAGTTTTTTTTTGAGTCGAAACTTTAGTTTCGAGGGACTAGTTGTTGAACAAAAGACACGACCACGCGGTTTCATCCCCCCCTCTGTTTTTGCCCAAAAATGGTGATCTTCTATTTGATCTCTTTAAATAGTTAAAGCTCCTAGAATCCGCAATGAAAAGGTATGATGGATTCTTGCTAAGCTTCAAGGGAGAATTTATTGAAGTAAGAGGTCACATTAGCCTTAGGGTTTTATTTAGGACGCCTTGTACAAGAGAGGGAATCCTTGTGCGGTTCTTGGTTATTAACGCCCTCTATTCATACAACATGATCCTAAGGTATCCCAGATTCACGCGCAATAATGTCAACGCATGAAAATGGCCAAAAATTGCTACAACGAGAGCATGAAGCAAAGAGATTTTTGCATGGTAAGAGATGAAATTGAGGTTGACTTTGACCTACGAGAAGAGAAAGAGGAATTCAAAAGGCCTAAGCTAGTGGAATCATTAAAATTGATACAAATTGGAAGCTGCTTGAATCAACACACTAGGGTCGGCACCATACTACCTTCAAACATCAAGCAGACACTAGTAAGTTTATTGCATTTAAATGTTAACTTGTTTTCCTGGATCCCTACAAACATGCTTGGAATATACCTACAAGAAATCTCACACTCCTTTATTATGGCTAAGGACGTTCTCTTGGTCTTTAAAAATAAAGAAAACTCAGGCATGACTAGAGGGAAATAGTGCAACAGGAGACAACCAAATTACTGGAGGTAGGATTCATTAGGGAAGTCAAATATCCAACTTAGTTATCAAACGTGGTAGCGATTAGAAAATCCAGTGGAAAATGATGAATGTGTATTGATTTCTGACCTCTAAACACGTTGTGCTGTAACCTTTACCTAACCAACATCAATAGCTTGGTAGATAGGACATCAAGGTATAAGCTACTCATCTTCATGGACAAATACTTTGACTACAACCAGATTAGGATAAATCTAGAAAATGAAGAAAAGATAACTTTTATGACAGGGAGTGCCAACTACTGCTACCGTGTCATTCCATTTGGCTTAAAAAATGCAAGGGCTACCTACTAGAAAATGGTTGACAAGATTTTTAAAGAACAAATAGGGGGTAAGTAGAAGTATACGTAAATGACATGGTGGTGAAATATGCCCGAGTGAAGGAGCATGAGACCGATGTTAAAGAAACTTTCATAATCTTGAGAAAATACAACATGAGGCTCAATTTAGAGAAATGTGTTCTTGGCATCAAAAAGGGGGGGGGGGGGGGGGGGGGGGAATCCTAGGGTACATGCTAATGCACAAGGGAATATAAGCCAATCCAGACCAATGCAAGGCTATTCTTGAAATGTGAAGCCCTAGAAACACGAACAAAGTGCAACGCTTGAGCGGTTGAATAACATTACTCAACTGCTTCCTCTCTAAAATCGGCGACAAGGTATAATATAACCCTTTTATCAAATACTTAAGACGCCTGAGGAATGCGAGAAGGCTTTTAAAGACCTCAAATAGTACATAGCCTATTAAGTTGCCTTATCCTAGGTATGCTCTACTCCTTTATTTATCAGCTAACGACTTCATAGTCAGTACAAATTTGATGCAAGAATAGGAACAAACACAAAGGCCCATCTATTTTACGAGTAAAACACTTAGGAGAACCAAAGTTCGATACCAACAAGTGAAAAAATTTACGTTGGCCTTCATTATCGCAATGTAAAAATTGAGTCTTACTTCCATAACCATACCATTGTTGTGAAAACTGATCAACCGTTCATAAAAATACTATACAAGCTAGAGTTAACTGGAAGGATGGTAACTTGGGAGGTGGAGCTATCCGAATTCGACATAACTTTCAAACCAAAAAGGTTAGTTAAAGACCATTTTCTAGTAGATTTCATCTCAGAGATAGGCAACAAATTGAAAACTAGGTGTTAGACTATATGACCTAGGAGCTCTACATGGATGGATCCTCCAACATTAAAGGAAGTGGAGCAAGGGTTATAACGCAACGGCCTTAAGGTATAGGAATCACTCAAATTTCTCTTTAGAGCCAGCAACAACCAAGCAGAACATGAAGCACTGGTAACAGAACTCAAGATGGCTCTAGACTTAGGAATTCAATGCATTTAGGTAAAAATTGACTCTTTGTTGATGGCTAAGTAGGTGAAATATGTGTACCAAACAGAAGACTCCTTATTTTCTAGATATCTTCACCTTGTCAAACAATTTCTTAGAAAGTTTAAGCTATCCAAGATTCTCCATGTACCTTGACTGAAAAACACGCAAGCAGACGTTCTTTCAAAGCTAGCCTGTGTGAAGGGCATCAATAGCCTTAAATCCATCATGCAGTTCACACTGCTGGAATTGATAGGGGAGACACAAGCGAGCAAGTTAAATTCACACAAATACAACATTGTATATTAAAACCTTTAAGACAACATCTCAATTTGAAGGATTATGTATGTTTTTGCTCCCTATAAAATAAAAATTGTTTGGTTTTAATCCTTATAATTTTTTCTTTTACATCCAACTTATATTGAATATATATATTTTTTTACACCCAACTTATATTAAATAGTTTTTCCTTTTACTATTTAGAATATAATAAAAATAAAAAAAGAAATTCAAAATATAACAAGTAATGAATAATTTTATAAATTTTAAAAAATCATATTAAGAGATAATTATCATCGTGTTCAATTAACTATTCCTTAAAGAAAATGTCTAAATTTTAGTAACTAAAAAAATAATTCTTAGGACCTGTTTAGATTGTGAAAACATTTTCGGTTTTTATTTTATACTTTCAGTTTTAATTAGAAAACTGTTATCATATTTTCTATTTTAAAAATTTATACTGAAAAAGTGAAAATAGGAAATAAAAACAAGAAAAAAAAATGTTTTCAGTGTTTCCTATACAAAATTTTAAAAATAGAATACAATTTAATAATTTGGTAATTAAAACTGAAAAATAAGAAATAAAAGTAAAGAACATTTTTACAATCCAAACAGCAATAAGGATGATATGTTTCTTCATGCTACGTATGAAGTATGTTTTATTACCCATAAGCTTAAACAATAAAAAATTGAAACAAGTTAAATAACGTATATTAAAATTTAATAAGAAACTTAAAAATTGAAATATATTTTTTTTGCGCTTAGTCCATTACATTCAATTGTTGTTTTTGAAAAATATGAAATTGATCATGATAATTTAATAAGTAATTAAAATAAAAATTATTGTATTTAGTCCATTGTGTTGAATTCTTGTTTTATAAAATTATAAAATGTCCGATTTAAAATAATAGGAAATATAATTGTATAAATTAGTAATTTAGACTCAAAACAATTGAATCTTATGATTGCAAATTTCTCATGATACATTAGAAATATATATTATTATGTGTAACCTTATATCAAAATATTTATCATACAAAAAAGTTAAAACAAGTTAAATTCACTTAAATAATATATTAAAATTCTTAGAAAATATCTTAATTTGAATAATTAAATGTTTTTAATCCTCTTTTGATTTTAGTCCCTATATTTTTTTCTTTTACATTTAACTTATATTGAATATTTTTTTTTTCTTTTGCATCCAAGCTATTACTTAAAATTAAATAATAAAAATGAATCTTAGATTTCATAATATAAATTAAACTCCAATAATTAAACAAATGAATATATATTATTAACCAGTATGCCAACCATTTTGCTTATATTCTTTTAGGGGAATGTGTTGATGTTTATCCTTTTCGGCTTTTGACTATTGTTGCCCAGGATGCTAGAGAGGCATTCTTTTTCCACGTTACGTGGTAGTTATGTAATTTTCTCCACATTTATAAAAATAAATAAATAACATTTCTCTTTATTTAATCACGGCTCATAAAAAGGGGTAGAATAAGAGGGGGAAAAAACTGGTAAAAACATTAAAAAAAAACATAATTCACAAGCAGATGGAATATTACAATCTCTATTCACAGGCACAGGCACAGGCACATGCACAACCCATTGAGGAACAAGATGGAACTGCTAAATAGGTGAGCATGGGCAAGAATAATAAAGATGATGATGATGAGGAGGAGGAGGACAACATGGATGTTGAGCTTGCCAAGTTCCCTTCTGCTGGGGACCCTCATAAAATGACTAAGATGCAGGAATGTCACTTCTCTCAACACTTCCCCAGTTTCATATCATAAATTACTATAGTATTAACCAATTCACCTTCTTCTTCAGGGTTATTTTGTCCCAATTAACTGAAGTGCAGATGAGTAGATACGAGTCCTTTCGTAGGGCTGGATTTCAGAAAGCTAACATGAAAAGGGTATTTTTCTTTCTTTTATTATGTTCTTTTTTTTAGCTTGATCTCATATTATGCATGTTTGTCTGCAACATGTTACTGATGTGTATAATGCTAATTGTAAATTATTGATACATTTCTCCTTGTCTTAGTACTGGATTTAGCCTTGTAATGGCCAGATTGGTGGCTGCCCTTAACAGTACTAGAAAAATATATGCATTACTAAAATAATTTCCTACAACTGGTTAGGTTATGGTAATGGAACAAAGCAATCATATGGGCCCCAAAATAAGCAAAAGCGAACCAAATTACTCAAGGCCGTTCACTTTACAGTTTACTCTCTGTTGTGGGTAACTGGGTATGGATCAACTGGTTTGCAGAAGAGATATAACATAAAGTGTAGTTATCTTGAAGTTTTTGTTTCCTTCATGCCACTGGTTACTAAGTCATAAATGAGCTGACCTTCAGTTCAGTATTCTGTTTTATTTTCTTCCAAAGTAAACTGGGGAGAAGTTAATTCTTATGTCACTAAGTCATAAATGATAAGTTATACCATGACATTGTAAAATGTGAGGATTGCACTTTGTAAAATGTGCAGCTGCTTGATGTTTACAGAAATAAAATGATATGATTCTTTAAATTCATTTGAAGATATGTTTACGTGGATCCTCACACGTAGTTGGGATTTTGTATAAAAAGGAAAAACCCAAGCTTGAGGATTTAAAGGATAACAAGGGAATTCGAAATAGAGTGATAGTCAACGAGATGGAAACATGTGATCGAGGAGGATGAGAAAGGCCATGGCGAGAGTGGTGTCGATGTGAGGTGGGTGCACGATGAGACGGAAGATGTCAGTACCGAAGGCCACCCCTCCTTCCGCGGCTTCTTTCGGCTTGATATCTGCAACTTTTGTCCTATTCTTGTCGTAAAACGTGCAGCATCGTTGTGTGTATGACCCCTCCATCTCATACGCTAACTCCTTCATCTTCTTCCCCGCAGAGTACAGCTGTGCCAAACACTTGCTGTTCAGGATGTTCACCTGTTTCCTCCCTGTAAAAAGGACTTTCCCATACTCCTCTCCTTCAAACAAGACCCACCTTAGCCTCTGCTGCATCATCATGCACAATAGTTAATAACTTATTTATGTCTGAAGAAATCATCATCATAATAATAATAAGCCATTTATTTACCTTTCTGGCGATGGTGAGGAGAGATCTGCCGGCAGCGTCCATGAGAATGATCTGATCCTTATTTGCTGCGGTGTAGTTATCTACTCTAAAAACCAGATTTCCTTGGCAATCAAAAACGGTAAATCCATTGCAGTTTGGCAACAGAGACTTCTTCCACACTGTCAACATTTGTGTATCTGTTACTGTTACTGTTGACAACGCCTTTGGCCTCTCCGACACACCTGCGTTTGGGTATACCTTTGTCATTATTCAGGTCAACCCCCCTAAACCCAACAACAATTAATTTTCTATACAACTATTGATTCAGTACCCACCCTCCTCCTTTATATATACACATACACAGAATATTACTCTAATATTCCACCACTGTTTCCTTCCGCTTGATTAACAAATATAATTTGTGTATGTTTTTTATCCATTTATCTTTCTAATTTATATATTTAATATTATTTTTTATTAATATTTTCTTAATTTTAAAAATAAAGTATAATTCAAAAATAAACATTTAATTATAGCATAAAATTTTAAAAGGGTATGTATTAGTTCCACATATTAGGAGGTGTTTATTATTAGGTCTACAAGAAAAATTAACTCAACCTGTCATCTTTATATCTTATTTCATCTATATATTAGGTCCCGAAACACTTGACGTTAAATTTTTGATAAGCACTTTTTCATTATATAACAAAACAAATCAATTGTCTTTAATAATTTCTAATGTTATATATTAATAATTCTTTATTATATAAAATTTAATTATTTCTAAAGATTTAATTATCATTAGTTATTGAAAAAATATCTTCACCTCAAAGTCAGCTTTTAATAATATGATTGATTAGAAAATAAAATAATGTCTGCATTTAAAAAATCTGATAGATTTAAATAATTTGTGTGGCTAAGAACCGTTTAGCGGTGGCCAGGGAGGACGGCTGCCCCATTTTCCTCCAAGATATTTCTTTGCCTTTTGACAACTTATTCTTTGGTTTTTTTCATCTTCCGCTGATTATAACGTTTTTATATTTCCAAGATAATATATCTTTATTTATTTGTTTTATTCATTGCTCAAAAAGTAATACGGGGATTTATAGCATTTCTCTACTGGGAACGCTTCTATATATGAATTAAGAGTGAAGGCAATTATAAATTATTTATAATTAATTGTTAATTTAATGCATATGTCCAAACCACTAAGTTGTTGTTTTATCCCCCAATGGGTTAGGGCGGTTTGTGCGACTTCTTCGACCATCCAATAGACGCAACCTTTTGGATCCAACCTTCTGTATTTATTTAACTGATTGACTATTATAAGCTTGAAATAATTATAATACTAATAAAAAATACACTAAATTAAATATAAAAAATAATTCGTTTCATGTATTTGTAATATTGGTAGAAAGTAGTCCCTTATGTTAGTAATATCAAATATTTGATGGGTAGTTTCTTAAAATATTTTTATTTATTACATAAATAATTAGTTGTCTAAGCAACATAGATACAATGTGAATATATATAATAAATAAACATTTAATGACATTGAAAAAAAGTGTAACATCCTGAGTATTTTAATTAAAAATTTGATTGGCGGAAAATATTAATAATTGTTCTAGAGATTTATTGGATATTTTTAGGGATTATTATTATTATCAATGCAATTATAAATAATTAAATATTATGGAAATAAATAAATTTACTTGATTGACTAATTACAAAAGGTTAAATGAGGTGTAATTAGAAGGAGGTAAATTTAGAAGTTATCAATGGGGGTAAAAGGTAAAAGTTTAATTAAAACTTTCAAAGAAAATATAAAAGAAATAGCAAAATGACCATTTTGCCCCTGGGTTTTAAATAATCAGACTTCACCTTCTTCTTCCTCATTCTCCACGCGAGTTGCTTTCTTCTTCTTTCCTCACCATTGCCGTGAGCTTGCATGCTTCCAAGGGAGGTCCATTTTGCGTCAAAACTTCAAAGTAATCACGTTTTCAAGATCGTGACTTCAAGGTAGCGAAACGAACGTCGGAGGATCGAGTGACGAAGCGGGTGTTGGATTCGGAAGTAGAACCTTGAACCAAGCACTTAGAGGACGCAACCGACATCAAGAACAAATCGTCGAAGCTTGGAATCGAGGTAAGGGGATGTTCGGGTCGTAATTAATTAGAATAAGTACGTGCGACAGAATTGAATTATTTAATCAAACATTGGAATAATGAGATAGTTATTGAATGATAATTGTACGTGTATGTATGTGTGAATGTGAAGTGTAATTAGTTTATGGTGATTATGAGATTAAAGTGTTTTACATTGTGATAAATCGATGAGTATAGTGGCATTGTGATGGCGGGCTTGACAAGTAGGTCGCCCATTTGATGAGTATGATCTGTTGTTGATAGCCACTTGATATATGATATGAGGAATGTGATATATACAAGTACGATTATGTGGTATGGGACGGCCGACGGTATGTATAGCCCCTCGTTTTCTGGCTCCCGTGGTTTTTGTGCCCAGTTGAGCTACCCAGTGGTCAAGTAGGACCCAGTGGTTGAGGTGAAGAGTCAATCAGGACTCGGTGGACCAAGCAGGGTTCACGGGGTGTCAAGTAGGACCCCCAGCTGAAGGCCGATCCTTTAGTATCCAATACTAGGCGTCGAATTTATGTGAGAGTCAGTTGTGATGATCGATGAAATTGTTGCTATTGTGTGATGATGTGAATGTGTTATGTTACATTAATTGGTTGTGAATTGCACTTGATGATACTGAAATTTGAATGAAGTTAAGAATCTGTAAGTATGAATTAGTAGATAATGAAATGCGAAATTAATTGCATAAGGTAAAGTTAGTGAATTAGTATTAGTGATAGCACTGTAGTAATCATGTACCTTGTTATTTAATTACCGTTCTAGATTAATTATGATACCAAACACTCACCCTTGTTGTGGTTTTCTTTTAATTTAGTAACCAGTGATAGGGAAGAGGTCGAAGCCCCGGAGGTGCGCCAAGCGGAGGATTGATGCCAAGGAGCTGAGGAAATTATGAAATGAATTATATGTGTAATGTGTATGTGCTTTGTGCAAGTGATGTTATACTATATCTCCTATGTGTGCTGGACTAATTTAGAATGTGATCAATGTAGTTATGAATATTGGTGATAAGTAATGGGTAGAATTTGCATGTTGGTTGATGAGAAGATAAACTCATGATGAGTGGATAATGAGATGTTCATGGCTATGATAAGCCTCATGAATTAGACATATATATATATATATATATATATATATATATATTTATGGGCAGGTTCTATTTATTCATGTGAAGAGTGAATGATGCATATGTGTGGGGATTGTTCATCCCCTGGATGATTTGGATATGAATGTCGATGTGTAGGTCATAAGTTTGAATAGAATGCGTTTAATGTGTAGGAATTAGGATTAAGGTGCATAATAGTTGGAATCAATTTCATATGCATACTTGAATAGGTGCAAATGGATAAATTAGATGAAAAGATGCATGTGAAGGTTTGAACATATTAGATTATGTGAAAATTTTAAGTTTCCATGCATGTACTGCATAATTCGCTCAAGCGAGGAGAATTCTCGCTCAAGCGAGGAGAATTCTCGCTCAAGCGAAAGTGCTCTGTGTCAGTAATGTGGCCTCTGGCCAAGTCTCGCTCAAGCGGGGATGACTCTCGCTCAAGCGAGACATATATATATCAGGTGAATATGGTTACTGGAGGATTTTTGCTCAAGCGAGTTGAGTCTCGCTCGAGCGAGGGCCATAGGAATAGATTCTGGAGTGTTTTCGCTATAGCGAGCTAGTTGTTTAGACCTCTCGCTTAGGTGAGTTACGTTGATGGTGTCATTGGGACTATTTCGCTCAAGCGAAAGTTATTCGCCCAAGCGATCGAGGGGAGTTTAGATTCTGGAGTGATTTCGCTCAAGCGAGACATTCTCGCTCAAGCGAAATGAGTACCTGATGCGTATGGACTCGCTCTCACTCAAGCGTATTTGTGACTCGCCTAGTATTGAATTATGGAACTCGCCCAAGCGAGTAGGGACTCGCTCAAGCGAGAGTTTCTGATCTCGCCTAAGCGAGTCAGGGCCTCGTTCAAGCGAGTAGCCCCTGATTCAAATTTTTCTTCTTTTGTTTCACTTAATCAATTCCCTTTTATTATTTGATTTATTTATTTTATTTCCAATTATTATTTTGAGCATGTTTAGTGAAGAGAAATGTCATTTTGAATTAGGACTTAATTAAGTATTATTAAACGCGAAAAATTTTATTGTGCAAATTAATTAAACGAATATGAATAAATGTAAATTGACGTAGGTGGTTATAAAAAGAGTCCAAGAGTTGGACTAACTAAAACCCAATAGAGTCAAACAAGAACTCCATGGTTAGGCTGTGGAAATAGGGTCTTGGTTGTGAAGTTAATTTGGTCTAGTTTTTGTCTTCTTTTATGATCTTGTTTGAATTGGGCTCAATTGTCTTTTAATTATTAGTGTTAGTAGATTCAAGGAGACTACATTAGACCTAGTTTTTAGTTTCATAGGTGATCCGGTCTCAATACCGGTATCCGATCTGCTATACATATTTCAACGTCTTTGATAAGACATCTACGTGTAACCGGTGTCATCGGTATACATCCGGACTGTAATTCCGTATCAGGCGTTCTCCCTATACCGGTTGTTCAGGATAACACCATGACATCGGATAATACACACGTCACTGTGCAAAAGACAAGGATTGTTGCTACAGGGATCGATCAATAATTCCCTGCACTACGAGCCAAATTCTGCTCACGGGAATGGTCAACTTGTTCCCTAATCCTAGTCTACATTCTCTATGCTCAATATAAAATAGCCACTTGACCCAATCATGCAGGTAAGTGCGCAATATAATAATGCTAATGGAAGTTGGTGGTTCCCCACCAACGAATCCTCATTAATCGAGCCAATCAGGTATATGAACTCACTTCATGATTGAAGTGAGGGATCTTCAGCTCATTTTTACGACTGGTTACTCTCTGAATGCATTCCTTACTTGGAATATAATCACTGACTTGAGCGTCGGAGAATCTTTGCAGGTGACACCACCATTCGCCCACTTCAACGCGTTAGGTCGGTGTGAAGGATCTCCAGAACGCCCAATCCGCTCTCCTCACTCAAGGACAACGGATACCTACACCGGATATATATATATATCCGGTCTTCTATACAGTATTTACATACTATTTGTGACTGGTCTGAGTCCGGATCTCTAGACCCCGGTTCAGTACAGATCATTGGCACGCCCGGTGGGACCTGATAAAGTTATTCCCATATCCTTTGACAGAGCAGGTAATCCACAATGGAGGGCGAAGCACAAGACTTCATGGAGAATCAAGCTGAAGGCAGAACCAATCCTAACGCCTTCAGAAAACTCAACTTTGATTCTCATGGGGGCAGCTCAAAGAAGATAGTAACAGTGTCTGATCCTGATCCTCGCGATGAGTTTATCAGACAACTTCAGAGAGAACTCGTTGAATTGCGAAGAGAAAAAAGGCAAAGCGAGGATAAAGAATCATCTCGCACGCGAAACACTCCCCACACAACTGATGGTGAAAAGTCCACCACTCTTCAGTACTCAAATATCCCTACGTTTGAGGGGGGAGAACAGACTCGCGATTCTGAGGATGCAGCTTCCCGAAGGAAGAGAGATTCAACAACAGCACCCCCATTGTCTTACAATCTGAAGGTTCCTTTTTCAAGGAGACTTATGGGCATCAACATCCCCAAGCACCTTCAAACTACTCAACCACTTTCCATCGGAAAGTATAATGGTGAAACTGATCCAACTAAGCACCTTGATGTTTATGTGTTTGAAGCCATGTACTTGGGGGCTGATGAAGACGTGATGTGCCGAATGTTCCCTCGAACATTGTCTGAGGAGGCCCTCGGGTGGTTTAAAGGCCTGCCTTCTGGATCCATAGATTCTTGGACGGAAATGGCAGCTGCCTTTGAAACCCACTTTGTCATCTCCAGAGACGTACCCAAGACGTCTCATACCTTGGCTCAGATTAAGCAAGGTGAAACAGAGGGCTTAAAAGATTTTCTGAAGAGGTTTTATAAGGAAGCAGCCCTGGTTCCTAACCTCACAGAATCTATCAAGCTACATATCGTTATTGAGGCATTGCAACCAGGATCAGCTTTCGCTCTTTCATTAGCAAAGAGCCCTCCAGCAACTTTTGAGGAGTTCAGGAAAAAAGCCTCAAAGTACGTGAGCATAGAGATGCACTTGGAGGCAATGGCTGCAAAGAAAAAGCCACCAACACCATCTCCCCAAACCCAGAAGGGTAAGGAGAAGACGAGGTCAGAACGCATGGAGAGGCCATTCACCAATCCTAAGGTGGATAACCACCCTCCTCGACCTCGAGAAAGGCATGTCAATTCCTTCAGCCATTATGCACAGTTATCTGCTAGACCATCTCAGATTTTGAGAGAGGTCGGATGGCCAGTTTTCAGCACATATGGCATCAGGAGACCAGCCCCTATGAAAAGACCAGGAAATTCTCGTAAGTACTGCGATTTTCATGAACAAAATGGTCATTCCACTGATGAATGCCAAGCTCTAAAGAACGCGATTGAGACGCTAATTAGAGAAGGCAAGTTAAAACAATACCTGTTCAAAGAGAAATCTTTTGACAGAGTTGATCGGAATGAGAAAAGAGAAAGGGATCCAGACGACGGGGATGACAACAATGGCAATCCGGTCCGAAAGTTCTCTGCTGCAGAAAAGCAAAAAGGTGTGATAACTGATAATGCAGCGCAAAGAGACAGCCTGCCCCAGCAACAACGTCAGGGCCGACGTGAAGTTATTGACATGATTGCTGGAGGATTTGCTGGAGGAGGAGCTTCAATTACAGCCCGTAAGAATCATCACAGAATGATTCTATCTGTGCAAGGGAAAGTCAAAGACAATCGCCCTTACAGAGGAGGGATTGAGGCTCCCATAATCTCTTTCTCCGATGAGGATTTTGGCCCAACCATTCCTGGTGGTGACGATGCTGTAGTCATCACTGCAGTGATAGCCAACAAGGACGTCCGAAGAATCCTTGTTGACCAGGGAAGTTCCTGCGATGTTATTTTCTATAATTGCTTTGAAAGAATGGGTTTTAAAGACTCAGACTTACAGCCTTATACGCAGGAACTAACAGCTTTCAACGGTGCAAAGCAACCAACTAAAGGGTATCTTGACACCCTTATCTCGTTTGAAGGGGAGCCAGGGGCCAGAACGGTCAAATCCCGAGTGCTGGTGATTGATGTCAAATCACCATTTAACGGCATCATAGGCCGCCCTACTCTAAATGCAATGGAGGCAGTTGTGTCAACCCCACATCTCCTTATCAAGTTCATTGATAAGGATAATGTTGTTTCATCAATCCGGGGTGATCAAGAGATGGCTAGGTACTGCTATAACCTCAGCCTCAACATGACGAAGCTGGACGCCTCCAATAAAAAGAGGAAACTCAATGATGCTGGAGCAGCTGCTGGATCTGTAAGCCTTGTCGACCTGGACCCTAGGGCGGATTTGAACATTGATCCGCTCAACCCGTTAAAGCCCACACCGGATGGAAGTTCCAGGGACATCGTCTTGGGAGATTCTCCAGAAAAGATCACCCATATCAACGACAAGCTAGATACAGAAATGGAGCAACGACTACTAATGCTCCTGCAAGAGTTTAAAGATCTCTTTGCATGGACTGCAGCCGATATGCCAGGCATAGACCCTGAATTCTGCTGTCATAAATTATCCGTCTATCCAGAGACGAAACCGGTGGCCCAAAAGAAAAGACGATTGGGCCCAGAGAAACAAAAGGCAGCTTGCCAGCAAACTGAGGAGTTGCTGAAGGCCGGATTTATCAAGGAAATCTGGTATTCCTCTTGGCTTTCGAATGTGGTGATGGTCCATAAATCCAATAGTAAATGGAGAATGTGCGTTGACTACGTGGACCTCAACCGCTGCTGTCCAAAAGATCCTTATCCTCTTCCTAATATAGATCGGATGGTGGATGATTCCTCTGGTTATCAATACCTGAGCTTCATGGACGCTTATTCAGGTTACAACCAAATTCCGATGTGCGAAGAGGATCAAGAGAAAACAGCTTTCATAAATGATCGTGGTGTCTTTTGTTATAAAGTCATGCCCTTTGGCCTGAAAAACGCTGGGGCAACATATCAACGCATGATCAACAAGGTTTTCGAAGGCATGCACACCAAACTTGTTGAAGTATACATTGACGACATAATAGCAAAGACACCGGTTGGTGGCGATCATATTGAGGACCTACGCCAAGTATTCACCCGTTTGAGACAATTTAACATGAGGCTGAACCCAATGAAGTGCACATTTGCTGTCCCTGCTGGGAAGTTTTTGGGTTTCATGTTAACTCAACGTGGTATTGAAGCCAATCCAGGGAAATGCCAAACGATTCTAGACATGCAGAGTCCAAAGAATCTCAGAGAAGTCCAATCCCTGAATGGCAAGGTAGCAGCTTTGGCACGATTCATGCCAAAGATGGCTCACAGGTCGCTCCCCCTGTATAGGATACTGAAAAAGTCCAAGAAATTCGAGTGGGGACAGGAACAAGAAAAAGCTTTCCAAGAGCTTAAGGAGGTGTTGTCCAAACCTCCCATTCTCACAAAGCCTGACCCCGAAGACACACTCATTCTGTACTTGGCTATTTCAGATGAAGCTTTGGGCGTTGCCTTGATAAAAGAAACTCCTGATGGACAAAGACCGGTCTATTTCACTAGCAAGACCTTGCAAGGAGCTGAGATCCGGTATCAAAAAATCGAAAAGGCCGCCCTCGCTGTTGTTTGGGCCTCACGACGGTTGCGTCCGTACTTTCATGCCCATCCAATCATAGTGAGAACGGATTTGCCACTCCGTTCTGTCTTAATCAAGCCCGATCTCGCTGGGAGGATGATCAAATGGTCTATTGAACTCTCTGAGTTTGATATATCCTACGAACCCCGCAGCGCTATTAAAGCTCAAGTCCTGGCTGACTTTATTGTGGAAATGACAGGGACTGATCCAGACTACCCTCGAGTCCATTGGACCATTTACGTTGATGGTTCATCAAACCAAAGAGGCTCTGGAGCAGGTGTAGTTCTAGAAAGTGACGACGGAGTACACCTGGAGATCTCCCTTCGTTTCAATTTCAAAACATCCAACAACCAAGCTGAGTACGAAGCTTGCTTGGCTGGGCTAAGAGCTGCAATTGACATCGGAGCTTCTGAGGCGACACTCTGCAGCGATTCACAGCTGGTGATTTCGCAGATCTTAGGAGATTATCAAGCTCGCGAACCTCAACTCCAATTATATTTGAACTGTGTCAAGGAGTTGACTGAGAAATTCTCAAAGGTGGAATTCAAGCATGTTCCACGTGAAGAGAATACGAGAGCGGATATACTCTCCAGGTTAGCAAGCACTAAACGACCAGGTAGCACCACTACGCTGGTTCAAAGCACGCTAACGTCGCCCAGCATTCCTCTTTTCCCTTCTCTAAACGCCATAATGACTAACTCCCTTTACGGAGATACATGGATGGCTCCTTACATCCGTTATTTGGCTGATGGACAACTACCTACAGATGAGAAGGAAAAGACGAGGCTAAGGAGAGAATTACCATATTTCACTATGATTGATGGTAATCTTTACAGAAGGGCACTCTCTGTGCCCTATTTGACTTGTCTCAAAGAGGATGAGGTGCAAGATGTAATGGAGGAAGTGCATGGAGGACAATGTGGACACCACGCCGGAGGAAGAAGCTTAATGCGAAAAATCCTCAGAGCTGGATACTGGTGGCCCACGATGAAGCAAGACTCCATTGACTTCGTCAAAAAATGCGACGCTTGCCAAAAATTCTCTAACCTGCACCACACACCGGCGGAAGAACTCTTCACATCCGCTGTTCCATGGCCCTTCTATCAATGGGGATTGGATATTCTGGGCCCTTTTCCAACTGCTCCTGGGGGCATCAAATATCTCATTGTAGGGGTCGATTATTTCACTAAGTGGATAGAAGCAGAGCCGGTGGTGCATATTACTTCAGCCCGAACTCGTCGTTTCATGTATGAAAACATCATAACACGGTTCGGGGTCCCAGCACGGATTGTCACAGACAATGGCACCCAGTTCACGGATAGAAAATTCACAGATTTGCTTGAAGGGTTAGGAATAACCCAAATATTCTCATCCGTCGAACATCCCCAAACTAATGGTCAAGCTGAAGTGGCCAACAGGGAGGTGCTGAAGGGACTAAAGAAACGCCTTGGTGAAGCCAAGGGCGGATGGACAGACCAGCTGTGTCATGTCCTATGGGCATATCGGACAACGCCTCATTCATCCACCAATGAATCCCCATATCACCTAACATACGGGGTCGAGGCAATGATACCTGTGGAACTGTAAATTGCTTCCACAAGGGTTAAATACTTCTCTGAAGAAACCAACAATGCTAACTTGGCATCCGAAATGGATGTCATACAAGAACTCAGAGAAGACGCTTTCATCAGAGATCAAGCCATCAAAGCCAAAGTTGCTCTCCGGTACAACAAACGAGTCCAATCAAGGACTTTCAACGTTGGAGATTTGGTTTTGAGGAAAGCAAGTATAGGGAACAAATTCGCTCATCAAGGCAAATTAGCCCCAAACTGGGAAGGCCCATACAGGGTATCCGAGGTCACTGGCAAAGGCTCTTACCGCCTTGAAAACCTTGATGGCACTCCAATCCGAAATAAGTGGAACACCCAAAACTTGCGCATCTATTATAGCTAGCTGTTGGAACAATCTACATTCTCCTATCCTTATCTTGGATTGAATACTGGAGAATTTATTTTCACAGCTACGCTCTCATTGTAATTCTTATTTTTGATTTAATAAGAATCTCTCACAACAATTTAACTCTTTCGAGTTTTTCTTATGCTGTGATTTTCAGTTTATCCGGTGTAAGAAACATATTCAGGACGGATGATCTCAGCTACTTGTTCCGTAGTTGACGATGTAACTCCTCGAATATGTGCAACACACAAGAGCATACTCAGGACGGATGATCTCAATTACCCATTCTGTAATTGACGATGTAACTCCTCGAGTGTGTCTAATTGATTGAAGGCCCGGATTGTAGGATTAAACCGAACTCTGGGTACGGTTAGTAAGTTTGGCTGAACACCGGTGAAGGCTCGGATTGTAGGATTAAACCGAACTCTGAGTACGACTAGTAGGTTTGGCCGAACGTCGGTGAAGACCTGAGTTGTAAGATTGAACTGAACCTCAGGATATGGGTTGTAGGGCTGGTCCTTTTTCAAGGCCACAAACCGAACCCCATTCGAAGATTACATGGGTTGTAGGGCTGGTCCTTTTTCAAGGCCACAAACCGAACCCCATGTGAAGGCTTGGGCGCAGTAGGCTGGTTCTTCTTCAAGACCATGCTGAACCCCAAGTAACGGGCGCAGTAGGTTCAGGATTAGCCCTGATCTGAACCCCGTGTTGAAGGCTCAGATTGTAGGATTAAACCGAACTCTGAGTATGACTAGTAGGATTAACCGAACGTCGGTGAAGAATCGTCATTGGGTAAAACCAAAAGACCGATTGAAGAACGGTTAGTAGGATTAAACCGAACGCCAAATACGACGTGGATTGTAGGATCAAACCGAACTCCAATCACAACAAGTAAGTTATACTGAACTCCAAATTAATACTTTCTGGTGAAGTTCTTTATTTGGAAGTTTTATAGCTTTGAATTCCGAATCATCAATTCCGACACAAAAATAATTCACTCGGGTATGCCACAATCTGAGGCATATTCACCCGAAACCTCTCAGTCGGAAATATTTGAAGAGGAATTTCTATTTTAAATCCTCATTCTCAAGAACTCTCACGTGAAAGTCTCACTCAGAGTTTGTTCAAAGTACTGATCACCCAATGACACTAGGGGACAACATCAACGGTTTAACGAATATCTTGAGGAATGAACTCTCGATGAAACGATCTCACAATCATTCCCCTTAAGTCGATCTCGTGATGATGATATTGAACTGGTCTGGACCGGGGTCTAGGATCCGGTGTGGGACCAGCCACAAGGATGCAGGTGTTTTTAGGGTTTGCACACCGGAACTGTGTATATCCGATGTATTAATCCGGTCTCTCAGTGGGAGAGGCCGATCTTGTTGTCCTGGAGATCCTTTACACCAACGATTCGCGTTGTAGGGGGGCGAAAGGTGGTGCCACCTGCGAAGATTCTCCGACGCTCAAGTTAGAAGAGTGTATGAACTGAATGAATACTCAAGCGTAGTAACAGTAAAGTGTGAGATAGAATAACGATACCATGCATGTGTGTTGATATGGCTTCTTATAGTTGAACGTAAGAGAAAAAATGAGACGTTGGATGCAGGTGGGTCCCTTATCTCTGATTGCGTGTATATTGTGTCAATCAAAGTGGCTCGACTTTCAGAATGTGTCAGGAGGGTAGGTCAATTATCAGAGTACAATCCTCTAGAGAGAGGAGAGGATAATCACCTTTTCCGCATAATCTGCTGACACGCCCACTTACTTTCTGAAGCCATTGATGTGACGTATTTTGCTACAAACAGTGTCTTCGTTGATAAGTTATCAAAAGGCTCTTCTCTTGCTATGAGGGAAAAGCTAACAATTATATAAATATCCTGTATCAATGAACACAGAACCGTTACAGCGAAAATGAATGATGCTGTCATGGAGTGAGGGCGGATGACCAGACAACGGATATCCGGTGTGGTAACGTTGAACCTGGACACCGGTTTTCCTTATATGAGATCAGTCTGACGTCACAAGTATGGGGGCCGGTATCTAGACCGGATCATCTGTCCCCTAGCTTGTATGAGGGACTGTTAAGTTGCTCATATGAGCTACACAACTCTTGAGAGAAGTCTAGATGCCGGTAGTACATTCTTGTAAGTCTCTGGGAGCTCGGTGGCGTCCGCTCTAGTAAACGAGTGACCACCCTTCTCGCGTTGCGTACAACGGATTTAGACAGCATAAAAATAAGCAGCGGAAATCCCAAGAGTTTTTGAAAATCGAAACTCTTGGTATTCGAAAAGTGGTTGGTAGGCATTAAATGCGCACAGCATGATTAGACAATAAATGCGTTTTTTATGCAAGAGCCATCATTGCCCAAGAGTGTAACCGTCGATTGAGCTTATTGGGCCTGGATTCAAACTGAGTGGGGGCCCATTAAGCGAAAATGTTTGCTGAAACGTTACTGTTTTCGCGCCCGTTTGTGGTGAAACGACGGAGTCGTTTCAGTTTGAAAGGGTTGCGTTTTGAGGCAAGCCTTGTGACCTTCGATGAAACACTGTGTTTCTTCGTTACCTATAAAAGGAACTCTTAGCAGATTTAGGAATCCATCCTTACTCTCAAACTTAGTGAAACTCTGCTCAAATTTCCTTGGAATTTCCTTGTCGTCTTCAACTTCTCAAAGATCCTCTTTCTTTAGGTAACCTTCCTTCCCTTCAACTCCTTGCAATTTTAATCATTCTATTTCCATCATGCGCCCTAGAGCTGGACACGCTGGTCCTTCAAATAGAGGGAGGTTTGGCTCTCGTGCCCCCCTTAGCCACCGTGGTGGGAGGATTCCAGCGAATCCTCCTGTGGCTGGGCGCCATCGCTCAGAGAGAGCCGAAGCTTCTTCCTCACGAGCGTCTTCTTCATCTCGTCGCTCTGAGGTTCCCCTTGGTTCGAGGGCTACCAGCCGCTCTGATGAGGGGTCAAGTGCTGAGGGTTATCTCTCTGACGATGTTGCTTTTTATCACAGCACCTACGCATTCCACCGCGCCTGCACAACCATGGATCTTCCAGGACGTGGAAAAACGCCGTTTCTCCGCTCTGCTGAAGGGTGTGTCAATGTTGTGGCACACCGGCTTGATTGGGAGAAACTTAACAGGGAAAAACCTTACTGCTGGGTGGAAGAGGAGTTCTTAGAGATCCCTTCGCACCATGCAAGCGAGGAGGAGCGCACGGTTTCTTTCCGCTGTAAGATATACTCGGATAAGAAGTACAAAGCACGATACGCTGTGATGGCTCCGCATCCTTCTGAAAGAATATGCCACAACGTCCCTGACGCGCGGTCGGTCTACATGTACGACTTCGTTTTCTTAAAGCTGGGGGTGCGCTTTCCACTGACGGATTTCCAGATGGCCGTCCTGCGTTTCTTAGACTGTGCCCCCTCACAATTACATCCCAACGGTTGGAGTCTTGTCCGGGCTCTGGAAGTCTTGGGGGAGCATTTTGGCTTCTCCGCCACTGTGGCCAAGCTATTTTACTATTGCCAAGTGGTCCGCCGAGCTAATAAGAAGGGCGGCCTTGGGTTCATTACACTCCGTAATGACTCAAGGGTTGTAAATTTCAAGTCTTATACGGAATCCGCAAAGGTAGATGGGCGCTCCTTCAAGCACTACTACACGCGGGTCCGGATTCAACCAAATAAGCCGGTCTTCTGGCGAAATAAAGAGGGGTTTACCAAGTTTCCCCTTAGCTGGACGCACGAGCATTTTCTCCTTATGAGCCGTGCTTATTATACAGATGAGAGTGAACTTTCCCCTCATTCTGTTGAGGTCTTGAGCGCCCTGCAGACGGCCTCAAAGACCCTCAAAGGGTTTTCCAGCCGTCTTCTCTTGGCCGAGGAAGACATCAAAAACACCTACCTCCGTAATATTCGCTCTTATTCTCCTTGTGTTGTATGGTTATACCGTTCTAGTTATTTTCCTTCTTGTATGCTTATTCAACTCTTTTTGTTTTGCAGAACAAATTGAAAAGGCCTGCCCAGAAATGTTGTCGCTAAGGTCCATGATGGCTGACGATGACTCCTCTTCTGAAGAAAATGAAATCCAGGCGAAGAGGAACGCCACCAAAACTCCCCTCATTCCTCTGACTTCTGCAGTAGGAGATGAGGTTCCTCTCTTCGAGGAGGAGAAGACCGAAGAAGCATCTGAGGCCGCTGGAGCGGGTGGCGAAGAGGCCGTCCCAGAGAAAAAGAGGAAGAAGAGGCATCTTGTAAAGAAGGCCAATCAAGAGAAGCCCTCCTCTGATGACCCTGCGAAGAAGCGTCAGAGGACGGCCGAAGACGCTGAATTGAAGAAGGACAAGGGAAAGAAACCCGTTCCTGAGTCTTCTGCCCCTTCTTCTCATAATGCTTCAGAACCGGACTCTGGGAATGGTCCTCCTCCAGCATTCGATCCTCCACGTGACTCCTTCCTTTCTCCTTACTTGTGGTTTCAAGGATCCATGCCTCCTACTCTCCCAAAAGCACGGTATTGCCTCCGCCCTTCCCTCGACGCTGCTGGAGTCCGAGGTGCTTGTAAGGCTGGCCGTTGGCAACTTGATGAACTGTCTGGCCTGCTTGAGTCCCTGAGCGAGAAAGCTGACTATATGGATCAGGTTGAAAAACTTGAGACCGAACTCGCAGTGAAGGAGAAATGGGCAGCCAAGCAAGCTGAAGTTCGCAGGGGAGTGGAATCGGAATTGGAAAAAACTAAAGAAACACTCCAGAGGAAAACTGAAGAGGCAAGCAAAGTTCATTTTGCGAATAAGGCCCTAGAACGGGAAGTTGCCGACCTCCAAAATAAGAACAAATCCATACCCCTCCTTGAAGAAGAATTACAACTGGAGAAGAAGAGATCGGCTAAGCTTGCTGACGATCTCAAAGTTATGGAGGATGGTCGCAACAAGGACCTTGGGGAGTGGGAGTCTATTCGGAAGGAGATGCAAGCCCAAATTGATGAACTCAAAAAGGGTGGTGCGAGTGCTGGGCCTTCAGAAGAGGATTACACCAAGGTTCAAAGAAGGCTAGCTGCTGCAAAGGCCAAGGCTGCCAAAGCCTTGGATATATGCAAAAATGTGGCGTATGAATCTTTCGGCCTGGCCCTTCGTCAAGTCTACTATCGTAACCCTGGAATAAAGCTGAATTTGTACGGATTAGATCCGTTCTTTGAGTTCCATGGGGGAAGACTTGTAGAAGTTCATAAGGACGGATCGCACCATGAACCCAATGCATCTCTATACGAACTGCCTCCCCTCCCAGAAGGTCAAAGTATGGAGCCTACATCGTCCACCGCTGCCTCTGGAGCTAAAGCACAAGAAGGTGCCCAAACTGGGGCGGAGGACCAAACGGAGAAGGCGGGAGTATCCACTGTGGAGGATCAAGCACCGGCCTCTTAATTTTATGCTTTCATTCATAGCCGTGTTCTGGGATCGGCTCCAGCTTTAAAACATTTTGTAACCTGCATATTTCCTTATTTTTGAAAATAAGATTCATTATTACTTTTCCTCAACTGTTTGCATCGAATGTGTGAGTGCTGAATAACTTGGTGTTATACAAAACACTTTATTATTTCCAATGCTTTGCGAATCCGTTCTGCGTGGTTACTTAGTTACTTAAAGCGTGCTCATCACACTGGATTAAGATAACAAATTGTAATGAATAAATAACAATTAAGTTAAAGCACGCCCTGTCCCCAAGTGTAAGTTCATTGGGAAGGGAGAGTTTATCTCAAAGATTACCTTTTAAATTCTCAAAAGATAGAAATGCTTATCTGTCCTCGAAGATGTAGAGCGGGTACATTAGCTTTCAACCGCTCTGGGATGGATATTCCACAATTGAGGACGGATATTGCCTTTGAATTTTGTATAGCTTTGGCAAGGGTAAGCTTTATGCCTTTCTCTTGAGGTTCGGTTTGGTCCTACACCTCAAGTCTTCACACGGTGTTCGGTTCGATCCTACTAACCGTACTTGGAGTTCGGTGCAATCCTACAATCCAAGCCTTCAACACGGGGTTCGGATCAGGGCTAATCCTGAACCTACTGCGCCCGTTACTCGGGGTTCAGCGCGGTTTTCTCTGTGAACCGGCCTACTGCGCCCAAGCCTTCGCATGGGGTTCGGTTTATGGCCTTGAAAAAGGACCAGCCCTACAACCCATGTTGTCTTCGAATGGGGTTCGGTTTGTGGCCTTGAGAAAGGACCAGCCCTACAACCCATGTATTCTTCGAATGGGGTTCGGTTTGTGGCCTTGAGAAAGGACCAGCCCTACAACCCATGTAGTCTTCGAATGGGGTTCGGTTTGTGGCCTTGAGAAAGGACCAGCCCTACAACCCATGTAGTCTTCGAATGGGGTTCGGTTTGTGGCCTTGAGAAAGGACCAGCCCTACAACCCATGTAGTCTTCGAATGGGGTTCGGTTTGTGGCCTTGAGAAAGGACCAGCCCTACAACCCATGTAGTCTTCGAATGG
Source organism: Clitoria ternatea (assembly GCA_037962975.1). Taxonomy (NCBI): domain Eukaryota; kingdom Viridiplantae; phylum Streptophyta; class Magnoliopsida; order Fabales; family Fabaceae; genus Clitoria; species Clitoria ternatea. Next base: position 168,635,507 of record CM075673.1, read on the forward strand.
GGTTCGGTTTGTGGCCTTGAGAAAGGACCAGCCCTACAACCCATGTAGTCTTCGAATGGGGTTCGGTTTGTGGCCTTGAGAAAGGACCAGCCCTACAACCCATTCCACCTCAAGGAATTACATCGTCTGACTTGGGGGGTCTCCCTCCGTTCTTCGAGGAATTATCACATCAACTACAAAATAGGTAGTTGCGTTCATCCGTCCTGAGGTGTATGCGTATTAAACCACGGCTTTAAATCATAACACATAAGAAAAGTGAGAATGATAGGGCGGTGAAAGTGTATTCTTATTAAAACTGAATATAGATTACACAAAGAGCATCGTTGGGGCTATGCCTCGTTAAAACCTTCTTGAGAAAACCCAGTGGGAAAAAACTCAAGTAAGGAAAAAGAGTACACGCCGTCTTACCAACTAACTGTAATACACTCGTAAATTCTGAGTGTTCCATTTATTGCGGATTGGGGTTCCATCAAGTTCTTCCAATCGGTATGATCCCTTTCCAGTCACCTCCGAAACTCTATAAGGTCCTTCCCACGTTGGTGCTAGCTTTCCTTGGTGAGCGAACTTATTCCCCACACTGGCCTTTCTCAGAACAAGGTCTCCGGTGTTAAAAGCTCTGTACTGGACACGTTTATTGTACCGGAGTGCAGCCTTTGCTTTTATTGCCTGATCTCTGACGAAAGCCTTTTCCCTCAACTCTTGGAGAACGTCCAGCTCTGATGCTAAGTTGGCGTTGTTATCTTCTGCTGAAAAATACTCAACACGAGCCGATCTTGTTTGTAACTCAACTGGGATCATCGCCTCAACCCTGTACACCAACCGGTATGGGGATTCATTAGTTGAAGAATGAGGCGTAGTGCGGTATGCCCATAGAACATGACATAACTGGTCAGTCCATCCTCCCTTCGCTTCTCCCAGACGCTTCTTTAACCCCTTTAGCACCTCTCGATTAGCTACCTCTGCTTGCCCATTGGTCTGGGGGTGTTCAACAGATGAAAATATCTGGACTATCCCCAGTCCTTCAGGTAAATCCGTGAACTTTTTGTCTGTAAACTGTGTGCCGTTGTCAGTCACAATCCGCCCTGGCACCCCGAACCGAGCAATGATATTTTCGTACATGAAACGTCTTGTACGTGCAGAAGTGATATGCACTACTGGTTCTGCCTCGATCCATTTGGTGAAGTAGTCTACCCCCACAATCAAGTATTTGATACCTCCTGGCGCAGTGGGAAACGGACCCAGAATATCAAGGCCCCATTGGTAGAACGGCCAAGGCACAACAGATGAAGATAACTCTTGGGCCGGTGTATGGTGGAGATTGGAGAATTTTTGGCAAGCGTCGCACTTCCTCACGAAGTCTGCGGAATCCTGCTTCACAGTGGGCCACCAGTATCCAGCCCTGAGGACTTTTCTCATTAGGCTTCGGCCTCCAGCGTGGTGCCCACATTGCCCCTCGTGTACCTCAGTTAAGACCGCTTGAACTTCGTCCTCTCTTAAACATGAAAGATACGGGACAGAGAATCCCCTTCTGTAGAGAACACCATCGACCATAGTAAAATATGGCAACTCCTTCTTTACTCGTCTCCTTTCCTTCTCGTCAGTGGGAAGTTGACCATCAGCCAGATAACGAATATAGGGGATGACCCAAGAATCCTCATATGGATAGCTCACCATGACAGCATTCAGAGAAGGATACAGAGGTATACTGGGTGATGTCAAAGTGCTTTGAACCACCGTTGTTGTGCTACCAGGCTGCTTTGTACTTGCCAATCTTGACAAGATGTCCGCTCTGGTATTTTCTTCCCTGGGCACATGCTTGAACTCTAAAACTTTAAATCTACCCTTCAACTCATTAACACAATTCAAGTACAATTGAAGTTGTGGTTCCTTCGCCTGGTACTCCCCCTGGATTTGCGAAATCACCAGCTGGGAATCACTGCAGAGTGTAACTGCTGATGCTCCGATGTCAATCGCCGCACGGAGGCCTGCCAAACATGCTTCGTGTTCAGCTTGATTGTTGGAGGTCTTGAAATTGAATCGGAGGGAAATTTCTAAGTGTACGCCGTCATCACTTTCTACCACCACACCTGCTCCACAACCTTTGCTGTTCGACGAACCGTCGACGTAGATGGTCCAATGCGCTCGAGGGGTGGCCGGGTCTGCCCCAGTCATTTCCACTACAAAATCAGCCAACACTTGCGCCTTGATGGCTCCTCGAGGCTCATATGAAATTTCAAATTCAGATAGCTCAATAGACCATTTTATCATCCTTCCAGCGAGGTCCGGTTTGCTGAGCACTGAACGGAGTGGCAAATCCGTTCTCACCAATACTGGGTGCGCATGGAAATAAGGCCTCAGCCGTCGTGACGCCCACACAACTGCCAGGGCGGCTTTCTCAATCTTCTGATACCTTCCTTCCGCCCCCTGAAACGTTTTACTAGTAAAGTACACCGGTCTCTGCCCTTCAGGGGTTTCTTTCACCAGGGCTACACCTAGAGCTTCGTCGGATATTGCCAAGTATAAGATTAACGTTTCGCCTGGATCAGGCTTAACAAGAATTGGTGGACTCGAGAGAACGGACTTGAGCTGCTGGAAGGCTTGCTCTTGTTCCTCTCCCCATTCAAAACTCTTGTGTTTCTTCAACGCTTTATACAAGGGAAGGGACCTGTGTGCCATCTTAGGCATGAAACGAGCTAAAGCGGCCACTTTCCCATTCAATGACTGGACCTCCCTCAAACATTTAGGACTCTGCATGTCCAGTATTGCTTGACATTTCCCGGGGTTAGCCTCAATGTCTCGTTGAGTCAACATGAATCCCAAGAATTTTCCTGCTGGAACGGCGAAGGTGCACTTTAAAGGATTTAACCTCATGTTGTATTGCCGAAGCCTAGTGAAAACTTGGCGTAGATCTTCAATGTGGTCTCCTCCAGCGGGCGTTTTGGCTATGATATCATCAATATAAACTTCAACCAGCCTTGTATGCATCCCTTCAAAGACTTTGTTAATCATGCGCTGGTAGGTAGCGCCGGCGTTCTTTAGTCCAAAAGGCATGACGGTGTAACAGAAAACACCGCGATCATTAATAAAGGCAGTTTTCTCCTGGTCTCCCTCCCACATCGGAATCTGGTTGTACCCTGAATAGGCGTCCATGAAACTGAGATATTGGTAACCAGATGAATCATCCACCATGCGATCGATGTTGGGCAGGGGATATGGATCTTTAGGGCAGCAACGGTTAAGATCCACATAATCTGTACACATCCTCCATTTGCCGTTAGCCTTCTGCACCATGACTACATTAGAAAGCCAAGATGAATAACGTATCTCCCTTATAAAACCTGCTTTCAACAACTCCTCTGTTTGCTCACAAGCTGCCCTCTGCTTCTCCGGTCCCAACCTCCTCTTCTTCTGAGCCACCGGTCTGGTTTCAGGATACACTGCAAGTTTGTGACAACAGAAATCAGGATCCATCCCCGGCATGTCTGCTGCTGTCCATGCGAAAAGGTCTTTGAATTCCTGCAAAAGGGTTAATAAGCGTTGCTCCATAGCAGACTCCAACTTATCGTTGATGTGCGTGACCTTCTCTGGGGAATCTCCCAATACGACATCCCTGGAACCACCATCTGGTGTGGGCTTAGATGGATTGAGTGGATCAATCTTCAATTCCGCTCTGGGGTCTAGGTCAATAAGACTGACAGACCCTGCCGCTGTTCCTCCGTCGTTCAACTTCCTCTTCTTGTTGAATACATCCAACTTAACCATGTTGAGGCTCAGATTATAACAATATCGAGCCATCTCCTGATCTCCGCGGAGTGAGGACACAGCGTTGTCCTTGTCGATAAATTTGATCAAGAGATGAGGGGTGGATACAATTGCTTCCATAGCGTTCAATGTTGGACGGCCTATGATACCGTTGTACGGGGATTCCACATCAATCACCAGAATTCTTGACTTGACTGTTCTTGCACCGGGCTCCCCTTCAAAAGAAATCAAAGTGTCGAGGTATCCCTTGGTGGGTTGTTTGGCTCCGTTAAACGCTGTGAGTTCTTGTGTGTATGGTTGTAAATCTGCATCACTGAAACCCATTCGTTTGAAACAATTATAAAAGATAACATCACAAGAACTTCCCTGATCGACGAGGATCCTCTTGACGTCCTTATTGGCTATGACGGCCACAATCACTACTGCATCATCACCTCCTGGAATTGTTGGGCCGAAGTCATCATCTGTAAACGACACCGTCGGGGCTGTCACTCCGTCCCTGAAAGGGCGGTTATCCCTCGGTTTACCCTGGACTGACAGAATCATCCTATGGTGGTTCTTTCGTGCTGTGATTGATGTTCCTCCTCCCGCAAATCCTCCAGCTATCATCTCAATCACCTCTCGTCTGCCCTGTCTCTGCTGCTGGGGCATATTACTTTGTTGGGCACCTTCAGCAATCACTACCCCTTTCTGCTTCTCAGCCGCAGTGAACTTCCTTACTGGGTTGCGTGTATTATCATCTTCATCATCAGGATCTCTATTCCTTTTCTCCATCCTGTGAGGCTCATCCATAGATTTCTCCTTAAACAAATACTGCTTCAGCTTTCCTTCCCGAATGAGAGTTTCCACCGTATTCTTTAACGCCTTACACTCATCAGTGTTGTGCCCTGTCTGCTCATGGAAAGTGCAGTATTTACGCGGGTTACCACCCCTCTTGGCTGGGGCTGGCTTCCTTATACCAAAGACGTTCAGAGTTGGCCAACCAACCTCCCTCATGATTTGTGAGTGCCTGGTGTTCAACGGAGCATAGTGATCGAACGATGATACGCGCCTATCTCGTGGATGCTGACGAGCATTCACAAAGTCTTCTCTAAAGGCATGCTTCTCGGGCCTCGCTCTCTCCTTTTCTCTCCGTGGCTGCTGAGCGGGTGCAGAAGGCTTTACTCTTGCTGCAGTTGCCTCTAGATGCATCTCTATGCCCACATATTTGGAAGCTTTCCTTCGAAACTCCTCGAAGGTTGTAGGTGGGCTCTTTGCCAAAGATAGGGCAAAGGCTGAACCTGGCTGAAGAGCTTCCACTACAATATGGAGTTGTATGGCCTCCGTGAGGTTAGGGACCAACGCAGCCTCCTTGTAAAACCTTTTCAGGAACTCCTTAAGAGTCTCAGTTTCTCCCTGTCTTATCTGGGCCAGGGTGTGAGAAGTTCTTGGGATATCCCTGGAGATGATGAAATGGCTTTCGAATGCAGCAGCCATTTCCTCCCAAGAGTCTATAGATCCTGAAGGCAAACTTTTAAACCAGCTGAGAGCTTCCTCCGTCAACGTCCTTGGGAACATTCTGCACATGACATCTTCGTCTGCTCCCAGATACATAGCTTCATAAACATAAGCATCCAAATGCTTAGTGGGGTCGGTCTCTCCATTATACTTCCCAATCGACAATGGCTGAGTTGTTTGCAAATGTTTTAGAATGACAATACTCATCAACCTTCTTGAGAAAGGGACACTAAGCTTGTATGTCCCTGAAGTTACCACCGCCTGCTCCCTTCTCCTGATACTAACTCTATCACCAGAGTCCTGCGTCTGCTCCCTCTCTTCATATGTGGGGATCTTCGAATACTGGAGGGTGGTAGATCTATCCCTCGCTGATGCATGGTGAGCCTCCTCTGCATGAGACACTACTCTGTCCCCAGCTCCTCCTCTCTCTCGCCTCAGCTCCATCAGCTCCTCCTTCAGTTGCCTGATAACCTCATCGCGAGGGTCAGGCGTCTGCACTTGCACCATCCTCCGGGTTTAAGTTGCAGGGGATTCGAAGACGAGTCTCCTCCCAGCCTGTTGATGGGTCATATCCTCCACGTGACCTTCCACGAAATCTCTCCCATCACCTTCCATTGTGACAACCTAACTTCTGCGAAAATGGGAATAACTCTATCGAGTCCCACTGGGCGTGCCAATGAACTGGTCTGGACCGGGGTCTAGGATCCGGTGTGGGACCAGCCACAAGGATGCAGGTGTTTTTAGGGTTTGCACACCGGAACTGTGTATATCCGATGTATTAATCCGGTCTCTCAGTGGGAGAGGCTGATCTTGTTGTCCTGGAGATCCTTTACACCAACGATTCGCGTTGTAGGGGGCGAAAGGTGGTGCCACCTGCGAAGATTCTCCGACGCTCAAGTTAGAAGAGTGTATGAACTGAATGAATACTCAAGCGTAGTAACAGTAAAGTGTGAGATAGAATAACGATACCATGCATGTGTGTTGATATGGCTTCTTATAGTTGAACGTAAGAGAAAAAATGAGACGTTGGATGCAGGTGGGTCCCTTATCTCTGATTGCGTGTATATTGTGTCAATCAAAGTGGCTCGACTTTCAGAATGTGTCAGGAGGGTAGGTCAATTATCAGAGTACAATCCTCTAGAGAGAGGAGAGGATAATCACCTTTTCCGCATAATCTGCTGACACGCCCACTTACTTTCTGAAGCCATTGATGTGACGTATTTTGCTACAAACAGTGTCTTCGTTGATAAGTTATCAAAAGGCTCTTCTCTTGCTATGAGGGAAAAGCTAACAATTATATAAATATCCTGTATCAATGAACACAGAACCGTTACAGCGAAAATGAATGATGCTGTCATGGAGTGAGGGCGGATGACCAGACAACGGATATCCGGTGTGGTAACGTTGAACCTGGACACCGGTTTTCCTTATATGAGATCAGTCTGACGTCACAAGTATGGGGGCCGGTATCTAGACCGGATCAGATATGTTCCCTCACAAGCGGTGATCTTATTATGAAATTCATCTCGCATGTATAAGACCGGTATGGAGATTGTGTTTTACAATCCGATCTTCGTTACTTAAATCCGGATTGATACAATACACATGCAATCCCTCTATTAAAGTTGTTTTTCACTAAACAAGAATGGAGGTAAAAAACTCTTTTATTGATTAAACGAGAATTACAATTCGTGTAATAATCCGGAGCTGATCCCGGAACACAGCGAATTTGAATCAATAAAATGAAAAAGGAAACAAGGAAGGCGCTACTTTCTCTGGCTTGAGTCTCCTTCCTTCCCTTTGCCTTTGTCTCCGATCTTGCCTTCTTCAGTGCGAGAGCTTGTTCCTGTACTTATGGGCTTCAGGAGTGAAGGTCCCATTGTTTGGCCTTCAGGTAAAGGAGCAAACCTATAAGGAGTGTTAGGCGGACTCTCATGACGGTTATCAACGATGGCCACCAGTTTCCCTTGGTGAAACTCATAGAACGGATCAATACCGTTCAAATTAATTGACACCTTGGGATTTCGGTATAGCACTTGACGAACCGCTAACCCGAAAGCCTCCTTGACTGCTTGATCACACATGTTTACAGCATCGTCTAAGTCTGCTTTCAGGGTCTTGACTTCGCCATTCGAACCAGCCAGCTTTAAGAGCAGCTCCTTTTCCTTACGTGACCAATCATCTACTCCTTGAGAATGGACGACCTTAGCCTCCTTCAACCGCTCTTCTAGCTTTGAAGAGCGTTCCTTCTCCACACAAAGATTGGCATGGAGGTCAGCGTTGATTTTCTTTTGATCAAGAACCTGACCCTCCAGCTCCTTGGCAAGGTTCTTCAGCTTGGCAATTTCTTCATCCTTCTTCTGAATTTCTTCTCTGGAAGCTTCTAATTTTCCTTCTAATTAGAGGATGATTGCCTTGTCCTTGCCAACCATTGAGGTGAGCCTCTCGTTCTCTTCTGTGAGCTCACGAACTGACTTGAGGAGCCCGGATAACTCAGCCAAGCGCTTCTGTCCGTCGTCGCAAGCTCTGATCATTTCATCACTCTTCAACGAGGGCTTCACCTTGGGTGAAGGTTCAAGAACGCCCTCAGGAACGGAGCCCTCATACACCGGATGTTGAACAAGACCGGAACTACCTTCAAGAGGGCAAAGGGCTTTGGGCGCGAAATAAGTCGTTATCGGCTTCGCCCCATATGTGATAACACCGCCGGGGATATCCGGAATAGACCCTTCCGCTCTCCTTTCCTTAGAAGGCCCTGGCTCAGCAACCCCTCTTGAAGTTTTTGGTTTTTTGGGCGAGGATTGACGGTCTGAGATCTTCGAGGGGTTACGCTTTGTCCTCTTCTTTTTCTCGACAACCTTCTCAGATCCGCCCTCGATCAGAGGAATATCGTCACCAGCAGACGAAGTTAATATTATCGTCTCAACAGTAGCCTTCTTCGAGTTCCGCTTTGCCTGAATGTCATTTTCAGCCGCAACGGAAGTCTCTCTGGCCTTGAGACCTTTTAGCCTATTCATCTCTGGTGACTCGCTCTGAATTTCACCTGCAAAATCAAAAGACACAATCAGAGACGAAAAATTTTCAAGGCAAATGACATAATAACGCATGAAGAATGGTAGGAAAATTACGTAAATACTCCTCGCAAGTAGACTTTGGTCCTAACAAACGCCTGCAGGAGAAAAATTGGTGTGAGGCTGTGTAGGATTGCAGAGCCGAAAGAACAGAGATCGAGGATGGGCTCAGTTCGTCCTCCTCGGTGTAGTACGCTTGGGAGGTCAACAAAAAATGTTCATGCGTCCAAGCCGCTGGGAATTTTGGAATCCCATCTTCAGTTAACCAAAAAACTGGTTCATTCGGATCGACGCTGATCTTCGTATAATAAGATTTGAATGAACGGCCATCGACTTTGGCCGAATTAGTGTACGCCTCAAAATTGATTATTTTGGAGATAGTCCGGAGGGATATCAAGCTCACTCCTCCTTTCTCCTTATTCGCACGACGGACCACTTGAGTGAAGTAGAAAAGCATGGCCACCGTCGGTTGAAAGTTGAAGTGCTCCCCAAGCACTTCAAGAGAGCGGACCAATCCCCATCCATTAGGGTGAAGTTACGAGGGAGCGCAGTCCAGGAATCTCAGGACTCCCATCTGAAACTTCGTAAAGGGGAAACGCACGCCCAAGTTCAGAAATAAAAAATCATACATGAACAAGGACCTCTCATCCGGTGTATGACATATCCGTTCTGATGGAAGGGGAGCGAACACCTTAAAATACCATCGGTATTTGTCCTTCTTCCAAACCGTAAACCGCGGCTCTAGCTCCCCTTCATCCTCCAGAGCGTGGACGGACGGTGTTTCACGAAACTCCTCAGCCACCCAGCTGAATGGGCGTTTCTGTTGGAATTTCACCCAGTCTATCCGGTGTGCAACCACATTGCATAGGCCGGATTGGGTCTTCAAGATATACTTCTCAGAGGGAGATTCTCCTTCAGATGATTTCCTCCCAGTAACTTTCTTTGTCACCATTGTGAAAGCTTTGACGCTGCGATAAAATTTCACATCATCAGAGAGATACAAATCCCCACTCTCAACACTCTCACTGGAGGAGGAAGACTCTGAAGAGGGTATAATCACCCTTCGCCTTTGATATTGCGACTCCTCCCTCTCTGTATACTGTGGCCTCGACTGGAAGATCACTGGGATCCTCCCACCACGAACGCTAGGGTTTTGAGTCAAAGCCCTTCCTCCTCTTCCTCTAGGGCTAACACCACTGAAGCTAACACCCTTCCTAGACATTCTCAAATATTGAAAAGAGATACAGAAAACGAAGGGAAAGTGGTTACCTAAGGATAGCGAATTGAAATTCACAGAGGCGGACACGAAGAACTTCTCAGAACTTTTGCAGAGGTTGACTGATATGCCTTTTTCAGGGCACGAGAATTTTTCAAATACCCACTAAACACAACCTGTCGTTTACCCCCAAACGACTACCCGTTTAGTGGACCTAAATTGTCGTTTTGTACCTCAAGGCGCGAAAATGCCATCGTTTCGCCACAGAGCCTTCTAAGTGGGCCTATCAAATCCAAATTCTAGGCCCAACAAGACTCTGCGTGACGGTTATTAAGAGATGCGTATTTAACGCAATAATGGCTCGCCCACGTGAATTAAGGCATTAAACGTCCAATCATTAGAAACGTGGCCACCATTACTCGAATACCAAGGGTTGCGAAATTCGATAAACTCCTGATATTCTCATTATCGAATCCGTCCTTAGGAGATTCATCACTTTGGAACCTTGTTCCCAGAGCGGACATATACACTTCGATGTAGTCCCGAAATCCAGACGTACTACGTTTAATATAGCTCATATGAGCAAGTCTACTCATTCCTCACATTAGCTAGGGGGCTAGTAGAGGTATTACTCAGATTTCGGATTCGAAAATTTGTTCAATCCGTACTCCATGATTGAAAAACTTCATCAGGACGGATAATCTCAATCACATTCTGTGATTCGATGATATAACTCCTGGTATGAAGAATTCCAATAATCATTCCAGGACGGATGATCTCAATCACCTATTCTGTGACTTGATGATGTAACTCCTGGTGTAAATCATTCCAGGACGGATGATCTCAATCACCTATAAAGTGATTCGACGATGTAACTCCTGGTATGAACAATTCTCATCATCATTCTTACGATGAAAGCTTTTGAAAACTGAAAAGTATTCACTCAATCCGTACTCCTACGATTGAAAAATGTCTCCAGGATGGATTATCTAAATCACTTAATCTGTGATCTGACGATGTAACTCTTGGTGTTGTGTATTTTTCCAGAACAGATAATCTCAATCACCCATTACGTGATATGACGATGTAACTCCTTGACATGGTATACCTGCCCAGGACGGATGATCTCAATCACCTATTCTGTGATATGACGATGTAACTCCTGGCGCCATACACACCTCAAGGACGGATGATCTCAATCACCTATTATGTGATTCAACGATTTAACTTCTGGTGCTGTACACATCCCCAAGACGGATGATCTCAATCACTTATGAAGTGATTTGATGACAAAACACCTGGCATGATCAATTCATATAATCATTCCTATGACGGAAAATTCTGAAAGTCAGTCCGCACTTTCACTTTCAAGTGGTAGTCTCCCAGGACGGATACTCTTTATCACCTATTCTATGATACAATGACGTAACTCCTGGCGTAGAAAAACTCCCATCATCATCCTTATGATGGAGGACTCAAGCACCACTTTCTTACACCTTTGCAGTTCCCCAAACTCGGAACAGTACTCTTACAATGAACGACATAGTTTTCTCCAGTGAGAATAACATGAATAAAATACAGTCATCCGTCCTGTTACATTAATCTACTGAACAACGGATCGACCCATCTTTCCCCAAAAGAATTAAGAGAATTAAGGATCATGCCCCAAAGACAGGCACCTTCTTCTTAATACGCACTTGGGGACATGTATATATTTATCCGTTCTAAAATTTATCTATTGTTTAATCTTCTGAGGCAGTTATTTCAATCTGGCCTTAAGATTAATTATACAGAACGGATTAGCAACGATTTATATATGCATGAAACGATGAAGACAAATGCCTTAAATGGAATTCATTCATCAAAAACAAGGCTGAACACAATAGTTCAAAATCCGGAGTTGATCCCGGTACACAACTATACATGTAAATGAAAAGAAAACTACGGAGGAGGAATCTGTTCTTCAGTTTTCCGTGCCTCCTCAACACCAGGCTCTTGTGCCCCTTCCTTGGGAACCTCCACAGGAATCTCCCCTCCAGGAGCTTCAGCCCTTTCTTCAGAAGAAGGAACCTCGGACACAGGAAATACGTAATCCGGTCCCATGGTTTGACCCTCAGGAAGAGGAGGCAAACCATACAGGGACATTGGAGGATCTTCGTGACGACCATCCACCACTGCGACTAACTTTCCCCCATGGAACTCATAGAACGGATCCATTCCATAAAGGTTAAGTTTCGCAGTGGGGTTGCGGTAGAAGACTTGGCGTATGGCTAGGCCGAAGGACTCTTCGACAGCCCGGGTGCATATGTCAACTGCTTCTTCTCTCTCAGCTTTCGCCGTGGCCAATTCTTCCCGCAACTTGGACAGCTCCTCACTAGATACTTCGGACTCCGCTTTCTTAGTCTTCAGTCCCTCTATCTCAAGAAGGAGCTTCTTCTCCCTTTGAGACCACTCCTCAGCAGCAACTTTATTTTTATCCTGGCTGCTACGGAGTTCTTCCTCCTTCTCTGCCACTTTGCCTTCCAAGCCTTTGAGGTCGCCTTTGAGCTTGAGATTCTCTTTAGTCATCATCTCTCCGAACTCCTTAGATTTGGTGAGACGATCTTCCATTAACTTTATGGAGGCTTTATCTTTTTCTGAGGAAAGGTTGAGCTCTTCTAATTTGTCACTCAGCTCTTCAACCTTATCGACGTTATCAGCTAACTCGCTGACTGAGGAAAGCATTCCAGCGAGTTCGGCTAACTGCCACCTTCCGGCCTCACACGCTCCTTTAATTTCTTTAGCACTGAGCGTAGGCCGGAGTTTGTACATCGGTGGTGGAAGAGTGGCTGGAGTAAAACCCTCATAGGAGAGGAAGGGGGTGAGAAACGAATTAGTTGGGAAGGAGGTCGGATTTGACCCGGAAGCCCCAGCAGCAGTTTCTTTATTAAGACTAGAGGGAGCACCAGCTGCTTCCGAGGTTTCAACAGCTCTATCCTCTGAAGTCCTATGCTTCTTGGACAGACGCCTTGCAGGGTCATTCTGAATCTTTCTTCTCCTCTCAGAAACTTGAGGATGACCCGTGGCTACATCAGCGGCAGAGGAACCGCCCTCAACCAACGGAACGTCCCCTTCAGCATCCGAGGTCAATATTATTAATTCAGGACGATCCTTAGTTGAGGGCCTGGGCTTAACCTCGTTCTCATGAGCAACGGATTTACCCGCCGCCTTGAATTTCTTCAACTTGTCCATCTCTGGAGTTTCTTGTTCTATTTCACCTACATGAACAAACACAAGGTGTTAGCAACTATAAATATTTTATATATATTTGGTAAAGGAGAAAGGGTGAAATAAAACGAGAAATACGCAAATATTCCTCCCGGACTCCGCTTGAGCTACTTAGCAAACGCCTACACGAAAAGACGTGACGACGTGTAGTGTGTGATTCAAGTGCGAACAACACTCTCGACGTATCACGAGACAGATCGGATTGGTCAGTGTAGTACGCGTGGGAGCTCAAGAGAAAGTGTTTGTGCGTCCAACTCAAAGGAAATTTGTCGACGCCCTCTTCATCCTTCCAAAATTTTGGTTTGCCCTTCTTGATGGATATGCGAGTGAAATAAGTCTTGAAGGACTTCCCATCGACCTTGGCAGAATCCGTATAAGACTCAAAATTCACAAAGGAACAGAGAGTCCGAAGAGTCACCAGACCAACTCCACCCTGCTTATTTGCCCTTCGAACTACTTGGGTGTAATAGAACAGCATCGCTACAGTTGGTGTGAAATTAAAATGTTCACCCAAGACCTCCAAAGCTCGGATGAGGCCCCAACCGTTGGGATGAAGTTGGGAGGGTGCACAGTTCAGAAACTTCAAGACACCCATCTGGAGTTCGGTTAGAGGGAAACGAACTCCCAGATAATGAAAAATAAAGTCGTACATATATACAGAGCGGTCATTAGGGACGACATGGCATATCCGCTCTGTCGGAAGTGGTGCGTAAACCCTATACCACTTTTTCGTCTCTTCATCCGTACTCAGCGTGAACCTCGGTTGAATCCGGGATCCCTCCTCATCCGCATGACGAGAGGCCAAGTCCTTAAACTCGCGGGACACCCAACAGAAAGGCCATTTAGCTTGAACCTCCTCCCAATTCAGCCTCGAAGCAACAACGCTATAGAGACCTTCAGTTGTCCTCGAAATAGCGCTATTTCCAGAGGTTCCCTCTCCAGTGGCCATTTGGATTTTCTAAATCGAACTCCTTAATCTACGATAAGAAATAAAATGTCGTCAGAAAGTTGTAATCATTACTCACTGCATTTTAAAAGCAACTACAATCAGAGGACGACTCTGAGAAGGGAAAGGTCACTTTCCACAGTGAGTAAGATCCCCTTTCTGAGCGACGCGATTCAGTCTTAGGAAGAATCACGAGGATTCTTCCCCATGACTATTAGGGTTGCGGGAAACTGATTCCCCCCCTAGATGAAGCCTACTTTCTTCAACTAACAAGACGAGAGCAACAAGGAAGAAATAGTTACCTCAGATGACAACGATGAATACGAGGAACGAAGAAACCCTCGCAATGTAAGCAGCAAACTTCCTTGCAAAATTTCTGCAGAGTTTCATTGAGAAAACAAAAGCGAGTGGAACCCAGAATCCACTAAGTATTCCTTTTATAGGAAACGAAGAGGTTCGATTACCCCCTCTTGAAGTTGTGTCGTTCTCGATAAAACGCATTCGTTCACAAGTGAAACGGCACAACCGTTCCAAATTCTTGGGCGCCAAAACGATAGCGACTCAGCGAAGGGCTATCCACTAGGCCCAAAAGTTTCGAAAACTTCGGGCCCATTAAGCCCAAAACGACGGTTAATGAGATTTTCATCTCAGACGCAATAACTGCTTGCCCACGTGATTAAAAGCATTAATGTCCAATCATGTAACGCAATTCGCGCTTTACAGCCGTTACACGAACTTCAAGAGCTTTCAATTCCAATAAACTCTTGAAATTCTCGTACAACGAATCTTTGTCTGAATCCGTCGTGGCCGCATCGACAGGTCGGATCTATTAATTTTAGAACGGTTCTTTACGAATGACAACAGATGCTAAGGAACTGTTACACACGTAAGCTTACCGATATTAAGACCTCTCGCAGGTTGAGTAGCTTATGTGAACAACCATTCGGTCCCTCACACAAGCTAGGGGACATATGATCCGGTCTCAATACCGGTATCCGATCTGCTATACATATTTCAACGTCTTTGATAAGACATCTACGTGTAACCGGTGTCATCGGTATACATCCGGACTGTAATTCCGTATCAGGCGTTCTCCCTATACCGGTTGTTCAGGATAACACCATGACATCGGATAATACACACGTCACTGTGCAAAAGACAAGGATTGTTGCTACAGGGATCGATCAATAATTCCCTGCACTACGAGCCAAATTCTGCTCACGGGAATGGTCAACTTGTTCCCTAATCCTAGTCTACATTCTCTATGCTCAATATAAAATAGCCACTTGACCCAATCATGCAGGTAAGTGCGCAATATAATAATGCTAATGGAAGTTGGTGGTTCCCCACCAACGAATCCTCGTTAATCGAGCCAATCAGGTATATGAACTCACTTCATGATTGAAGTGAGGGATCTTCAGCTCATTTTTACGACTGGTTACTCTCTGAATGCATTCCTTACTTGGAATATAATCACTGACTTGAGCGTCGGAGAATCTTTGCAGGTGACACCACCATTCGCCCACTTCAACGCGTTAGGTCGGTGTGAAGGATCTCCAGAACGCCCAATCCGCTCTCCTCACTCAAGGACAACGGATACCTACACCGGATATATATATATCCGGTCTTCTATACAGTATTTACATACTATTTGTGACTGGTCTGAGTCCGGATCTCTAGACCCCGGTTCAGTACAGATCAATAGGGTATCAAGTTAGAGTAATCCTAGTTTTTAGTTCTGATAGTTGTTTGTAAAGTACTCTTAGAAATTGTAAAAATGGTGATGACTCATCATTTTTCTCAAGGTATTCTTAGTTTCACTTTTGCTTTTATTTCTCATTAATGATGGTGAGTGGTATAGATTCTTGTGTGATCCTCCACCATCATAAGTGAATAGTTCACTTTTAGTCTTGGGAATGTAGGAGTAGTCCTACTTAGAGAAATATGTACTTATTTATTGGCCTATTGGATTTCATATTTTAGATTATCTTGTATTTTATGCTAGTTTTAGTTAATTTCTTATAAGGAACTGTGATGACCTTAAAAGAGTTGATTAATATTGTAGGGAGTAATCCTGACAATTGAACCTTAGAGATAAATGAACGTTAGAAATTTAACAACTCATGATTCACTTAGACTTCATAGATTGTTGGTTCGGTATTTGAGGTAAAATAAAACCTCTAAAAGTGTTTTCCATAATTGAATTTACATCGCTTAAAGTACTTTGTTCTTATTTTAATCCTCAAAATCATAATTATTGCTTGCTCAAACTAAAGTTCAAAAACCCAACCGATGTTCAATGACATGGTCCTTATGAGATTGATATTTTTATCACGTTATAAAACTCATACATTTACGGGTGGTATCAACATGACTATTTATAGGAAGAAAAAACCAAGGGTAGAAATGTAAAAGTATATGGGCAATCATTTTCCCCAACAAGCATGTTCATAAATACATATCAGTTAGGCAAGAAATGGGAATTTCAAACTCACACATTACAACATGACACTGGGTAAAAATGTCATTTATGGGCATTTAAAGACTCATACAATAAGGAACATAGAGAAGCTTAAAATGAAAATGAAACATTGCCTAAGAACAACATCAATATACCTTATGGATGATATACCCGTAATTAGCATCATGACATCGTCCACGACTCATGTTTGCTCAGCTACCATTCTCATCATGACATTTGTGTAATATTCCTACTATAAATACAACCTCATAAATGATAGGTATATTTTAACCCCTTATTTATTGTTTGTTATAGTAATTTTGTCCTAACTGTTTTGACATTCCTATTTCTGACTTAGGCATCAAAGGTGTCTTATAGAACATTACCCTAATCTTGTCTCGTTTAGCATTTGTGTATAGGTACCTGCCAAACACAGGAGCATATATCGTCCAGATTATTCAACTCACATACTGACTTCAACAATTTCCTACCATGAACTAATCGAAAACAAAACTTTGTACTTTTTAAACTTGAAACTAATGATGGATACTAGAATAATATAATGGACGACATTTTGGGAAAATAGAGATTTGCTAGAATGAAAGAAGAGAGAGATGGAGATGAAGGATGAACCTCCTGACTTTCTAATTTTGGAAAAAGAATATGCTGGACATTGTTACTAGGAAGTGTAATTTAAGAAATAAAATAGTTGAAATGTACAAATTGAAAAGAATGTGTAAAAAGTGGTGAGAAATGGATTGAAACATGGAATGTAGCATATATAGCATTCTCGCTTTACTAATTGCCTGAACAAACAGAATAACCTTGTAAAGAAAAGGAAGAATACTTGGTGTTGTGCCCCCACAAACATTACTACAAAATTATGGTCAATTAATGCACATATCTCAGTAATAATACTAATACCGAGTTTGACATTTTGATATGATATATATCATCTAATAAGGGCATGGTCACGCTGTACGTTTAAAAAGCCTTGATTAGCCACGCATGCACCCTCTTTGCCAGGCAATGCACAATGAGCAGGTTGAGGTGTGTTCAATCTTCACTTTCATTTTGAGAGTAAATTGTGAGCAGCATCATTGAATATTGGATTTTGTGTGACAGAAAATTGCAAAAAGTGGAGGGGCAACGGAGGAGCCCACGAATATCTGCATTGGGGGCTGAGTTGGAGGGACCTGCATTCCAGACGAGGGGCAGAAAGAACAACAGAAAACTAAGGCCACTTCAACCACCACCAAACCAGGTCTCGTTTTGCATTTTCTGTGCCCATTCTTTAATCATATTTTTATGGTTTTATTGGTGATATGTCACTGTGCAGGCCAAGAAACATTCTTCTCCCCATGAAGGTGACGGTGAGTGGGGTCTTCTCATCTCATTAATTATCATATTGAAGTGAAATTGAAATTACTAATTAATTGTTATGTTTGTATTAAGATCAACCGTCAAAAATGCCATCTTCAACTCTTTTGCCAGAGAAACGGAAACTTCAACTTGTCCTTGACACTTTACAAAGGTTTAGATTAATTTTATCTACGTCCGTACCAGTTGTCTCGTGTTTTAAACATATCATATATACTTCAATACAGGAGAGACATCTATGAAATATTTGCTGAGCCAGTTGATCCAGACGAGGTGTGTGATCATAGCATCTTGTGTATATTACATGGGAATTCCCTTTCTAATTGATGCAATTTTGTGCCAAGGTTGAGGATTATTATGAAATCATCAAAGAACCTATGGATTTCGGCACCATGAGGGCTAAATTACACGAGGGGATGTATAAGACTATAGAACAATTTGAGGTATATTTTGTTAATTTTGCTTAACCATGGCCTGTTTCATATTATGTTACATATTTGTTAGCTAACATAACACATGATATTTGAACCATTTTGCAGCATGATGTTTTTCTAATATTCGACAATGCAATGCATTTTAATTCTTCTGGTACCATATATTTCAGACAGGTATGGAATATAAAAGCTGGTAAAATCATTGGTAGGTATGATGTTTTACTATAAAAATTCTTATTTTTACACTTTTCAGGCTCGTGCTATAAATGAACTAGCTAAGAAAGTTGTTGATCAATTAAAAACCAATCCTGAGGAATTTGAATCGGAGTTCTCAGAAACAAGGCGTAAAGTAAGTAGGAGAAACCAAGGAGATTTTAGGGATTCGATGGACATGAAGTCCAGTGAAATAACTATTGGAATGCACTCAAAAACTTTGCCATGTTCTTCCCGTGGGGCATCGAATCAGAAAAGCTTTAGGAAAAACCATGGATGTTCTGATATTGCTAAGCATGCTGATGTTAGAGATTTTGAGATCCCTACCACCAGTAAGAGGAAATGTCTATTCTTTTTTATGTTGGAACCAGAAGATAGCTTTCATATGTGTTTTCATTGCTCCCAATAAGTTATTGTGTGCACATTTTACTCTGTAAACTTCTTGTACTCTTCATATTTCATATTTCATATTCTATAATATAAGCCAATCATCTCTTCGGGCATTCAACGATTTGTACGTTCGAAAAAGTCATATGATTTGTGTATTTTGGACAGATTAAGATTAAAAAAAGAAAAGAGAAAAGTATATGTTTAACAAACTTTTATCACTCAATCAGGTACTAAAGACAGTAGCAGATGTGGATCTGTGGACGTTGATGGGCGTTTTACTCTTAATGAGAATGAGTCGGTATTTTCGACAGTCAATGGTCAATTGAAACTGCTTGAGCATGTGAGTATTTTTCGATCCCATAGTTTTACAAAATGCATGTGAATTATGGTTTGGATTTAATCATACGTTGTTGTTTTGTTAGGTAAATCAGCAAGAAATGGGCTACAAAGATAGCTTGATGCAGTTTGTTAAAGATTTAGGACCCACTGCCCAAAATATAGCTAGAAGGAAATTACTTGGTGGATATCCATGCAGCAGCAGCAGAATTGGGAGGTGTGAAATTAACAATTGCGAGCAGTTTGAATCACGACCTTGGGCTTGGGCCATGGAAACAGTGCCATCGACTTCTAGTTGTGTTTTCAATCTTCCATATTTGAAGACACGCCTTCATCATATAATAAACTCCAAGAGCCCACTTTCTGCTCATCCACAAGATCTGCACTGGCATGGTTAAAGGGTCAAGTAGAAAATACAAATTCATGTAGAATAAATTCAGTTATTTTAACAATTAGTGAAGAAAAATATTTACACCGCCGATTTAAAAATAATCGATGTAATAAATAATAAAATAGTATTATTATTAAAAAAAGATGTAATATCGTATGTTTCGTGAGTAGATTTTTGATGGAAAATAGTATTATTATTAAAAAAAAATTACACCCCGTATAAGGCACCGATAATTTATATTAGCAAACACTTTAGACCGCATAATTAAAGACATGATCTTAGCCACGTTTTAAGTGTGGAAGAAAAGAGTGGTTAGAAATGTATGCAGAACAGTAGCTATAAGATTGTTACTTAATTAACTGAAGTTATTATATAAAATACAATTTGATTTACTAGTATGTTAAAACCACAAAAGAATATTTTTGAACAACACGCGTGAAATGCTGCGAATCGTACGTTGAAGGAGATTAATTTATATATATGGGGAGAAGAGTTTGTTATGAGTTTCATTAATTCATTGTGAGATCATCGTGTGGTGGTTGGTGGGTGGCAGCAATGGCATACAGGAGAAGGCACGGAATGTCCAGGGCTTCCACCTTCAAGGAAGAGATTCTTCATAAACATGATGACCATGACCATGACCATGATTTTTATTCTAAAGATAAAAATATTATTATTCCAACTTTGTCCTCTTCCTTTTCCTTCACCTCCACCCCTCATTCTTCCGCGTCTTCCTCCCTCGCTGCTCAGGCCATCAGAGCCTCTGCTGCTCGTTGCGATCCCTCCCTTTCCTTTTCTCATGACAATCATCATGATCATCACATCAGATCCAAGGTTTGTTTCATTTTTTCCCTCCTTCATTCATTCATACGATCCATACATACGTGTTAATTATATGATCATCCATAATTTCAAACTAGAGCGCCGATCATGCTTACGAGGAGGACGCTTCCAAATCTGGCTTTTGGGGCGTGATCGCCCAGAAAGCCAAGGAAATCTTGGAAGACGATAACGCGTCCTCGCAACCACAACCGCAGCCACAATCACAACATCGTGATGATGATCATCATCACCAAGATGACGACGACTACAACTACGACGACAACAAATCGAATCTGAAATCACACTCTTTCAATGCTACTCAAACAAACCATAAGACGGAAGATCATCTCATAACTCCAATTTGCGGGCTCAAAATAATGAGTCCCGATCAGGACGCTTCATGGAGTCCATGGCAGCAACCCGCACAGATAGCAAACTCTCAAACTATCAACCAAACACAACTCAAGGCATCTCGCGACGTAAGGTGGCAGTAGCTAGTAGTAATTTTATGCAGAGATTATTAGACGACCTCCAATAAGTAAATTAAATTGATGATTTCATCCAATTGATAGGTGGCAATGGCAACAGCTGCGAAAGCTAAACTACTTTTGCGTGAGCTAAAGACGGTTAAAGCAGATTTGGCATTTTCCAAAGCACGTTGTGCTCAACTGGAAGAAGAAAACAAACTGCTCCGTGCAGAGGGGCGCGAGAAGGGAGGACAAACACGTGCAGACGATGATCTGGTATATATGTATAATTAATTAATTAATTTGTTATTATACATATTATTTTTATATAATGAAATAAATTTATTGGAATGAATTCAGATACGGCTTCAACTAGAAACACTTCTTGCTGAGAAAGGTCGGTTAGCTAATGAGAATGAGATGTATGCTCGAGAAAACCGTTTCCTGAGGGAAACAGTGGAATACCATCAGTTGACAATGCAGGAGGTGTTGTATATTGAAGAAGATGATGACATTGTTGAACCAGTGGAACTATATCATCCCATTGATAATACCTCTAACTCTAACTTAAGAAAATCCCCACGCTCCCCATTAGCTGGTCGACCCAAGACAATATTTCCTGTCCCACAAGATCAAGATCTTTCTAAACATGATTCTTAAATTTATATATATACCTATACGTATAGTTTAATTGATTAATTTAGCCTTAGATATAAATTAAGATACATCATAATTAATTGTATCATTTTCTTTTTCTCTTTGCTACCTAAGGGGAAATTAATTCGAATAGGAGGGGCGGGGATTTCAGATGTGTTCCCCGTAATCAAAACACATCCTTTGCTGTTAATTCATTATGTGCCTATGTATGTAACTTCTTCGCTCATCTTTGGCTTCCTTTTGCAATTTATTCCATCTCTTGGTCCCACTTTTCAAGCTATTACATCCATTTCTTATTTCAATCTCATGAAATCTTCACCGTTATAAAAGGAAGTATAAATTTTTGTGTTTTCTTTAATCAAAAATATTAAGTATAATTCATTCATCTACATTTTATCTAAAAGATTCAAGGATGAATCTACTAGTTTAAATAAAAAGTTACGACACATCTATTATTTAATTAAATAATGGACCAAGTACCCGTAAAAAAACACATGTTATAGTAAGGGAACAAATCCGTCACTAAAACCTAAAAACTATAATGTTAAAGTCAGCAACTTAGTTACCAATCCATATTCACGTGTACTATTCGTTTTATAAATTATATGTGTTTCATCATTTCACGCCCGTGTTTCATTATTTGAGAAAGCTATTTGACACTCCTATGATATCTAAAAGCTTTGCAATCCTCAGTCCCTCTCTTTAAACCATCTCATGACATAGCTCTAGTGTTTTGTGACAGCAACGCCTAGGTTCTAAGACAACGTCCACTAGTTATGTATTTTCCTCTTTATTTTTGTTTATCTCCCTATTTAAAACGCAAATTTCAATCCCTCTCTTTGAACCCTCCGAGTGGTGAACCTTGGATCTCGTTCTCGTTGATAGGCAAATTAAAAACCCTACCTCGTTCTTTGCTATGCAAGAAAATCGCAAAAGGTGACTTTAATCTCGTTCTCTTCAATGTGCAATGTTCTCTAGTACATGCTAGGTGCTTGATGAAATGCTTGTGGTGCATTTGTGACTCCATGTTTTAATTTCTTTTTATATAGTTGGATTTAGAAACCTCGACAATGCGTCAATTCTAAGGTGCTACTGTTAAATTGAAGTAATGTAGTGGACTGTGGGTTATCAGCTTGGTTATTACTTGTTTGGAGTTTATGAAAATGTCTAACATAGTGTGTAACCCTCTGACCTGGATTGAATGAAAGTATTTACTTTTTGTAGATGAATCATTTTGTGTTCTTTGTAATCAAAACACATTTGTTGCTGTTAATTTATTATGTACCTATGTAACTTGCTCGCTCAACTTTTTGGCTTTCTATCACAATTTATTCCATCTCTTAATCACACATTTCAAGTTATTATATGTATATCCTATGTCACATGAAAACTGCATCAAAAGCCAGGTTATAGTTGTAGAACAAATCGGTTGCTAAAACTAAAAACTTTGTGGTAATTAAGTCTATTGATTCTTTTATAAGAGTTTGATCACCAGAAACATAAAAAGAACATCACAAAAAATAAATGCAAAACACAAAAAAAGCTTGAAATATGAAAAACAGAGTGAAATAGAGTTTAAAAGATTGCACGCAGACTTAAGCTATTAATTCGTAAAAGAGAGATAAAGAGGAAGAAGAATACCAAAAAATTAACGTGGTTCAGCCAAAAATAGTCTGCATCCACGAAAAGAGCAACAAAACTGATTATGATGAAATTGTTACAAGGTTACAACAACTAACCAACAATTCCACCACCCGAGGGTCCTATTTATAGGAATAATGTCTAGCACCATCTATGAACTAAGGTAGTTACATAGAAACATAATCATAACAGAAACAAGCTGAGTCTGCTAACAGGCTTAGGCAAAGTCGCAGACCAAGTTTGGGACCAACAAACTTTGGCAGTACAGACTTCTGGGATAGTCTTTAGAATCATAGATCTTCACGAAGTCAACGACGAACTTAGTTATGAATTTACATCTCCCACATCTTTTGTTGTTGACCTCTCACACATCATTTTTTTTAAGGGTGACCTAATTGGCAACTACCACCGCTATAACAAAACTCGTCACAATTTTTAATGTTCAAATTAAATCACCAATGGATATAATTGTTACTTATATTTTTTATTGTTTATTTGTCACTAATGTACTTATTTAAGTTAGTATCCTTTATCTAATTCTATATCTTTTATTTAATTTAGTATATGATATTAAAAAAATAAGTATATTAAATATAATATTTTGTTTCTATTTACTTCCTCCGTATTTTATTTCATCTTGATTATTTCAATCATAATTAAGCTAAAAATAGAAAATTGTTTACTATGTTAAAGGGAGCCCAAAGCTCCAACCTGCAGCCAAGTTATTCTAGTTTTGTTGTTGCTGTTGGAAACTTGAATCCTTCACACCCCACAATGCATCCAGATAAAATTATGAATCTATCTTGTTTTCAAATGTATAATTTGGTTGCCTTCTCAAGTGGAATCGTCTGAGTTGTCCCATGAGTCAATTATATTGATAAACCAAAGAAGACGTACGTGTGGCTTCTCATCCATTCCCAGCCGGTTATAAGGGAAACAAAATGAGCGCCAATTCAAGGCCTTCATTTTGAGAGGATTTCACATATATATTTCTTCTAAAGTTATTGGATGGCCTTTATAAATAAAGCCAATAGTTTAGTATTAGTTTAGTGTTCAAAATCGTGTAATTTAAAGTCGGGGAATTATCAACGAATCGAATAGTTTAAAGATGAAAATCATATATTTGAAAAATGTAATTAAGTTATTGAGTTATTAAAGAGTAATATTCCATTATAATTTTAACCTTATATATTTAATTAAATTTCATTAACAATAGTGAGTGTAGTTAATGACAAATAAAATATTTAAGGGGTAAATATAATTATTAAGAAAACTCTCCGTTAGTTAAATTAAGAAAGTAATTAGTAGAATGAGAAAAGTTTGAGTCCGTAAAATGAAATAATTGAAGATGGGGAAATATAAAATGTCTACAACGCAACTCAACACAAGTGGAACTGGAACGCTTATCTTGTCTTTCTCAGGCGATTGGTGGAAGCTTAATACGAACCAAAATGGTGTGATGTAACAATGGGGCACCGACTCTGATCCGAATCCAATTATGGTTCTTCTTTATCTTTTTCTTCTTCTTCTTCTTCTTCCATGCGTGACGCCCGAGCGAAGGAGCCAAGCCAACTCGCTGGACGCAATTCTCCAAGAATATGCGTACAGGGCGATGGTGAAACCAAAAACAGGTACAATTTACAACGCAACTGAAATAGTCCCTAAGAATTTAAGTGGGATTAGGGTTGGTGCATTGAGGTTAAGGAGTGGGAGTATGAGGAGAAAAGGGGTTCCCATGTACAACGAGTTCCAAATCCCCAAATGGGTTGTTGAGAGGCCCTATGTGAAGAGGGTGGTTTTGGTGTACCAGAATTTGGGTAATTGGTCCACCACCTTCTACCCTTTGCCTAATTACACTTACTTGGCTCCCCTCCTCGGACTCCTCGCTTACAACGGTTCCAATCTCTCAGCTACCAACTTACCCACTCTTCATGTCAACGCCTCTGCTCACCCAATCATCGTCAAGTTCCACTTTGTCAACTCTCCCCCTCCTGGCACCGTTGCTAAATGTGTTCGCTTTGATTTACAGGGTTCTTCCATTTTCACCAATGTCACTTCTGGCAACACTTGCTCTACTTTCACCCACGGCCATTTCTCCATAGTGGCAACACTTGAAGAGAGCAAGAGTAACAACAGGGTATGGGTCGTTATTCTCGGGTCTGTCCTGGGTCTCATCGTTTTCCTGGTGTTGCTGTCTTTGCTGCTTCTGTGCCTGCTTAAGTACAAGGAAAACAAGAATATGCAGGCCATGGAAATGGCTGCAGAGGCCGGAGAAGCCCTTTATATGACCTCTGTTGGGGAAGCAAAAGCCCCTGCTGCCACACTTACTCGAACACACCCTACACTTGAACATGAATATGTATATGCCCCCTCACACACTATTCTGTAAATGTGTTTTTATCATTCATTGTATCTCAGTTGTTCAATTTTACCAGGAATAAAAATGTGTGTTACCCCATACATTAAAAAGCATTCTTTGGACATTCATTTTGTACTATGGTCTCTGCTGCTTTTCTTCTCATTGTCTTGCTAGTATTATGTACCTCCGCGGAATGAAAGCATAGAATTAACAACAATGAAATACATGAGGGATTATTATAGGCATTGGATCACTGCCTCTTATATGTGTATTGTAGATTATTTTAGATTTACAATGGATATTGATGGTTCAGAATTCTAGAACTTTGCATCAGTTTTTTCAAAAATTAGAGCAAAATAGTTTTTCTTAAAAAAATACAACACTTTTTAGCACAATAGAATTGAGATATTCTTGCGGTTAAGAAGCGTGCTTAACATGAATGATTAAAAATATAAAATTAGTTGTTTGATAGAAATCATTGGGTGCTGTGTTATTTAATGGTTTTCCCAAGAAAATTTTTCGTATGAAATAGTATTTTCCCAAAAAAAATAACATAAAACATTCTTTATTAACTAAAACTTAAAGGGCCATCTCCTCTTGAACGAGCGTCTTTGGCGTTTTAAGAAATGAATCCGGAAAATAAAAATGAAAATTTTTGTTTTAGTTTTTAAGGTCTTTTTAAGAAATGTTTTCACGGGAAATATTTCCAAAATAACTAAACGTATTTTCAAAACTATTTCTCGTTTCCATTGAAAATAAAAATAAGAAATGGTCAAACCTAAAAAAACCCAAAAAGATCAAAACAACAAAATAAAAAGACTAATTACGACCTAAAAAACTTAAATATTATTGATTGAATTGTAGTTGAAATTAAAAATATTAAATAATTTTATATTAAATTTTAATTAAAGAAACGAATATAACACTAAAAATTCTTATGTTCATTAAAAGTTTTGAAATACAAAAATGACATAGATGGCATTTTAAGCAAATGCAACAATATGAAAAAAGATTTCATAAAAAACAATTAAAATTATTTTTACTTTAATTTTGTCATGTCATTATATAAATTATTATGAATTTTATATAATATTAAAAATATATTTAAATATTACTAATCCGATCTTAATCCAGCAGCAATTAAACTATAGAACAGTCACGTTTTTAATTCATTAAAACTAATTTCTTCCCCCATTAATCACTATTCTCATTTTATAAACATACAGAGAATATTGATTAAAAAAATAAAAATAAAAAATTGATTTAAAAACACCATTCATATCAATTTATCTATATTTTAGAATAATTCTCAGATAAATTTTAATAATAAAAATATTAATTATTCAGCTTTAAGGACAAGAAAAATCCTTGTGTCTGTTTCTTTCTCTCTAATCCTTTAATCATTACTTTGATTCTCTGCATGTCCAACACGTGTCTCCACCAGTCTCTGAATTCACTAACAGTGTCAAACCATGTAATAATAAAGATATATAAAAATCCCCTGCTACCTCTATTTCTTTCTCATTATCAAATATCTTTTAGGACAGCACAAACAAGTGCAAATAAAAAAGGGAATACGATGGAGAAAAATAAATTGTTGGTTGATTGTGTTAAACGAAACCTAAAGTGAAGTTCCCTGATCTTCCAAAGCTACCATGTCAGGAGGATTGTATAATTCCAACTTCTCCCCAGTCAGAGCTGTTTCTCCTCATCAGATTAGAAGCACCACAGACATAGACAGGTAGGTATACCAACTTTGAATTCACTTTTTTTATTTCAGATTCTGATTCATTCTTGCTGTGTTTTCAGTCATTACCTATCCGAGTTGCTTGCAGAGTATCACAAGCTTGGACCCTTCATGCAAGTCCTTCCCATATGCACTCGTCTCTTGAACCAAGGTTTATTTTAAGCTTTCACATTATATAATCAATCATCATTACTCATTTCAAATCTCACATCTCTTAGGGGTGCTGCTACTGTTCCCTGATTTTCACAAGGGGAAGCAAATCCTCCATCCTCTACCTGTCTTCTCATCTACTTATAAATTTTCTAGCATACACTTGAGCAGAAGATTTTGGTTTTTAACTATTATTACAAAGGGTATTGTATATTTGTATTGATACCTTAAACATAGGAAAAGTTAACTGCTGTGTATATGCTGTGCGGTTTCTGTTTCAGTTAGAGATATGCCTTCACCTAATAGCTTAGGCTTTTAGGAGAGAAGGTCTTTGGCATATTTCGTTCCACAATATCTGTCCTTTCCTCCTACTTAGAAATTAGCAAGCAAAAAAATATTATGTATTTATGTATCATGGTCCTTTTCCATTCAATAGATATGATTCTAAATGGCACATATAGATTTCTCATCACAGTGGTTCTCTTTGTGCAGAGATACTAAGAGTTTCTGGAATGTTGTCCAATCAAGGTTTTGGTGACTTTGACAGACTGCGGCATAGAAGCCCTAGTCCCATGGCGTCTTCGAATCTCATGTCAAGTGTTACTGGGACTGGATTGGGTGGATGGAATAGTCTTCAGCAGGAGGTAACAGTTACTCAAATTATTTTTCTTTACATCCCAACTTTGTGTTCTCAACTTATGCTTGTCATAGATTGAGTATCATATGTTTGTGTAGATGTGAACTTTGCTTTTGCTACTTTAGATAGTACATGACTGGTAAGTGACTGATATATCTGCTCATATGCTTGTTTAATTTCTAAAATTAGACAAAGTTCTGTTAATGGCCTGGATTGTGATGTAAGATGTGTTCAACTCATGACTATTTTGCTTTTTCCATTTAGTAGTAGTTGTGTTGTCAAATAAACAACACAATAAAAAGAAAGTAATGCCGGCTAATGGTAAAAGCAAAAGGAAAAGATAGAAAACTGAATTTTTGGGACTCCCCATAATGGATTCAAAACTTCTAAAATATTTATTAAGAATGATTGGAGAAGACAATTGAGATGGGAAACACTGCAAGTAAATTAAGTGACATGCAGTCATGGATTGAGATTTGAGAATGTTATTTCTTTTCTGGTTTCCTTTTCTTTGTTGTTTTTCTGAAGACAAAAAGCTTTATCACCCGTTCTTAATCTTCACCATGTTCTTTTCCCACACTATTTAGCTATTTATACATATAGATAATAGATAACATCACTCCTTTTTTTTTCTTGCTAAACAGAGACTATGCGGAACTCCTGGAATGACAATGGACTGGCAAGTTGCACCTGCAAGTCCCAGTTCGTACAACATTAAGAGGATTATGCGCTTGGAGATTCCAGTTGATACATACCCCAACGTAAGCTCTTATGTTAATTCCAATTTAATTACTAGATCAGACTTCTGTAATTTATCTTTCAATTTTGTTGCATCAGTTCAATTTTGTTGGAAGGCTTCTTGGACCTAGAGGCAATTCACTGAAACGGGTAGAAGCTTCTACAGGTTGCAGGGTGTATATTAGAGGAAAGGGATCAATAAAGGATCCAGACAAGGTAATGAGGGCATTGAAGTGATTTTCAACATTGCAAAATGTGAAATAAATATGATACTTATATGTATATATTATTTTTGTGTTATCATCCTTTCAATCTCAAAGGAAGAAAAATTAAGAGGAAGGCCAGGCTATGAGCATCTCAGCGAGCCACTCCACATTTTGATTGAGGCTGATTTACCTGCTAATCTTGTTGACATAAGGCTCCGGCAGGCACAGGAAATTATAGAAGAATTGCTCAAACCTGTGGTAAGTTCCTTCACATTGTGCCTCTCTTCTCTCTGTGTTATGCTTGGTGAGCTGGCTGCAATTCTGCCTCACTTTATCTAAGGCTAGTATCAACATATTGATCTCACACAAATTTGAAAGCTTTAAACGTCCCAAATTTCAAACCTGGAAGTTGAATTGTTAATTCCCTGGACATGCATGTGAGTGATATCATAAGTGATATGAGGAACACAAGTTTCTATATTCCATTTAAAGTGTCTGGTCTGGATAGCGATTAATGGATTGGGGAAAAAACACTTTTTGTTTGCTCATCCAAATCCACTATTCCACCTTACATTGTTTTCCATTAGCTTCAAAGGGATCAACGTTGACTTATTGAAGTTTTACCTTTACCTTTTTGGCTTTTTCCTGAAATATTCTGTTGGAGTCAATTCAAGCTAGCAGATTTAAACCATTTTTCTCAAGCTCTAGTGTGTAGAACAGCATCTTCCCTGACATAACCATCTTATCTTACTGTTGGAAATGAGAAACATGGAAACTTGCATAGGGTAACCACTTTGTTGATTAATCTTAATTTGATATTTACTTTGTCTTGGTTGTGAACTTCTGATATGCAGGATGAGTCGCAGGACTTCATTAAGCGGCAGCAGTTACGTGAATTGGCGATGCTGAATTCAAATTTCAGAGAAGAGAGTCCTGGACCAAGTGGAAGTGTATCTCCATTCAATTCAAGTGGAATGAAGCGAGCAAAAACTGGTAGATGAAAGGTTCTTTCTTGTTGTAGATGGGTGTTTTTGTTTTCCAGCACTTGGTTGCTGCAGCTATGAAATAATAGGCTAACAATTATTGCTGGTGGCCCTCATCCTACAATCTTTTTTCTTAGACAACGAGAGGTGAGGTAAATCTAGAAAGATTTTTAGAAAAAAAAAATGATTAAAAAACCAAAAAAATAATATAGTTGGGTATTGAGAGTAGGCTTGTTTTTCTGTGTAAACTTAATACATCTATTGGATTTATTCTTGCGTCCGTAACCGTAGCTTCTGAGAAGCGTGGAATGAATATACATATGAATGGTTAAGTTTTGTGGGGTATTCAAAGATCTACAAGTTAGCTTAGGCTGAATTATTTTTGGTTGTTTGTCACAAGCATTTCTATTCTCCTCACTGTATTGCAGTTGAACGATGCATGTCAGACAGATAGATATCTTACCATGTATATAGTTAAAGGGAGTATTCGTTTACATAGAGTATGGTACATATTATATTATTATTATATATTTCTTTCATAAATGAATGTTTTAGATTTATGCCATTTCAGATAGAAATAGAAGGGGTTCATCTTCTTTCTTTCTTTCTTTTTGATTTTTGGTGCAAAAATCACAAAAAAATGTCAGATACTCCAACCGGAGGGTTTGAACATAGTACCTGGCACAACATTGAACAACATCCCATGAACAAAAGTGCTCGAAATATCTCTTTAAATATGTCAAGATGCTTCTAATTATAAATTCACTTAGAAATGATTATTGTGTTCTGCTACGAGCAACTAGATGCAGATTAAAATTATTAAATAGTTTGAAGGTAAATGTAGTTTTTTCTTGTAAATCTTAAGAAGTTGTTTTGTTTTTGGTTTCCCCCATTTGAAAATATAATACAATTATTTAATGAAACCTCATCAGTAGGCATCTAAAGGCAAACTATCAAACTAATACAGGAAAATTAAAGTAACTGTCCTTCCTGCATGTAAACATTAAGATAATTGTGATGAACTATTACTCTAAAATTTGTTATGGCTTGTATAGATTCTAAGTCTGTTTCTTTGTTCCAAGCAGATTTTAAGTTTGTTACCTGTTTGCTACACCTGATGGCAGACTTAGCTTTTTCTTTCAGTTATTCCATTACAACTGGGACTTGCTTTGGTCATGGGTCTCATTTCTTATATATATGGACCCTGGTAGATTGTTGAGGTAAGAGTTATTCATGAGATATGTGAGATTACATTGTGAGGAACAGAGAGTTATATGGACATAGGTCTCTAAGGTTGAATCACGTAATTTTTGGGTCTTCTTCTCTCTTTTACATTTTGCACGTTTATTTGTGTGAGAGTATTACTCTATTTTTCTCGTTGTTGGAATTCTATCTTGCATGTGTTTTTGTGTTTGTATTTTGTTGTGTTCCTTGTGATTCTAGTTCAGGCAATAGAACCAACAAGTGGTGTCATTTGTAGGGAGACAAGAATCATCAAGAAATCAAAGAATGGGTTTCACAAAATACGATATTAAGAAGTTCTTAAGTAATAACAATTTTAGCTTGTGGAAGATCAAGATAGAGGTTATCTTAATTCAACAAGGCTGTGCAGAGGCAATAAAGGGAGTTGATAAGATATCAACCACTTTCTCACCAAAGGAGAAGGTTGATATGATTGAGAAGGCAAGAAGTGTTATCATCTTGTGCTTTGGAGATAAGGCTTTAAGGGAAGTTGCAAGGGAGAAAACAATAGTATTAATGTGGATGAAGTTGGAATCTTTGTATATGACAAAGTCTCTTGCAAATAAGTGTGTTTGAAGCAGCAGTTGTATTCCTTCAAGATGAATGAATCAAGAACTATCATAGAACAAATCGTAGACTTTAACAAGATCCTGGAAGACCTTGAAAATATAAAGGTTTGCATGATAGGATAAATCCATCTTGTTACTAAATTTTCTTTTTAAGAGTTTTGAACATTTTAAGGATTTTATTCTTTATGGAAAAGGACAGACCATAACCTTGGAGGAGGTGATGACTTCCATTAGATCCAAAGAATTGTAAAGGCAATAGGAGTCTAAAGTAGAGGGAAATGAGAAAAGCTTGAATGCGTCAAATGGGAGGAAGGAGAAGAAATGACAAGGCAAGAAAAGAAAGAAACCTTTTCAGAAACCTAAGGTTGGAGAAAAGACTCAACTTAGGTGTTTTACTTGTAACAAGACAGGTCATGAAAAAATGTACTGATAAAGACAAGAATCTCAAGTTTTCAACTGAAACAACGGATTTTGCTATTGCATCAGATGGGTATGAAAGTGTAGGAGTTCTAGTTGTGTCTACATCGTAGACCTTAAAGGATTGGGTCATAGACTCAAACTGCTCTTATCATATGTGTCCCAAGAAAGATTACTTTAAGACTTTGGATCTGAAAAAAAAGTGGAACAATTCTTCTTGGAGACAATCATCCTTACAAGGTGTAAGGCCTGGGAACCATCAAATTGAAGATGTTTAATGATAGGGAATATATGCTAGGGTGTGAGGTATATCCTTGAACTCAAGAGAAATCTTATCTCCACAAGGATATATGAAGAATGTGGTTGAAAGACTAAGAATGCATTAGTCTAAGCCTGTTGAAACTCTTTTAGGCCCTATGTCAAAGCTCTCAACTTCTTAGTCACCTTAAACTGGTGAAGAAAGGAACAAGATGGATTCCATCCCTTATGCAAGTGGTGTTGGCAACATCACGGCCAAGTACATTGGAATGCATTAAAGTGGGTTCTGGGGTATCTGAATGACGTAACAGATTGTGGCTTAAAGTGCAAGAAGATGGCTTAAGGTAGTGAAACAATTACTCGATATATGGATGTAGGCTCTACATGTAACGTCCTTAATTTTGAGGAAGAACCCCAAGGGTAATGAGCCTGTAAGGGTTGAATACGTTGTATTGATTGACAATAGTGATTATTGAGCTTCGGTCAATGCTGTGTTTGATTATGTTTGGAGGGCAGTAATGCCTAGATATATGAGGACAATGATGATGATAGCAGTAATGGTAGAAAAAGTTAAAGAGAATCAAGAAAATAGTTTTTTTAGAGTTTTTATGTCAAAATCGTAAGCCAATTTTCGATTGCTCGCGTGTCGCACCGGAACCTTGTGCCTAGAGCTAAAGGATGAGTATCAAAAGCCTTAAAGGATCTTGGGACATGAACATATGAATAGATATGGGTAAGAAAATGATACTTCCCATATTTGAGGAATGAGTTTAAGATATGTGAAAAATGAAAATTTTGCCCTTTTTTTTTCTTTTTTGATGTTTGAATTCAGTTTGTGCGTAAGAGAGCATAAGTTATATACAACTCAAGATGAATGCTCTTACTCTTGACCTTAATTTCACAAAATGAATTTTCCACTCAGCATCTCCATTCCTCTACAAAGCCATCTATATATCTCATTTGTCCTCTACACAGATCCATTGCACTATGACTACCATGCGACTGTCATAACAATATACCGCAGTACATCCCCTAACGGAACCATTGTTAGTTCGTGTCCTCTACACCATGTCACACTAGGGTACACTCGACCTAGGTGTTAGGATGTTTTGATGAGTACAAGATGAAAGCCCCTTCACCGATATGCATGAGTTGAGACGATTCAATCAGTACGGAAGGAATTAGGGTGTGTGGTAGCTAAAAGAGTCATGCTTTTCCTCTTCATTTTTTCTTTGCATCTCCTTTGTTTGTAATTTTTTATCGGGGTTAGAAATCAATAAAGAGATAAGGAGGGATCGAGGTTTGACATTTTTTATTTTTTGATAAAGAAAAAAGGTTGTCTTTTTTTTATTTTTTATTTTTAATTCATCTCACATGGCAATTTTAATAACATGGAAATACAATCTGTTAGGGAATCCTTAATGGTCAAGCAACGAAAATATAATGATTCTTAAAAGTCCTTACAAAATTATGTGATTCAAAGCAAAACTAATCATGAAAAATATTGTTTAAGAACATATAAAAGCATACCTCTTGTAGTGTAGAACCTTTAATAATGAGTAAAAATAGACATGTCTCCATAGATGTCTACATAAGTACTCCCACTAGATCAGATACCTCAAATGTTAGTGTAAGAGTTGATATAATGTTTTCAGAAGATGTTTTATATGTCATAAGAGTGTGGACTATAAGTATATCATGTTCTGTTTATAAACTCAAGTTTGATTTAATGAGCACTCTTTAGTGATTGAGTGTTCTCTCAATAACTTTAATTTTAGTCTAACTAAAATAAAAATCATTATCTAATGGACTTACTTTATGTGTGTGACCCTATAGAAAACATATTTGGTTAATATTAAATATTAATATATAATATAACGTATGTCATCTAACAATATATCATTGTTAAAATATAAATATCAAATTGATATAATTAATAAGTGATAATCATTTTTATATGTTTGTTCTTTTTATTACAATATCTGGTTGGGCCAAAGGCATGGTCCTTGTTTAACCTAATTCATTTTACTTGATATTACCTCATAGTATACTTTATGTGAATAAATATCCAATGTTTATTTTACCTAGTATGGTCATGCATTTCTTTAGTCGTATTCTATCAAATGGCCTAAAGACATCAATGTCGTTTTACAAGAGAAGCAAATCTCATTTACATCACTCTTATCCCCTTTCATGATTTATTCACAACCTAATTACAACTTTTCTTAATCACCTTACTACATATGACATTTAAGTGTATTAAAACAACAAACTCCTTATGTTAGAATCGTAGTGATTTCATGTCGAAGCACTACTCAGATCTATTTATGACATTCATGTAACAATCTATGCAATGTTTTCATGATGGGTATGTCAAGTACATCATTACTCTTAATGTGTACTTGTGTAAAGATTTGATATTGTCCATATCCATTATCTATGAGTTGAAATCATTGGCATACTTACACACATGTATTTATATATCCATATATAAATAATTGACTAGAGACAATTTAAGAATAGTTCTCATATTAATCTACTAACAAAAAAGCTATTAAACTATTTAACCAAAATCCATTATTCAAATGAAATTATATGTCCCAAATGCATACTCTTATTGCATATTCTCAACACAATCAATGTCACGTGTGTGACATATACATCTTCCATTAATTATATTAGCAGACTTAATGGAAAAGGCCAATGCGAAAAAGGTAAAATTAAAGAGCCAACTTAAACTAAAAGTATAATTTTAACCAAATCTTATGAACAAGATTATAAAAAATTAAAAACATAAAATGAATAGTATCATCTATATTAGAAAAATATAGGGAGTATCGAAAGAGAAAAAAATGTTAAGAAGATTATATTTATTTTTAGGCTAAATATATACTTTAATCTCGTATCTTTTGATTTAGTTTTCATGTGGTTTTTTTTTTTCAGATTAATGCTTTATCTTTTTAAAGAATTTCATTTAGATCTTTTCGTTAGTTGTGTATTAACACTGTTAGTAATATGATAAACCTACAACATGTGATATTATTTGATTGGTATATGTTTCACCAAAAAAATCTGATGTCAAATAAGGGCTACACACCTTTGGCACAAGACCAATGTATTTGGTTTTATATCTATATATATATATATATATATATATATATATATATATATATATATATATATATATATATATATATAAGTTATAATATATATTGTTAACAATATATTCATCAATATATTTTTAATCTTGCCCATTGTAATTTTTTTAACTTTTTAAAAAGATAGAGAGCATATTTTAACTTCTTAAGCATGCTGATTGTGTGAGGGGAGCGCAGACCGATATTTGGTGATGCTGACAAATATCAAGCGGCAAATTCACTCAGGGAAGGGTTTTTCTTTTGAGTCTGAGTTGTAAGGTTTTAGTCTCACCCCACTCTTCACTTGTTTTCGCAGATCGCTACACCAATTATTTTCCTCACCTCCACCTAAGTTTAGGTAACGTAATCAATCCCTTCCATTCGGATTACTTTTCATTCTTTTCTACTATTTTCAATTCTCAATTCCCAATCTCAAATTTTATTTTATTTTTTATAAAATCAAATTGTTACAGGTTTTGGTTGGTAAGTTCACTTGGAATTCAAAATGGCAATGGCAGCACAGGCCATGGTTCACCTCCGTTTTTCTCCTCTCTCCGGTCACTGCCATTTCCATTCTACCCCTTCTCTGCCATCCCCACGTCACCCCCGCAACCAAAGGTTCAAGCTTTCCTTTTCCGCCGGTGGCGGAGGGAGAGGAGGAGGAGGAGGAGGTGGTGGAGGAGGGGGAGGGGGAGGCTCCGACGACGGCGAGAAGGTTGGATTTGGGGTAGTGGGTATGCTGGTAAATGGATGGAGATCGAGGGTAGGTGCTGATCCACAATTCCCTTTCAAGGTTCTTATGGAAGAGTTGGTGGGTGTGAGTGCTTGTGTCGCTGGTGACATGGCTACACGCCCCAACTTTGGTCTCAATGAACTTGACTTTGTATTCTCAACTCTTGTTGTTGGCTCCATTCTCAATTTCACACTAATGTATCTCTTGGCACCCACTTTGTCCTCTTCTTCTTCATCTCTGCCTGCAATGTTTGCCAATTGCCCCAACAGCCACATGTTTGAACCGGGTCCATATGGGCTTGTGGACCGGTTTGGGACCCTGGTGTACAAGGGAGGTGTGTTTGCTGTTGTTGGGTTGGCAGCTGGTCTTGTTGGAACTGCTATTTCGAACGGGTTGATAATGATGAGGAAGAGGATGGACCCTGGTTTTGAGACCCCTAACAAACCTCCTCCCACCCTTTTGAATGCTCTCACTTGGGCTGCTCACATGGGTGTGAGCAGCAATCTCAGATACCAAACCCTCAACGGTGTTGAGTTCCTCTTGGAGAAATCCCTTCCTCCTTTTGTCTTCAAGTCCTCTGTGTTTGCACTCAGACTGTTGAACAATGTCCTTGGAGGAATGACCTTTGTCATGTTGGCAAGGTTCACGGGTTCTCAGACTGTCACTGTGCACAAGCCATCCTAATTCTATTCTATTTGCTTTCTTCTTGTAGATGACACAGCTTCCTATTGTATTGTATTGTTCATAATTTTTGCAGATCATAATGAGAAATATCATGCCACCTTCGCCTGAAAGAACCATACTAGATTGGTAGCATTTCCTTACTATTATTATTATTATTATTATTATTATAGCACTTGTTAGTATAATGTCATTGGTTAAGAAATCAAAATAATAATAGAAGTTTTTATCTTTTATTATTGAAAATTATGCAGCCGTAATAAAAATGTTAACAAAATACATAAATAACGATTTTTTAGTACAAATATTGTATTTCTGATTCTCTATCAGTGGCATTGCTAGCCTTTGCCTTAAAATTATGATTTGTGAAACACATCCCACAT
Source organism: Clitoria ternatea (assembly GCA_037962975.1). Classification (NCBI taxonomy): domain Eukaryota; kingdom Viridiplantae; phylum Streptophyta; class Magnoliopsida; order Fabales; family Fabaceae; genus Clitoria; species Clitoria ternatea. Next base: position 168,672,698 of record CM075673.1, read on the forward strand.
ATGTATCTGATGGTAAATATTGTGACTTGTGAGCTACTCCTTACTGCTATGAAGAAGTGGCCATTGTTACTGAATTTTATTGTTGGTCTTGCTTTTGCTACATATATGTCCTTCTCTTTTCGCTTTTCTCATTCTCCATTGGTACCTGGTGTTTGATTTGCTATTAGTGCTTTCTAATGTTATCTGCAATTTTGTTGTCATTTTCCTTTTCTTTTCATGGACTTAAGCTCATCCCCTCCCCCTAAGTGGGCTCTCTGTTCCAACTTAAAAGGTTTTTCAAATTACGATGAATACCTGATTGAAAATACGGTATAGATTCGAATCACTAAAGCATTACAACGGAAAATGGGCATTTGGATCCCCAAATCCTCAGCAGCTTTCCCATAACAAATATGGATTTGTTCAAAGTAGTCCTTGCATGTTGAACTCAGCTGACATGTCATTTAAAGAATCATTTGCACAATCTGGTTAATGTAGTTCGTTTATTCATGTGTGATTAGCATGATGTGTTTCTGTGGCTTCAACAAATTTGCATACAATTGAAATTCTATTTCTCACAACTGGGGCATGCTATGAGTAAAACATTGTGGTTCAGTTCAGTCGGGAAGTGGCCGGATTATATTTCCCAATTTAGAACTTGTTTGATATGTAGTTTGGGGTAATAAGGTTTAGAAAAAAAGAGAAATCAAATGATTAATATTGATCTTTTATGTCATTCGACACAATCAAAACTCTGTTTGACCTGTAAGATTGTATATTTAGTTGATGTTTTTCCCCACCGCAACGGAGTTGGGTGAAAGGAAAAAAATCATCTTACGGTCAAACGCTCGAACGGCGTAAAAAATTAATATCAACCTTTGGATTTTTTCATTTCTCCAATTTCGTTTCCCCAACTGTAAACCAAACATCCCTTATTTTTTACTTCTAGCAAACTCCGTTAGTGTGTATTGGAACCAAACGTGTTGTTATTCCTTTACTTCAATTTGGAGTGATATTACTCCTTATTATATTGGGTTGATAAGTTTTGCCTATGTGTGTGTTGCTTTTTAATTTTATAACATTAATTTTAAATTAAAAAATAATTGAACAGAACAAGATTAAAACTCTAGGAGAGCAACCTATCCTAAAAAATTAGTTTTAAAACAGAAAAATTGGCTAACAAATAAAGAACAAAGATACTCCTTATCATAAATCTCTAACAATTGCCTCGTTTGGTATTAGGATGCACACTAAGCCTTTAGCAACAAAAGTTATGATTAAGAGTGGGAATAAGTTTCTACCAAAAAAAAGAATGAGAATAAATTGAGGTTAACTAGACTTTGTAGGGTTTGAGTCTGGTCTGATATTTAATTTTAAGATCAAAGCCTAATCTATTATTTAGTATAGACCATAATTTTAGGTTTGAGTTTGGTCTATATAGAAGCCTAATTAGCCTGGTAGGCTATATATATAAAAACCTGGTTTGCATTTAGGCAAATGAAAAAACTAAAAAAAATGTTGATATATGTATTATGAGCTATTATGTTTTTCATTGTATCATTTCATACTTACTAATAAAAAGAAATCTTTTCATTTTAAAAGTTGTTTAAAACTTGTTTAATCCTTGGAATAGTAAGTCTTATGAGAACTATTTATAAAATATCTCTTAGTATTTAGATGATGACATATAATTTATAAATACACTAAGACTAATGTAAATGCATTGATGATCCTCATATGGTATCAAGTCTTTTCACATATACATATTAAGAGTAATGATGTACTGGATAACCTATCATGAGAGCATTGCATTTATTATTAATGCAATCAAATGTCACCTGTCATAAAATGATCATAAATCAGAGGGATGTGAATGATGCGAATGAAATTTGTCTATAAGCCACTTGATAAGGTAAGACTTGAAAAAATGTTTGATCATGCTAGGAAAATAAATATTAGATATTTATTTGTGTAAAGTCTAGCATGGTATTAGGTAAAACAAATTAGGCCATATAAGAATGACAATGACCATTTGTTATGTCAAATAAGATATTATGACAAAAGAGACGGTCATATAAAATAATTTCTATTTGTCAAAATATATATAATTTGGTTTGATTTTAAGAAAGGAAACAACCAAACCACACTAAAAACTACTATTTTTTTTATTTTACGGCCTTAATTTAGTTCAATTCGATTTATCGATCATTTACTATGTGATTGGGTTCTTGAATACTATTCCAATCCTATAGACAAACCCCTAGTGGTTTGTTTATATTTTTAATATATAAAAATAAGGCGAGTCGTGTTGGTCGTAAACGTGATGCCTAAGTCGCAACGTGATAGGACGTTAGTCATGGGCTTATCTAGTATCTGGCTTACCTTATCTCTCCGCGATTTTGTCCGTTTGTCTTATTGTCCTTACACTGACAATAATTATCATACCATAAAACCTTTATTTTTCATTTGCCATTGTATCTTTAAAAGCATTTAGATTAGATAGATAACTAAAAAAAAAAAAGAATCCACAGCAAAGCAGAGATGAAGACTTTCTCTTCAATTCAACCACCCCGGCATTACCCTTGCACAAGATTGTTCTCTTCCCCCACCACAAGGTGCTCACTCACTCCTCGTGCTTCAATGTCTTTTATTTTTATTTTATTTATTATTATTCACACTCTATATGATTCATTGCATTCTTAGTATCTATTCAATTCAAGAAAGATAACTCATGGATTGAATTTGCTTTTTAACCCATTGTTGATACCCAAATAAGAGTTGTCCAACAGAGTCATAGACTACAACATTGTACTATTTTTCTTTTTGTTGGGTCGCACAATCTCTTCGCAGATGCATGGGATTTCAACTATCTTCTATTTGTTTTCTGTTTTGATTTGATATTATAAAAACTTCAACTTTTTACCCCTTGTGAATATTTGTATCAGGATTCAGCTTTCTTTTCCTGCAAAGTTTTTCTTTTGTCAGGCAAAGTCTGGTAAGCATTCTCTTTTACTGTTTTTTAGATATTGCAGTTGACATGGCAGGTTTATGTACTATAGTGATAAATATAGATTTGGCATGGTGGTTTTCACCCAGGTATAGATGGGTCTTTGAACATGACAGTGATGCCTCCCACTCTGTTAGCAGCAGAAAAGGAAGAAGCTAAGGCTGTACTGACCTTGTTTTTGAAGAAACAAGGTTTGAGCACTGCAGTTGCTGCTAGAACCATCAACAAGTCAGATCTTTTCATTGATCACCTTGTCTCGAAGCTTCACTCTAAACACAAAAATCGGTATCTCACAGGTTCTGTTGCTACAAATTAATTGTAGCTCTTTAATAACTTTCTTCCACATTGAATCCTGCTAACCATGGTATGTTGAAATAAGCAGGGAGAGAGCTTACAACTATGGAGATCAGGGATGCTCTTATCACCTATCTTGAGTCCCTTTTCGAAGAGCATGGTGATATTCTAGTGAATGTAGTGGAAAACTATCCAAATCCGCCTGGTAAGGATATATCAGCTGTGCCAGTTCCTCCTTCTAGTCCAGTGTTAGACAATAAGAAGCTTAAAGCCATGTCTCGAGTGAGTGAGATAGACCTAGATGCCGGCAACCTTCGCCCACATATTGTGTATCTAATGGAGCTTGGTATGGATATTGAGCAGATTAGGAGTATTATGCGGCGATTTCCAGCTTTTGCCTACTACAGCTTGGAAGGTAAAATAAGGCCAGTGGTTGAGTTTTTTCTTGAACTTGGAGTGCCTAAAGACAACATTCCTACTATCCTCACTAAAAGGCCTCAATTATGTGGAATTAGTCTGTCTGAAAATCTTATACCCACCATGAAGTTCTTGGAATCTTTGGGTGTCGATAAGAAACAATGGCCGAAGGTGATTTACCGCTTCCCGGCCCTGCTAACTTATAGCCGGCAGAAAGTCAGGGAAAGTGTGGAGTTTCTCTTTGAATTGGGTATCTCAAAAGAGAGCATAGGTAAGATTTTAACCCGGTGCCCCAATATTGTTAGTTACAGTGTAGAAGACAATCTACGACCCACAGCTAAGTACTTCCGTTCTTTGGGGGTTGATGTTGGCATTCTTTTATTCAGGTGCCCTCAGAATTTTGGCCTTAGCATTGAGGCCAATCTAAAGCCTGTAACAGAATTCTTCTTGGAGAGGGGATACAGTTTGGAAGAAATTGGGACCATGATTTCAAGATATGGAGCCTTGTATACTTTTAGCTTGACTGAAAATTTGATTCCAAAATGGGATTTCTTTATTACGACAGGTTACCCAAAATCTGAGCTGGTTAAGTTCCCTCAATATTTTGGATACAGTTTAGAAGAAAGGATCAAGCCTAGATTTGCAATTATGAAAAAATCTGGAGTAAAGTTACTGCTGAACCAGGTTCTTTCACTGTCAAGCAGCAACTTTGAAGATGTGTTGCAAAAGAAAATGATGAAAATGAAGAAATTACAACTTGATTAGGATTCTAGTTATAGCAACCAATTTACTCCATCAAATAATGAACATTGAGACTTTCTGGTAATTTTTCAGGTGAGAATATACTCAACTTCCTAGTTTTTATTTTTCCGGATCAATGGCACAAACTGACTGCCAATTTGTGTGAATTGAAAAGTGCAGGTATACTGTAACATGGTCAACCAATAGTTAGCTCCTAAAACTGACATATAGTTCACGGCCATGAACTTAAGTATTAAGCTGTATTGGAGTGAGTTAGAGCATACATTGCTAACTCTTGAAATCAAACCTTTAAACCATGCATTGCTAAGTATTAAGCTGTAGTTAGAGCATGCATTGTTTGACTAAAGGTTAGCTCTAGCTGCCAATTGATGATGTGTTACTTTTTATCTCCAAGTATCAAGTATTAATCGGAGTTTGTACTGTCTATTTCTTTTAAAAATAGGTGATTAGGGGATGAATGAGGTGGCATGTCACCAATTTGTTTTTTGGCTAATTGTCGATTTAACCAAGGTGATGTGTTTAAATTATAACGTTCTGGTCTGGGAAAGGGGTTTCCGATACATTTCTATGAACCATACTAACATCATATGGGTTAGGGTGTGAGAGCATGAGGAAGTTTAATGTCAAATGAATGGTCAAGATTATTTTTAAGTAAAATCAATATTGATTATCAATAAATGATTGTACGGTTATTGATAAGTTCCTCATTTCCTTATATTTTTCAAGTTTAGGAAGCATTGTGTACATTTGTTGGTATTAAAAGTTTTTGTATCAATTTGTTTTAGAACCTTGTAGTTGTTTGTGGATTGTTAGCTTAGCTTGTGGTAAATTGTAGTCGAATGTGGTAATTTTCCACTTTGATTGGTTTTGATTCTTAATCCCATATATTTGTATGATTGCAGGAGCTTTTGTGGGCTGATGTTTGGAATACGAAGGATTGCGTTGGCACAACAAAGTGGTTATGTAACTACAAAAGTGGAGATAAATCCGGGATGTGCAATCTTCCATTGTTTTCATGGAACAAGAAAGCATTTGTGTGTCAATGCTAAGTATTAAGGAAGAACTGATGCATTCTGGCCAGGTCATGTGCATGTGGACACATGCTGTCTTTTTGCGTGGTGGCCATGCAAGTTCTCCTGAAATTTCAAAATTTTGTTGTGTGGGCAGGCTAACTAACTTGCACGGCCACTCTAGTAATTAGGAAAGTTAGTATAAATAGCCAAGTGACTTAGGTCTTGTAATCTTTTTAGTTCAAAACTCACTTCTCTCTGTGTGCTTGATTAGGGCTCGTGCAAGGCTTAGGATTTGAGGAATCAAGCTCAACTTGCATCAATAGTGTTCTCTATTCTCTTCTTGTATCATGTATATCTAAATTCTCTTTTTAGGAAGGATGAATTTTGATCAAAACCTTGCATGTTATTCATTTCAAGTTTAATTCTCTTAGTTGTGTGGTCACTTTTGCACTTGATGTTTTTCTTGAATTGATCAACTAGGAGATGAATGTGAATTAAATTTCATAGTTGAAGAACTAGTCTTTGAATTGGTAACTGAAGTAATTCACTTTGATTGTTCAGAATTATTGGAATAGAACTTGGTAATTAAGATGTTTTTGGAAGTCTTATACCTAATGTTTGTTTGACTTAGGTTCACCTAGATGCTTGAATGGTCTGAGGTAATAGAGGAAATAGCAATGACAACAGAATGTGAGAACACAGTCCTGTACCTCCATGTGCTTTCCCTTTGAGCTTGTGCTACTATAAAGAGTAAAGGTTTTGTTAGCTGGCTTCTGTTAGAGAGAGGCATATTTTGTAAAATCTTGCCCAACAATACCACACTTGTAGCAGAGACCTTGCAATTTTTCATCATAACAATTTTAACATATGGGTATCCTTCTCTTTGGAGGAGAAACCCTATAACCAAGGGTTTCTTTTATATATATCCAACTGACTCAGACTTAGGAGACCCCTTCCACTATAGGCAGTTCCACCTCCAACACATACCAATCCTCCGAGCCATTTTTACTGCATTTTTAGTATTCATACGAAATCAACATTAGTGAGAGTACTGAGTTGCATAAGACTACAAACTCATTAAAGTTCCCATCACATGTAATGGGCTTTAGGACATAAGTCTACTAGCCCCTAGGGGTGTTTATCAACCGATTTGGACCGCTAAAAATCATTCAACCGATTCAAAAACAACCAAAACTGATTAAACTGAAAACAAAAAAACTGAAACTGCAAGAAAACCGGTTTTCTTAAACATAAGGGAAATACTAATATGAGGGAAAAATGCTTTTCCTAAACATAAGGGAAACATTTACATGAAACTCATCACATCTCGTAAGATGCTAGTTTAAGATAAAGATTAAAGGATAGTAGGTCATGTAAAATATCAGCTCCATTTGTTGTAAGTTGTAACAACCTGAATGAGGGGGAAATATTGGTGTATGCACTACAGACTATTATGTTTTTTATTGTATCATTTTATTCCTATTAATGCAAGAAGTCTTTTAAATTTTAATAGTTGATTAAAACCTATTTATCATTAGAGTAGTTGTTTTTTTTATGAGAACTTGTCAGCGTGTACAATTCATGCGCCACCCTCCCAGCTTCCAAAGACAGGGTTGTCCTTTAGTTAGCCTTCTAGCACTTGTTCTCTATTCATGATTGGTAAGAAATCTTAGTTCTTCTCTTTTAATGTTCTTATATCTGTTCAGAAATTCATTCATGACCTAAACCGTTCTATAGCATTTCTCCCATCTCATTGTGTCTTTTAGGATCTTACAACGAGGCAGACGATTGGAGTTGTAACTTTTGACCCACAATGAAAGGACAACTATTGGCTCATAAGAACTGTAAAGAATGCTCTTGCTTTGATACCATGTTAAAGGTTCCTTCCCAAAACCAATTGGCAATGGTTGGAGTAGCCCAACATATATTTAAACCATGCGAAATATGATGAGGCAGACGATGTGGGACTTCCAACAGTGATATTTGTCAATTCTTTAAACATCATCCTACTTCCTTCTCTAGTCATGGTAATAAGAGTGTTGAGTCGTTTGATCGAGTTCATTCCAATGTTTAGAACTTGTTTCTATTACAAATATTTCTGGTATAAAATAGTTTGTTCCTTTTATTGATGATTACTCCCGTATAACATGAGTTTTTCTAATGAAGGATAAAACTAAGATAGTACAATTGTTTAAAAATTTCTATAATATGGTTCATACATAGTTCAATAAAAAAACAAAAAGATTAGGATCTGACAATAGTATTGAATATGTGAACCAAGTTCTATCTAGGTTTCTTCATAAAAATGGAATACTCCATGAGCTTACTTGTGTTAATACTCCATAACAAAACGGAGTTCTTGAAAGAAAGAATCGTCATCTTTTAAAAATGACTAGGGCTTTCCTCTTTCAGATGTCTATTCCCAAATCAAAGCATGATCGTAAAAAATCATGTTCAACCGCTCGATATAGTCATCTTTTTTGTTAGCATTACCCTTCAAAATTTTATTAAAAATTCATCTGTTGGAGAAAGATTAAACTTTAGGAACAAGATGATAGTGTGTTTTCAAGCATTGCTACAAAAAATCGTGTAAAAATTTGAGATCTGAGTACCATTTTTCATTTATTGGGATTTTACACTGATTTTTTTTTTACAAAAATATGTCCCTTCTCTTAGAGAAACTTGATGCAAGTTTGAGAATGTTTTTCTAAGCATGACTGTAAAAAATCATGTAAAAATTCAACCGCTCGATATGGTCATCTTTTTCATGGGCATTAGTAGTATTTATAAACAATGAATTTAAATACTTTTTGTAATATTTAGGCTAAATACACGATTTGGTCCCCTAACTTTTTAAGTTTTTTCAAATTGGCCCCATATTTTTTTTTGTTTCAAAGAGGTCCCAAAACTTTTAAAAACATGTCAATTTGGTCCTTCCGTTAGAAAATCCCCTAACGGCGTTTGCTAACATGGCATGCTGGACACGTGTCAATTTTTTATTCGCACATGTGTCACCATCAAAATATAAGACACGTGTCAGATTTTGATTGGGTGATGATTAAATTCGAATTTAAAAGAAATGGCACTTGGTGGGACTTGAACCCAAGACCCTAAACACAAATACCAAATGCACTACCACTAGACCACATATCACTTTCAACATATAATTGACAGCATTTGTATATGAAGGTAACATTTCATTATCTTCTAAATATAAATGTAACTTAATTTAATTATTATTAATAAGATGTTTATAAGTATATTTAATTTATTTATTATTAATTAAATATCTAAAGGTATATTTAATTTTATTATTGTTAATAAAATATTTGAAAAATATATTTAATTTAATCATTATTAATAAAATAACTAAAAAATAGTTAAATTAATTATTTTTGATAAAATATTTAAAATATTTTTAGTTTAATTATTATTAATAAATTATATCTAATTTAACTATGATTAATAAAACATTATTTAAAAATAATATTTTAAATTTAATTAAATTAATAAAATATACTTAGTTTAATTACTATTATTAAAATATTTAATTTAAATAAAATATTTTTAGTAAAATATAGTTAAATTAATTATTAATAGTAATTATTAAAAAATATTATTATTAATAAAACATTATTTAAAAAATAATAATAATAGTTAAATTAGATATAATTTATTAATAATAATTATTAATAAAATATTATTTAAAAATAATAATAATAATAATAGTATTTAAAAATAATATTCAAAAATTAATTATTAATAGTAATTATTAATAATTATTTAATTTAGTTATATTTTTATATAATTTATTAATAATAATTAAACTAAATATATTTTCAAATATTTTATCAAAAATAATTAGTTTAACTATTTTTAGTTATTTTAATAATAATAATTAAATTAAATATATTTTTAAAATATTTTATTAATAATAATAAAATTAAATATACCTTTAGATATTTTATTAACAATAAATAAATTAAACATACTTATAAACATCTTATTAATAATAATTAAATTAAGTTACATTTATATTTAGAAGATAATGAAATGTTACCTTCATATACAAATGCTGTCAATTATATGTTGAAAGTAACATGTGGTTTAGTGGTAGTGCATTTGGTATTTGTGTTTAGGGTCTTGGGTTCAAGTCCCACCAAGTGCCATTTATTTTAAATTCGAATTTAATCATCACCCAATCAAAATCTAACACGTGTCCAGCATGCCATGTTAGCAAACGCCGTTAGGGGATTTTCTAACGGAAGGACCAAATTGACATGTTTTTAAAAGTTTTGGGACCTCTTTGAAACAAAAAATAAATAGGGGACCAATTTGAAAAAACTTAAAAAGTTAGGGGACCAAACCGTGTATTTAGCCTAATATTTATAAAAAACTATATATTACTTGCTACAAATTATATCAAACAAATTTTCTTGGAACAATGGTAACCTTTTCCTTTAATGTCAGACCAGGTCACTAATTTTCTATGAAGGCCCTAAAGAAAGTCCATCTATTCCGAATCTCCAGTAAAAATCAAAAAATTGATCCATTTCATTATATTAAATATAAACATTCTATATTAAATATAAACTAAATATATTTACTATAGGGTCACACGCATACCAAATGATGGTTTTAATTTTAGTTGAACAAAAATTAAAACTATTGAGCCTAACTCATTTAAAATGAGTAAATGATTGGATTTAAATTTATAGGATGAATAACAGTAAAAAGTTACCTACTCAATCATCCAAGAGTTGTATGAGATGAAACTAAAAAGGAGTTTCCTACCTAAATAACCAAGGGTAAGCTAAAACTAGGCCAAATATGGATCTTGGCCTACATTGACCTCATCTCTCAAGTTTTGAGAGTGACAGCACCATAGCTCTACCCTTGCCTCTCCATTTCATTCCATTTCTACTTACTCTTCAAGCCTATATCTAGGATTTTCCACCATAGAATCCACCATTTCCTCACCTAATACCTAACGACATCCACCATATCCTTTTATATACAACACTTATTCATCATCATTTAGAGTTCTAAAGTGTAGATCTAAGGAGATTCAAGAGGAAGATCCACCTCCCCTTTAGGATTTCTAAGGAGATCCTGCATCAAGACCAATGCCAGATGAGCTAGAAACAATGCCAAAGAGATTTATTCATCAATGTAAATGTGCAAATATGTATATATGTTATGTCTTTTGAGTATCGGTAGCTATGATGATGGTTTATGTGGATGTATGCATAATTGGTGTTTTGATGCATGTTGTTGTATGGTTAACAAGTATGACCATTTTGAGAACATGATTCTAGTAGTGAGGACCTAAATGATGGTTAGGTTGATACACACACACATACATATATATATATATATATATATATGATATAATGTGAATGATGATGAATATATTGATTGATGACTAGGAACTGTTATATGGAACTGAGCCATTTGATTGATGTTGTGTGAATATATTGCAAGGATGTGTGTGAGCGTGTATGTATGTGTATGTTATGTTGTGATTGAATAAATAAATGACATTAAGCCAACAATAAATGGATATTAGTAGTGATGATTGAATATGAATATTAATTTGAGTAAAAGGTTAATGTAGGTTTGGTTGATGATGCTTATGGGTCATATGTTATGCCTAGCATAACCAATTTCAATTAGGAACTAATGGTGATAAGTGTGTGATCATAGGTGTGTTGAGATTATAAGTGAAGAATAACTTGGTAAGGCGAAAATGATTAAATTAGCTAATTGAGAGGGTGAAATTGAGTTATAGTGGGATTCGGAATCCCCGGAAGGCGTTAACAAAACCTTAGACATATTTATAAGTTGCGTGTGCAAAGAAATTTGGGATTGATTTGCATTTAAGGTGTTTTATATAATGAAAAGGCTTTAAATGGGGCTAAATGCATTCTAGCGCATATCTTTGTAATCATGATGAATTTTTTAGCACGGTTTACGCCTACAGGTCTGGAATGAGTCCTAAATGGTACCCATGAAGTTTCGTAGCAATCAGAGTTAAAACAAACAAGATAAGGTGTAGGAAAGTTGGCCTGGGGCCAAAATGCTACAAATCTCGCTCAAGCGAGATTGGGCTCACTTGAGTGAGACTTTGAGTGAAATGGAGGTTTGATTATGGGTCAATTTCACTCAAGCGAGGGTAATCTCGCTTGAGCGAAACTTAGAGGGGGATATTTTGGTAGATTTTCACTCAAGCAAGATATTTCTTGCTTAAAAGCGAAATGTGGATTTCACTCAAGCTAGCCAATTTTTGCTCAAGCAAAAATCCCATCAGTTTTAGCATTCCACATGAAAATTGTAGATAATTGAGTTACAAACATTTCCGCTTTGGATTCACCTCAATCGAAGGTCAGGAGCTCAAGTTATGCTCAAAATACTACAGGATGTTCTGGGTAAAAATTATGTGTGGGCTGGTTTCACATTTTCATGAATTAAGTGATCTTAGGGAGGACACAATTGACCTTCGACCTCTTCATAACCTTTGTGAATAATTAAGTTATAGAGGTGTGCCAATTAGATTCACCTCAATTTGAGTTTTATAACTCTCACTAAACGTAAAATGCCAAACATGTGTAAGAAAAATGTAATTTTCGTTGGAAAACTTTTTCATGTTATTCTTTGGAACTTTTTGACACATTGTGTTATTTAAAGTAAAACTTATTAACTTAGAATTTGAAATCTTTATTTGAAATGAAGTAAATGGGGTGGGATGTGACCGGACAAAAAACTTGTTTTATAATTTTGAATATGTCTTATTTTAACCTAATCCTATACATGAATGAGGATAGAGAGAGCAAAACCTACCGGTACCCACCTCATTTCCATGTCTATCAAAAATGCTTTGTCCCTTTAAGAATTTGATTTGAAAAGGATCATTTAATTTTTAATTTTTTAATTTTTTTTTTGTAAGGATCATTTAATTGCTTTAATATATATAAGGATTTGATAATTGGGAATTGGGCTAGGGTCTTCTCTTGCAAAGTTACGAAACTCTCTCACTTTCTATTCTCCGTTAGTCATCGTCTAAGACTCTCTGCGCGTGCATTCTGCTTCTGCACTGAGGTATTTGATAAACCACATTTACTTTTAGAGAACCTCTTTGGATGCCATGAGTTTGATTTTAAACTAAGAATGTTGTAATCCTCCAACTTGGTTTCCTTGGGCAGTTGCTTAGGGATGTTAACTCTACTCATGTCGCACATGTACCGCCTTCTGCGTATTTAAACTTACTCGCAATGTTTTAGAAGCCGGCCGACCATTGAACACAGGTAGGGTCTGCCTGCAGACTTTCGTTGCTGTAGACTTCCTCCTTTCACTAGATCATACCCCTCAATTTATCAAATTCTAAGATTGTGAATTTCGAGGACCTATTAGTTGCATAGATAATAGAAGAAAACTCAATTTGTAAATAATAGCCTCTTTGTATGTTCTTAGTCTATATTTTTTACTTTTCTTGCTTAATGCTCTGTACCGTATCTTTTATTTTATGTCCTTCAATGTAATTAATTATTATTGTCGTTGTAGCTAGCGTATCTATAGGAGAATGGAGCATTCATGCATTTTAGCACTTCCTGCCCTGAAAGAAAACATGATTGATGGAAAGAGGAAGAACAGAGAAACTAGCAGAAAAAGAAAGAGGTTGATTGAGAATGATTTGCAAAGGGGTGGAAATGAATTTGGAAGCACTGAACCTATCCGGGAGAGAACATCTAAAAAGAACAAGAAAGCTGTTGAGGCTCAAAAAGTTGCTTTAGTGCATACCTGCAGAGATAAAATAGGGATTGAAGAATTTGAATACCGAGGAAAGGGAACATCTATACAGCACAAAACAGTGGAGCAACCTCAAATTCAAATAGTGTCTCCGTTTTTTCAAGGTGGCAATGAGAAGGTTGGTGAAGAATCATGTTTTCTTGGCAGTGAGATTGGGTTTAGTGCTTTTCCTAGTACTGTGGATAGCTTCCTTGAACATAAATCTAAGTGTTTGAAAACTACTATGAATCATTCCAAGGTTCAAAAGGTTTCTACTTACTTTCAGAATGACAACGAGAACAGATTTACTGCAAGAGCTTGTCATTATGAAAGTGTCCATGATTCTTCAGCCTTGCCGGGCACATCGGGGGATAAAAATCCCTTTGAAGAATTTGAATACCGAGGGAAGGGAACATCTATACAGCACAAAGCAGTGGAGCAACCTCAAATTCGAGTAGTGTCTCCCTATTTCCAAGTTTGCAATGAGAAGGTTGATGAAGAATCTTGTTTTTATGGCAGTGAGATTGGGTTTAGTGCTTTTCCTAGTACCGTGGATAGCTCCGTTGAACATAAATCTGAATGTCTGAAAACTACTATGAATCATTCCAAGGTTCGAAAGGTTTCTACTTACTTTCAGAATGACAATGAGAACAGATTTACTGCAAGAGCTTGTCCTTATGAAAGTATCCATGATTCTCCAACCTTGCCGGGCACATCGGGGGATAAAAATCCCTTTGAAGAATTTGAACACCCAGGGAAGGGAACATCTATACAGCACAAAACAGTGGAGCAACCTCAGATTCGAATAGTGTCTCCGTATTTTCAAGTTGGCAATGAGAAGGTTGATGAAGAATCTTGTTTTTATGGCAGCGAGATTGGGTTTAGTGCTTTTCCTAGTACTGTGGATAGCTCCGTTGAACATAAATCCGAGGGTCTGAAAGCTACTATGAATCATTCCAAGGTTCGAAAGGTTTCTACTTACTTTCAGAATGACAATGAGAACAGATTTACTGCAAGAGCTTGTCCTTATGAAAATATCCATGATTCTCCAGCCTTGCCGGGCACATCGGGGGATAAAAATCCCTTTGAAGAATTTGAATGCCGAGGGAAGGGAACATCTATACAGCACAAAACAGTGGAGCAACCTCAAATTCGAATAGTGTCTCCGTATTTTCAAGTTGGCAATGAGAAGGTTGATGAACGCGGGAGTACACTTAAAAAGCAGAAGACATTAGGATTTGCTCGAGTACACTTAAATATGAAGGCTGGTGCTAGCAGTAAGCTCCTCGAGCATAAGAAGCTAGAGGATGGAAATGCAAACGAAATTGAAATGATTAATTTTAAGAAGAAAACAATATCAAATAAAATGCAACAGAGTGGTGATGATACTGAAACTACTAGTCAAGTTAAACTCAAGAAGACAGAATGTCCGATTCAGATAAATGGTGTCCATGGTGTTAGATATGTCTCCCGTTTTTTTCTCAAGGACAGTGGGAGGATCAATGTCAAACCATTGGATAAGGGAAGTAAATCCAAATCCGTTGCTTCACGAAAGAAAAATAAATCTCATTGCAGTAAAAATTCTACCAAAACAACTCTTTCTGCTAAGGAGAAGCGGAATCCAGCTTACAAAAGGAAAACCCCAGACAATACATGGAAGCCTCCAAGGTCACCCTTTCATCTCATTCAAGAGGATCATTTTGATGACCCTTGGAGGGTGTTGGCTATATGTATGCTCCTCGGAAGGACTCAAGGTGCCCAGGTATATTTAATTATTCACCTACTAATTTATAGCATTTGGAGGCTTTGGTTTTTTGCATCATTTATTTAAGAATTTAGCCATATTGTAGGTCAATGTTTTACTTGACCTTGGGGTTCATATACCATTGTTGTAACTTTCTATTTGAAAGAATACTGTTTAGAGGGGAAAAAAATACTTCTTACATGATCCAGAGCTGTTACTTGTGAGCAGTGTCATTCATCAGTTGATCTACATTGAAAGGCTGTGAGTTACTATGTTAGTTGTGTGGGTTACTATGTTATTTATTTGGAAAGCAATGTGCCATTTCCACCTTTGATCAGTTGTTAGCCTTTTATTCGCTTTGTGTCTTTGGCAAATATGATTGATCTGGTGGTGAGTGGCAGAATTGTTTTAATAAAAGCTTGTTAATGACTAATTTAATTTCATGGTAATATATTCCTTTCACATTAGTCCAATGCTTTCAGTGATGTTGTTATCATCTACATGAATCTCTAGTTCTCTTTATCCTCCTTATTTTAATTAGTGATATACTTTGATATGCACCCGATTTGGTGCCTTGTATATACCTAGCATGAAAGATATACTACAAATATTTGCATGCGTGATACAGTATATAGTTTTGTGGGCACATGAATATTATTAAAAGTTAGCTAACATTCCATATTTATTATGTGATTTGGGAGTTTTAAAACTGTTTAGCCAATTTTGTTAATTTCCTGTGCTATGTACTCTTTCATGGAGAGCTCAGTCAATATCTTTCAAACTATTGCATCTCCTGGTGGTTGTGATCTCATTTACTAACCTTAATATGTGGTGCCAGCTGCAATTATATGTTTGATAAATTTCATATCATTATCATCTGATTAAAATTTTAATTGTAGTTTTGGTGAGTCCACAATTTTTTTAATTTTAATATTTCTGATGTCCTTTGTATATGTGCAACAATTCAGCCTACATAGTCAGCTTTCTTATAATTTGCTAAGAATAAGTTTATAAGTGAAAAAAGAATGTTTATGGGTTGTTACTTCTTCCAATTCCTTGCCTGCCTTCTATTTCATTCACCATTTTCTATGACTGATGCCGTTTTGTTTTGAATACTTAGGTGACCATTGAATGAAATGAAAGAATTCACCTTTCAGCTGTCAAGTTCTTGACATGTTCTGGAAGAAAAAATAACTTAGGGAGTTGTGTATTGTGTATAGGGGACTATAGATACTTCCATTTTCATAACTTGGAAGGCCTTGCTTTTTGGTAATAAGGAATTTTTAAAATTATTGGGGAGGACATTCAGGTAGTGAGTGTTCTATTTAAACTTTGTGGATGGTTTTGCTCCCCTTTTTTACATGATCGACAATCATGTCTATTCTATTTAAGATTGTTCATCAAATTGAGTTTCAATTCTTTGGATGTATCATTTCAATTATAGAGGGATATTAGTGAATGCGGTCTTGTCACATGTATTTAGCTGAGTATGCTTCTTTAAACCAAATTATGCATTTGGACCTTGGATTCCTGGGTTTTTTCTCCTTCAAATTATCTTTCACTACCCTTGACATACCCATTTGAAGTCTTAGGTGCCTTCAAGTTTTGTGTTTGGACATCAATAAATAACATGATTGACACAAATGGTCTTCAGCTGATTTATAGACATTAATACTATTTTTCCCAATCCATGTTTTATGCATGTGATGCACAGACCGTGGACCACTTTTCCAACGTAGGCTGACTACTCTGCAGCAACATTTTCAGGTTTAGGATATTGAAGTCCATTGATACTTTTTCATATACTGAGTAACGTCAATTAGGCAGGTGCATGGTTTGAGAATTAAATTTTGGAATCAAGACACCTGATCAAGTCCCAAGATATCCTCATGCCACATTGTTCTTCTCTAAATTAAAGATTGCTGTGCATTTGTTAATGCTTTGAGGTTTCCATTTAATTAAGATGGATCATAAAACTTGAAATTATACAGATATATATGTACTGTTTTGAGATGGATTGTTTACCAAAATGCAGGTAAAAAGTATTATTTCAGACTTTTTCGAGCTATGTCCAGATGCAAAGGCTTGTGAACAAGTTCCAGTAGAGGAGTTGCGAAAAACGATAAGGAGTTTAGGTTTTCATTATACCAGGCCTGAAAACTTAAAACTCCTCTCTAAGGAGTACTTGGAAAAAAGTTGGACTCATGTAACCGATTTATCGGGTGTTGGCAAGTATGACATGCGCACTTCTTTATTTTATATATATATATATATATATATATATATATATATATATATATATATATATATATATATATCTTATTGATATGGATTCTCTTTTAACCAGGTATGCAGCCGATGCATATGCCATATTTTGCACCGGAGACTGGGAGAGAGTGACACCTGCCGACCATATGCTGAATTATTATTGGGAGTACCTCCATTTCAAATATCGACTGTGAAGGATTTTTTATGTACGGATTGAATATTCTGAATTATTAAATTCACTGGGATTTAGAAGCAATGTTTTAAAGAACAATCTGTGTCTTGCTTCGTTAGACATGTCTAGCACATTTTGCTTAGGAACCAAGGTGGAGAAATGGCACATTGGCTCCTTCAGAGTGAGTGATGCAGCTTTTTATAATTATTAATTGAAAAATTAAATTAAAATTATAATAATATATCAATGCACGTAGACAATTAAGTTTTTATTTATATCGATTACATTTTTTTATTTATATTTAAAATTAACAGAATTTTACTGAATAACATTTCTTTTTCTGAATGCATGCATAGCTATCGTTCTATAAAAATCATAACATTGATCACACATGCCTTTTCCATTAGCCATTCCTCCCTTGATTATGATAAACTGACACGAGAATGAATATTAGAGTAATGTTAAGCAAGTAGGTGTTGCGTGTAATTGTCAAACATCATGCTTTGAGTGTAATTTTTCCTGTAAAATTTTCTTTACAATTTCTTCTTGGTTACTTCACTTCAACTGTTCTGCTTATAAAATTATCAACCTTTATGATATAAACAAAGTCTTCACCTAGAAAAGGCAGAGTATAAGTAAAATTACTCACTATATTATCTAGAATATCGTGTTGGTTAGAATATCGTGTTGGTTTTCTAGTTTCATATTTTCTTTTATCTCCCAAATAAAAATGAGTGTTGCTTGTGTACTATTGTTTGTTATATAATTTCAAATTTCTGGATTTAAATTTAAATTTTAGAGATTGTTTGGTTAAAAGTTATTAAACGGAGTTGAGAAAATCGAGATTTTGTAAATGAAGTTATGTTTGATTTAAAGTTTTGAAAAAGTTGACTAGAAAGTAGTGATTATGTTTGGTTGGGAAAAAGTTTAGTAGAATTGAGTTGAGAAAATGATAATTTGTAATAAAATTACCAAAAAGGGTAATAGTTTTAATATATGTAATATGTGCATATTTGTATATATTCATATTATATGTATAAATTAAAAGTTATATATATTAAATATAATTATATATATTAAAAAATGAATTAATAATTAAAATAATAATTTTATTTTGTTTATATATTTAATTTGTTTGTATATATATGTTAATGTTATATACATAATTTAATAATTTAAAATTAATAAATCAAATTTACAATTATGCATTGTAACTTAAATAACCGCACCGTATGTAAATTATATAATTATAACGTTTCATCACTCGTTATTCGTCGTTACTTACACATTATAACTAAAATTACCCTATCCTATGTAATTTAAATTATTATTAACGAGTCACTAATAACGGTTACTTTAAACATGTTTCCTACATCTAGTCGACCCCGTGTTGGTTGTCAAAACGCACACTTAATTTAAATGGCTAGACTATATTAAATTTAATAATAAAAAAACAAACAAATAATTAAACATTATATAATTAAATTAAACAACATAATTACATAACAAAATACATAATTAAATTAAACTAAATTAAAACAAATTTTATAATTTGCCAAAAAATTAATCATGTTAATGTTACCATACACTCAATAGGAAGTCCTCACCCATGCACCACACCCATGACCACCATCCATCACTACCATCTATGGCTGACAACCCCAAACCCACGACCACACCCCATCCCTAGGGATGGCAATATGGGCTAGGCCCGCGGGCTGGTCCGTTTGGCCCGTTAAAATGGGCCGGGCCGGGCCAAGCTTTGAGGCCCGTTATCCCGAATAGGTCCGGCCCGTTTTGGCCCGTATAAAAACGGGCCCGTCACGGGCTGGCCCGGCCCGGCCCGGCGGGCCTTTATTAAAATATATATTAATATATTATATGTATAATATTAATATTTAGTTAGTTAAAATTTTAATTATTTGTATTTATTGTTTTCATTTAATGAAATAAATTAGATTAATTATAAAAATTTTACTTTAGAAAGGTGAAATCTAATTTTTATTTCTAATTTTTCTTAAAAATTATTTGAAAATAGTTTAAATTTAAAATAAAAAATAGTTTGTATAATTATATTAAAGAAAATGGTTGGCCCGTTTTGGCCCGCGGGCCATAAAGAAAATAGGTCGGGCCAATGTTTTTGGCCCGTTTTCCTATTATGGCCCGGCCCGGCCCGACCCGTATTTAGACGGGCCTATCCCGAAAAGGTGGTATATCAAAATTCACTAGGCTAGGGTGGTATAGCGTGAGGGTGGTATAGGGTGGTATAGGGTCGGCATAGCTCTGATACCAACATGGAACACCCCCGAACGTTGGTTAAAATTTTCGAATAAATTTTTGTGTTTTCGAAAGATCATTTTAAAAATTCCTAAATTCAATTCAGAGTTTATGTAACAGTTGATAACAGCGGAAAAATTTTCATACATACTAATCATGAATAATTAAAATTCAAGAAAGTATTCAAATAGCGGAAACGATTTAGAAGATAATGGTACATGACATATTATACTTATTACAACCCATAAAATCAAAGTTCAGGTAATAATCCAAATAGACATTCATCATGGCATGACTCTGCATTCTGCATGTCATTCGCTGTAAAAATTAATGTAAGAGTGAGACAGAATATAGAATAAATATAAAATAGATATAATTGCACAAACACAATCAACAACTCATAATGATATGATGAATATGCCAAACAAGTCCATTTAATAATCCTTCAATTAGTCAAATGATGTCATGCTGGATCCATTTAGTTTGGTGGGAATACTGTAGTAAAAGTCTCATAGAGACACAATTAGGGCTTTAGCATATACCATGAATCCCTATACTTCATGGCGCTTACACAATTAGGGCTTTAGCATATACCATGAATCCCTATACTTCATGGCGCTTACACAATTAGGGCTTTAGCATATACCATGAATCCCTATACTTCATGGCGCTTAAGTACCGAAGTACACAATTATCATAAGTAGGGCTTTGCATAGACCATGAATCCCTACACTCCATGGCACACAACAAAATAGGGCTTAACTCATCATAGAGTAACCCCCCCACCAGGGTAGGCAATCACGGAACCCCTAAATTCCATGATGCGTCCAATGCTTATGATGCATGAATGCCTTTAATTCTCTTTATCATTTAACATACCATGATATCCACATTTCCAAAACCTCTTGGATAATACAAGTCCTCAAGGGACACAATACACATAATAATTCATAAAATCATGGATTTACTGTTTCAACCACACATGTCAATAACCACAAGGCATTCATGTACATATATATTAATTATGTCATTCATAATTATTCACCATCATAATATACTAACTGTGTGATACTCAACAGCATTTATAATAATTCATAATCACTCAAGAATTCAATAATAAATCATTACTCATAGAGAAAACATTATTTTTATCCATAATAACCATCATAAGTAAATTTCAGCATTTCCAAACAGCGACATGCATTAGTAAAATAGTCATAATATGAGCAAATCAACTCCTTTTTAGGTGATTCCACTTTATATAGTTCAATAACATAATAGTCTACAACTTTCATGAAGAACACAATTTCAAATTCCGAACAGAAATATTATTTATCCACGAAATACCACACTGCCTCAAGGTGAGTTTTCAAAACGTACATATATTAGTATTTTCAACGTTTTTAGAGCTACACAAATGATTTTAACATGAAACCAGTTCTAAAATACTCTTAACATAATTATCTATAACTTTCATGAAGACACCAACAACTAATTCATACCATAAAATTCCCAGTATTGAAAACAAGATTCGGATTTCATAGTTAACAGATTTGCATCATGAACACACTTCTGTATTTTAAGCATAACTAGAGCTACAAGCATCTTTTTAACTTGAAACCACTTTCTATAAATCCCTAACATGTATATCTACAAATTTCGTGAAGACATCAAAGGCTGATTATACATGTATAATTCCCAGAACATCAAAATATGCATAGAACATAGCTTAAACATTTCACTCGGTCATGCTGTAGTATTTTGACTATAACTTTTGCTATACATATCCAAATCAGTTGAATCAGGTATCAAAATTCACATAACAAAAAGATCTACAACTTTCATGAAGAAGTAAGAGTCAAATTCATACGTTTTCAGCTTCAAAATTAAGCAACAATATACGAAATTAAAATTGGAATTCTAGAACAGCATACAACTCTACCCATTTCATAGTTATTCACAACCCTCTCCCCTCTTACTTGGTTTGTCGATTGAAATGGTTCCTTACAGTCCCCAAAGTGGTTCGAATTGAAGGAGAATCCGTTCACAAGTTTGTTCCAATCTGCCTTAGTAAATGGGGCTGATTTAATAATGCCAGATAAGTGGGGAACATTAGCTGGAAGATTAGGTGGGATAATGAAGCCTTTTGACTCCTTTCACAGTCAGTTTTGCATTGGTTGGAATAAAATATACAAAAGTATTATAATGGATGCAACTTTCCCTTGTGATTGGTTCGTGGTGCCTCTCATTTTTGGATTCATGTGATTAAGTGGGCTGATCACTAGCTGAAGTGGAAATAAAAGGTATTCACTGTTGAAGGATTTGTAGAGGTCGGCATAGCGTGAGGGTGGTATAGAGTGTGAAATGGCGGTGTTGAGTGACGGGCGGTGTTGTGTGAAGGGCGGTGTTGTGTGAAGGGCGGTGTTGTGTGAAGGGCGGTGTTGAGTGTATCTTAAGATGTCCATGCTCTAAAAGATGTTCACGTTACTCCGCCAAGGCATTTGACCTCGTCAATGCTTATGACTCCGCCAAAACGTGTGACCCCGCCTAAATTTACTACTCCGTCAAGGCATTTGACCTCGTCAATGCTTATGACTCCGCCAAAACGTGTGACCCCGCCTAAATTTACTACTCCGTCAAGGCATTTGACTTCGTCAATGCTTATGACTCCGCCAAAACGTGTGACCCCGCCTAATCTTATTACTCCGCCAAGGCATGAGACCCCGTCTATGCTTATTACTCTGTTAAAACGTGTGACCCCGTTTAAGCTCATTACTCTGCCAGGGTACGTGACTCCGCCTAAGCTTTACTCCGTCAAGGTACGTGACTCCGCCTAAGTTTTACTCCGTCAAGGTACGTGACTCCGCCTAAGTTTTACTCCGCCAAGGTACGTGACTCTGGAGTGAATCCTTTGAAGAACTTGACTCGGAATTTGAGTCTTATCTATGAGAATCTATGAAATTTCTAAATTTCATCCAAAAATAAAATTTTTTGAAGTATAATAGACCATTTATAAAGCGTTCTATTCATTGTTTAACACATATAGACCTTCCATGCTTTATAAATTACATAATTGAATTATTATTAAAGTAGGATGTTACACCGTAGGCCCGTTTTGCCATCCCTACCCATCCCTAACCCCATACATTGGTTTTAAAGTTTAAATTAGTAAACATTTACACCTTTGTTGAGTCAATATATACCATCCTAAAACTCTAAGAAGTTGAGTTTTTTCTATCTTTCTATTTGCTTGATTACTTGTGTTATTTGATTTATAATTTCTACAAAAACGTAACTTATTCAACCTCTTCTAAATTTGACTCTTAACCATTAATATTCTTCTCTTACACTACTTTTATTTTATTCTATTAACTTACTTATCCTATTCTGTTTTTTTTTATACCCTGTCTACTGAAGAGGTCCATGGAGAGTAATGTCCCCCCACCCATATTAGGTTTATGTACAGCTAAATCAGATAAAGGGCTCATTTGTTTAAGCTTATTTTAAGAGATAAGTACTTTTTTAATTAAAAAAAGCACTTATTTTAAATTTTAACGTGTTTGTTTAAAGTTTCAAAAATAAGCAGAAGCTGAAAATAAGCTGATTTCAGCTTATTTTAAGAGGCAACTCTGATCTGCTTATTAAAAAAGTGATTATAAAAGAATCACTTTTTTATAATCACTTTTTTTATAAGCTTAAACAAACGAGCCCAAAGAGTTATCATGTTGTTGTCTTACACTACATTTATTTTATTGTATTGATTTACTTATCCTATTCTTTTTCTTTTCCTACCCTGTCCACTGTCGACTGAACAGGTCCGTAGACAGTAATGCCCCCATATTAGGTCTATATAACGTATTTCTAGGCTAACACTGTTTATTTGGTGCCATAAACATAAGGCGTTGACAGCGGTGTCGTGAAGTAAACACAGTAGAATATTCGATTCCAAAGGAATAAAAGTTAGAGCGAAGAAAGGGCTGGGGTGATCAGATCATCCGATCCCGATGGCTTCTACAGACGGTCTGGTGCCCATAACTCGGGCCTTTCTGGCGTCTTATTACGACAAACACCCTTTTACGCCTCTTTCTGCTGATGTGTCTCGTCTTTCTTCCCAGATTCGTTCTATGGTCAATGATTTGCTCAATCAACATCCACCAACCCAAGGTTTCTTTCTTTCCTTTTATTTACCCAAACTCTCTCGCTATATTTCAGTCCTTGCTTAGGTTGCCGCAGATTTAAGATCCTTCCTCCAAAGCTTGCGCTCTCACTAGACAAGGAATTAAAGTTTTAAGGGGTTATCATGTTCAATCTCGTATATCATAGCTAGGCATCTGTAACCATTGCACTGTTCTTCACCCAGGAGATAGATCTATAAAAGAACTATCATCAATTTTCTTTAGTTGTTTACTCTATTGCAACCTTATTTGGGAGTTGATGTCTTTCCAGGAGAAAGCATGTTGATAAATGAAGCTGACCGGCAACCTCCGCATAAAGTTGACGAGAACATGTGGAAGAATCGAGAGCACATTGAAGAAACCATTTTTTTACTTGAAAGTTCTAATTGGCCAGACACGGTAAGATTCATGAGTAACATTTTCATTCCAACATGGATTGTTGTTTACTTCATATTAAACATTTAAAGTTAAACACCTAGTTTATGAATGCAGCTTAAGCAACAGTCCACGCCTGACATTGTTGAATTTGCCACTATGCTTGGGAAGCTGAAAGATAAACTTCATAATACATTGAAGGCGTTGGAATCTTTCCAAATTAAAAATGCTGACCATGTATTTAACACAGGTACCACCTTGCCTCTGACTTAAATGCTTGTTTAGTGTATAACAAGCTTCTAATTTCCTATTTATCAATTTCAGTTAGTTGTGGTAAAGTTCAGTTTGCTTGTTCATATTTGGTTTGTGTTTCTACATGTAAACTTATTTTATATTATTTATCTTTTTGGAAATTATGAAGCAACACCATGTGCCTGCTTGGTTGGCCAAACTGGGGTTGTGCCAAACAAAAATCTGTTGGCTTAATGGAAATCTGACTTTACCGAAGGGCGGACAAACTTAATATTAACCATTAGATTTTTTCATTTCCATAATTTTATTTCCACAACTGATTACCAAATAGGTGTCTATAAATGTGGCTTGGCAACTACATGATAATCAGCCTGTTCCACAATGCAAGTTTCCTAGATCTGTTGTAACTTAGGAAACATAGTTAGCTTTATTAGCCTGATTATTCTTTCTTGAAAATTGCATCTTACTTTTATTTTTCCTTTGTAATTATTCTGCATATATATATATATAAATATATAAATATATAAATATATATATATATATATATATCCCTCAGCTGAATGTTTTCTCCAATCAAGCAATTGCCCTCTTCTTAGTTCTTGTATAACTTCCTTTTTTTCCCTTAGGGTGTGGTTGGGAGTTTAGGCTTGAGTGAAAAGTAGGCCCCTTTTTGGTTAGTTGCAACTTGCAACCGCAGAATAATTCTTTTTTCTTTCTTTCTTAATTTGGTACGGACATGGGAATAATTTTGATTAACGTATTCTTATTTATAAGCTCATATCATCTTAAAAAGTTTTAGTTATTCGATTTATAATTAATAAATTATAAAATGATCATACTTAAAAATATTTAGAAAATTTCATTGATATCAAAGGAGGCTTAGTTTTAGCTAATTTTCCGTGTAAAGTTTCAACCGCAGAAATTCTAATTCTTATATATAATAACACGTCACATAATTTCTTTTTGTGCAATAACCTTATTTTCTTCCTTAAACTTTCTGATAGATTTATATGGTTCGAATTTGAAGGTTCCGACTGTCTCTCAACCATTTTTTCATTGAAGGAAACAGGTATTAATAATTACAAGTAAAATATGGCAGACCAGTTTTCATAGAAAAAACCAGTTCTTAAATACCGGATTTAGAAAGAAAAAAACCTTGTCTAAAAACAGGATTTTTGGAAAAAAAACTGGTTTTGAAAACCACGTTTTGGTTTAAAAAATAGTTTTCAATTAAAAACAACAGTTTTACGGTTCAAAACCAAACTGATTTTAAAATTGGTTTTGAAAACCAATTTTAAATTAGTAATCAGTTTTAAACCATTTTTAAATTTCTTTTAAGTTAAACCACCTCATTTTCATATGGAAAAGGAGTTTGGTTTTTAAGTTATGGACCATTTATTGGGTGTGGTGTGAATTAGGTGCAGTTTTCTATAAAACCACTCCATGCTCAGGCCTAGGGAAAAGGGAGGGTAAGGGGAGGTTAGGTTTTTGAAGGAGAAGAAGGGTATGAAAGAATGGAAGAACTTTGTAAATTATACTAAACAAACTAAACTCTAACAAGGGAGAAAAGGGTTTCATGAAAACCTTTCCCCTCTCTTTTTCTACTCCCTAACAAGGCTATTAAACTCCAGAGTTTAAGTAAATTCGTGGAGCTTCCATGAACTTGACTTGGAAGCTTTGAAGAGTTTACCTTGTGTTAAAATACTTAAAACTATGTTATAAAATATAGTAAAAATCTATTATGAGTGTAATAGAGACAAAAATATGAATGCTTGTACACATAAGTTTTCATTTGAGTAGTCTCTAAAAGTAAGATTCATCCACGAAGTTACTGATTAATTCGTGTAGTAGATATGTATAATTTCTTTTTTCTTTATGCTTTTTATAAATTTTTTAGCAATCATGTAAAAAACAATGATAAGGGTTTGATTGATTTGTGCTATTCATTCAAGCCTTACTAAAATGTTATTGTTG
Organism: Clitoria ternatea; assembly: GCA_037962975.1. Lineage (NCBI taxonomy): Eukaryota > Viridiplantae > Streptophyta > Magnoliopsida > Fabales > Fabaceae > Clitoria > Clitoria ternatea. The sequence continues at coordinate 168,699,192 of CM075673.1, forward strand.
AGATAATGATAGATATGATTTGATATGTTGTTAATATTGTAGATATTAGAGCTGATTTTATAATGATTTTGTTGTAATCTTATCTCTAATATTTAGGAGATTAGTTTTGTATCTTATCTATATAATGTTGTAAACTCTTGTGAATCAATATAATACAATTATTCATTCCTAATCCTTTTGGGCCTTTTTGGTTCTTGTTTCTATTTCCTGTTTTCATTTCCTTTTTCAATTTTATTTAATTACAAAATTGACATCCTATTTTTTCAAAATTTTGTATAGAAAACACTAGAACAACTTTTTTCTGTTTCTTGTTTTTATCTCCCATTTTCACTTTTTCCTATACAAATTTTTTGAATATAGGAAATAGAATGTCAGTTTTTAAATTAAAACTAAAAACAAGAAATGGAAACAGAAACCAAATAGGCCTTCAAATGTGGCAATTTGTTAGCTTTTTAAACAACATGTGGCTTGCATAAAGCATTGGTTTTGGGTCAATTGATAGCAAAAATTGTTTGTAATTTCAAACTCACTAACTCACTTCTTGACTAGAGATTTAATGTGAGTTTGCATGACTTTATCAAATCTATTTGAGTTTATGGAAAAAAGAGTTTACTAGAGACTGTTAACTCGATTTTTTACCTAGAACTATAATTTCACTAATTTGTAAACTCGTTAAGAGTTTAAGAGTTAACTTGAGAGTTTGGAGGCCTAGAACTAGAAGTAGTTCCAGTTGTCTTATTTTATAGAAGTAGAACATCAATTGATAAATGAATAAAATATAATGTGTTGAATACACTACACAAAAGATTTACAATATATCAATACCACCCCCTGCTCTCCTAGAGACAAAATTTGCTTAAATTGACCATCTCTATCCATAAATGGTAAATAACAATTTCCTCTACCTAATTACACACCTATTGGCTATTATCATATATACTCTAATGCATAACTGTAATTAGTTATTTTCTATGAATGGTTTCCATCAAGACAGTTTCTAATTCTTCTACAGAACTAATACAGAGCAGATAATGCAGAATAAGTTATCTTTGCATCACATATTCTGATAATACGTTACTGCACCTAACTTCTACCCATGACCACCGATGCTATATTTATTGTAACGCTTATTTCTAATAATTAATGACTGCTCATGACAGTCACTATCGGTTCTCACCATCATCATCATCAAAACCCAATTCATCTTGTGCACCTTCTTTATCATCTTCTCCATTTCTCCTGATAATAACCACTCGTTATTATTATTGGCATCATTTTGGAAAAGAAGTAGGAAAAATGAAGGCGCCTAGAGGTTTCTACAATGAATGTGGTGGTCAGAAGAGTGCTGCAATGAAGGCAGCTAAGTATGACTGTAAAGAAGGTAGTGGCCAGGGTTGAGTGCAGAAGCAGAACCCCCCAGTGTCATGACTCAAGAGTTCTGAAGCCAACTTGAAATATGAAATACTGAATGTTACAAACATGTATATTATAGAGACTAATTTGTATTATTTACACGCTAAATAGTACAATCAAAATTATAGGTAAGAACAGAAGGCTAACTTACAGGGAAAGAAATCTGTAAAATAGTGACAGTATCATAAAAGTGTGGAAACAATATCACGTTAATGGGGATATATGGTGACCAATCCTTAGATTAATATAAAAATATGGAAATTAATCTTAAGAGATACTCTAAAATCTAAATTTTAAAATATAATCAAATACTATTGGATATTTTTCTTAGAACATATCTTATTCTTTTCTGACTCAACAAAATTTATATGCAGTTATGACATATTTACCTCAAGATTTTCGAGGAACTCTCCTTAGACAACAACGTGAGCGCTCAGAGAGAAATAAGCAAGCAGAGGTTGACACTTTGGTAAATTCTGGTGGTAGCATACGTGATCGATATGCTCTGCTGTGGAAACAACAAATGGACAGGTGAAGCTCAACCCTTTCCTGGTTTGTTGTGCATGAATTTATAAGTGAAATATATTTAACAACTTATGGATCACAGGAGAAGGCAATTAGCTCAGCTTGGTTCTGCTACTGGGGTCTATAAAACACTTGTGAAGTACCTGGTCGGGGTTCCTCAGGTGTGGCTATCTTAAATTGTCAATACTTGGCTGTCTGGTATATATTCTCTCATTCTGTCTGGCATCTATTCTCTCATTCTTTCTTCATAAATCATCTTCTGCAACTAATATTAGCTTATGCATAACTTTATTTCAATATTTTATGATAATGGGGCTAATCTATCTGTTGGTTTAACTGATCATGTGATTCATTACCGATATCTTTACATTGTATTTCTGATCAATTTGTTTGTATTTGGTCTAAAGTTGTCGTATTTGTATTAGTCTTCAATTACCGGTTACTCATGATTTAGTATATTGTAAAATATTTTTCTGTTTGAGTTGTAGGTATTGCTTGATTTTACTCGGCAGATAAATGATGACGACGGGTACACAAATTTACTGTTTTCAATGGTCAAGTTTTCTTTCCTCTATCTGCAATAAGAAAAATAATAACAATCATGTGAGAACTATTATCTACTGGCAGGCCCATGGAGGAACAGCGTCATCGCTATGGACCACCACTATACAGCCTCACCTCGATGATTCTTTCTATTCGACTCTTCCTTTCATTATCATGGGCACGATATGAGGCAAAGAAGTTGTGAGATACATTGCATCTTTAGTAGTTCAATTGTTGGATTTTGTGGTTGATTACTCTTAGTTCCATGAGTGTTGAGCACAAGGAATTATGGGAAGCATAATTTCCTGGAATTGTCCAACGCCAATGTCTGATTAGCTGCATAATGTTTCTAAAAGAATTGGTTCATCAAAATCAAGCTTTCTGTTGATAGTATCAGCGTATGGATACTTTTGTTAAAGATATCACTTTAAACCTTGCATATGTTTCTAAGTAAACATTGCTTGACTGAATTGATTTACAGCTTCATTAGAATAAGATGCTATTGCCCCCACTTGAAAAAGGGTACCAAACAATATATTTGAATGAATATTTTCTGAAAATTTCTCAAAGTACAGAATGTACATCCTGCTTCCTTTTGATCTCAGTTCACAGGCTGTGCATTGGAATTCTTCTAGTATTTAGGGAGATTGAGAAGTTTCTTGTATGGTTTTACAATATGGGAAACTTTTTTAATACTCTATCTTCTCTCTCTGGGTATAATTTGATAGAAATGGGGAGCATATCACTGTCTTGCAGCAAGCTGTTGATGTCTATACCATTGAGTTGGAAAGGTTTATGGCATTTATCAGGTATAGTAATGCTTGATGTTGCGTATAGCCTCTTGCTCATACTTTAAGTTCCCATTTTTAGTTGTCAATAATTAAATTGTTTGCCTACTTCAAATCTGATTGTTTCATTCATAGCAAAAAAATGGTTTTTTTTCAGGCAGAATTGATGGAAATTATTTACAGCTTGTCATCATATATATATATTGATATTTTGAGACAGTGACTTTCCAAATACAGCTGGCTACATGTTCCAAAGACGTTTATTTAGAAATTCCATGTACATAGAAATAGAAAAAGAGAGAGAGGGTTTGCACTGGTATATGTTAAAATCACTCGCCAGATGAAGGAGTTTTTCTTTCTCAAACACACTCAATACCAAACCCATTGAGTACATAAACTGCCATGCCATATACATATAGCACACCATATAATGGTTGTCACAAATTAATAACTGCCTATAAAGACACAAATGCTACACAAATACTAATAATTGAGGTCCATAACTTCCTAAAGACACCTCACCTAACTGTTCTAGGTCTCCTAACATGTTCTCTCTGGGAAACTGTGTCATAGACACAGCCACATGTGTTCACAAGTTACATTTTACAATTCTCCACATTATACTTTGTAACTGCCTCCACCTATCAACCTAATTGTTGTTGGTTGAACTGATTGTTCAGTGTTTCCAATATGAAATTTGTTTTTGGTTTACACTTCTACTGCTGGTTCTGAAATTCTTGTTGAATAACCTCCTAGTTATTTTGACCAGTGAGGTCTTTGCAAACTCGCCTTTCTTCATTTCAGCAGAGGTTGCTGGTGCTTTGGAAGCAAGGTGAATATCAAATCTTGCTTCTATATGATTTTCTTTATTTTCAGGTCAATTTTCAAGTTTTGTCCGTTTCAGGAGAAATGATGACTACAAAGAGATAAGTGTTCCAGCTGGGAAAACTTATGAGGTATAGAACAAGGGTTGTGAAATTTATTGACTTTATCTTTTTTTCTTTTATTATTATGTGTTTATTTTTCATTTTCCCATCCTTTTAAAATTTGGTAAATGGTAATCCAAATTATATTGCCAAGGTATGGGTATGACTGTAGTTGTCAATCCCAGAGAGAGGCACGAAACTTACCCCTAAAAGATTGTATTGAGATAGCAGATGATGGGATGAATGACCACTATGCCAAAGATTATGTGTAAAAAAGTAATTTACGTTAATATATACAGATGCTCAAAAACAAATGAAAAACCCAAAGCTAGAGACATGTTAATCATCATGAATCAAAAGCTATAATGACATAATCTTGATACATGGTCACTATAAGATATGATTAACAAGTCAATGACATATGGCTGTGAAGTATGAGGTGCACACTACGCAATGGTTAAACCCCAATTATAGTCAACTTTGTTTATCAAAATATCCACTATTTTGTAGGTATATAAATATTATGTGATGGGTATCAACAGAATCAACACAAGTGAAAGAGGACTAAACTGTGTCGAACTTTAATGTCAAGGTGACTTAGGAAAAAGTTAGTAGTGTATATTGTTGAAAGTCCCATAATGACTAGTGATATGACTAATTAAAAGTATATATGGTAAGAGTAATCTTCACCCTATGAGTTAGTTTTTAGGTTGAGTTAGGCTCAATACTCAAATTAAGATTATATTAGTTTATCCTAGATCCGTTGTTGGGTCACCCGAGAGAAAGGGTGTTGTAAGTCCCACGTTATTCGGCTATCGAGTTTTGTCTACGTTGTAGATGTTCATTCCTAGGCGTGTGTCTTTAAAGTCCCACATTGACTAAACATTTGACCAATTAAAAGTATATAAGATGAGGGTAATCTTATCCTTTAAGCTAACTTTTAGGACTAAGTTAAACCTAGTACCCAAATTAAGAATGTATTAGAGTCGAGGTTGATTCAGTGATCGACTCAGACGAGTATGTTCCTCCCCATAATGATGTGATGATGTTCCACAAAGAGAACAATGACACAAGGATGAAGCCCTGACAGAGAGCTGGTAGTGCCCGCATACGGAAGGTGGGGAAATGATCGTTGAGTAAACGACAACCCACATGGAAAAGAGCAAAAGAGATGCTCTATTGTAGACTATATGGGTACTCATGGATGAAGAAGAGACTTTCGTTGGAGGGGGAACATTCAATGTGAAATAGAGTCACACTTGAGGGTGAGTGTTGGAAATCAAGGCATATTGGATGGAAATGAACAAGTTGAAGGGTTTATAAGGGGATAGACCCATGCACCTAATGCCTTAAGGTTTTAGGTTGTATTGTGGTGTCCTACATTAGTGCTCCTATTCTCTTGGCCCGTGTTCTCAGTGTGTGGTGGTGATCTCCTTGGTGTAGTGGCTCCTCTCTTTCTGACCCAACAGTGGTATTGGCATTAGAGAATGCTTCAACCTGTATATGCCCATGCTCTTAATACGTAATACCCTTTTCTGGAGTTTTTTTTTTTAAAATACTAGACAATACGAACTAGTGTTTCCTAATGAGTGTCAGTCGGAGAAAACATAAATTGACTAACAACACGTACTAGAAAGACGATATATAGCCTATTGATGGTCAATTAATTCAGCTTTGCTACCAATCTTCAATATTTCTAAGGATCAGAAAAAGGAACTCCATCTACTATTAGCTTCACTCTTGGCTCCATAAGTGTCTCACATGGTTTAGCTCCCCTGAGGCCCGTCTCAGTCAACAAGTCCAGAACATACTTTCATTGTGATAGAAAGTTCACTTTCTTGGAATACATTACTTGAATGCCCAAGAAGTACTTCAAAATTCCCAAGTCTTTGGTTTGAAACTTGGTTTGAAGAAATGTCTTTAATTTGCTAATTCCTTCACTATCACTATCTATGATAATAATATCATTTACATAATCAACAAGTAAAATGCAACCAAGGTTAATATTTTTATAAAACACTGTATGATCACTCAAACTCCTCACTAACCCAAATTCCAAAACCATTTCACTGAATCTCGCAAACCAAGCTCTAGGTGCTGTCTTAATCCATACAAAGATTTCTTTAACCGACACAAGCTCCCATACCCCTCCTGAGCAACAAACCCAAGAGGTTGTTCCATGTACACCTCCTACAAGTCACCATGTAAAAACACATTCTTAACATCCAGCTGAAATAAGGGCAAATAATGCGTAGCAGCGAGAGATAAAGATGCGAAAATATGAAAGCTTAGCAACTAGGGAAACTATCAATGTAGTCAACTCCATATGTCTAGGCATACCCGTTTGCATTGAGGTGTCCCTTTAGACAAGCTACCAGCTTAATTTTGTATAGCTAATTGAAATTGAAATAATTAGGATACAAGCATGCTAATCTGAGTAAACTTTCTGACTAATTACAACACAGCAGTCTCAACACATACAAATATGAACTTGGGTGTGAGTGCACAAAACATTTGCTTGTAGATTTAGTAGAGCTACCAACTTGATTAGTGAAGCATTTTAATTTATTTTAAAATTCTGCTTCTTTGTACGTAGCTTGTAATTTGCTTTTCTTTTTGTTGTGCATAATTTCATGTTATTGTTATCTCATTGGGATTTACTACTGAATAAATTTTTAAGACTGACTCTATTGTATTTGTTATTCAGAACTTGCATGGTGTTTTACAATTCATATTCATTGACTTTTTGTGACTTTATTTTCTCTTACCTTAGGTTTTACTCACTGTTGACTCTGTAAACTCATACATTGCATGGGATTTTTCATTGGTACAAGGCAAGATAAGCATGGTATTGTTGGCATGTTTCTACACCTTTATTTCAGAATGTTGTGATATTTTATGCAGGCTTCCCTCTATATTGAACTTTTCTTTTTGATTATTGTTAGGATATTGGATTTAGTTTGGAGTTTGTAAGTCCTAGCGGGGAAAAAACTGTAAGTTTGAATATCATTTTTTTTATAATTTGTATTGTTAGAATATTGTAAATATAATATATATATATATATATATATAATTAGGATTGATTGTGATTGATTATGATTGATCCTGTATTTATTGTATCCTTCTCAAGTCCCGCCTCCTAGGTCTGATATTCCCATTGCTCTTTGAAAAGGCATACATTCTGCTTGTAATTCGTTTGTTCACTATACTGCCTTGAGTTATCATCGCATCTCTCCTTCCTATTATTCTTATCTTTTTTCTTTGTCCTCTGTTTCTATTCCTAAGAATGCAGGAGATGCCTTTACTCGTTCAAGATGGAAACAAGCTATGATGGATGAGATGTGTGTATTACAGAGAAGTGGGACTTGGTCTTCTACCACCAGAGAAGTTTGTTGTTGGTTGTTGATGGGTGTATAGGATGAAGATTGGCCTCGACAGAATAGTTGATCTCCTCAAGGCTCGTCTTGCTGTCAAAGGCTATACTCAAATCTTCGGGTTGAATTATGGAGGCATTTTTTCTCCATTTGCCACAATGCCTTCTGTGCGACTCTTTCTCTTCATTATTGGCATTCATCATTGGCCTCTTTAGCGGTTGTACATCAAGAATGCATTTCGTCATGGTGATCTTTGTGGAGGTTTACATGGAGCAGCCTCCCTGTTTTTTATGCTTAGAAGGAGTCATTTGGACTTGTTTGTCGATTGTGAAAATTCTTATATGGCCTCAAGCAGTCCCCTAGGGCATGGTTCGGTAGATTTGGTACCGTGATTCCAAAGTTTAACATGATTCATAGTGAAGCTGATCATTCTGTTTTCTATTGCGATTTAGCTTCTGGTTGCATTTACTTGGTTGTTTATGTGGATGACATTATCATCATAAGCTGATCACTCTGGTTGCATTTACTTGGTTGTTTATGTGATCATCTTGACATTACACAAGTGAAGTAACATCTCTTCAAACACTTTCAGACGAAGTATCTTGAGAGACTCAAATATTTCTTGGGGGTAGAAGTTGCGCAGTCCAAAAATAGGATCATCATATCCCAAAAGAAGTATGCAATGGATATTCTAAAAGAAACAAGAATGTTAAAGTCCAAGTTAGTTGACACCTCCATGGATCCAAACATCAAGCTTTTGCCAAATTAAGGGAAACCTTTTTCAGATTCTAAAAGATACAAACACTTAGTTGGTAAGTTAAACTACCTCATTGTCACTCGCCTAAATATCTTTTTTATAGTTAAGAGTGGTAAGGTAGTTCCTTAACTCTCCTTGTAAGGAACATTGAGATACAATGATTTACTTTGTTCGATATGTCAAAGGAGCTCCAGGAAAGGGTCTGTTGTATGAAGACAAAGGACATACTCAAGTTGTGGTATATTTTGATGTTGATTGGGTAGGTTCCCCCATTAATAAATGATCTACTTCTAGGTATGATATCTTGTGGGAGGTAAACTTATCTCTTGGAAAACGTAAGAAGCAGCATCACAGCCAAGTCCAGTGTAGAAACAGAGTACCGCGCTTTGGCTATACTATAACCACTAAGAGCTCATATGACTCAAACAATTGGTTTAGGAACTTAAGTTTGGAGAGGTTGCATAGATGCTACTTATCTGTGATAATCAGGCAGCCATGTATGTTACCTCGTATCCAATATTCCATGTAAGGATAAAGCATATTGAAGTTGATTGTCATTTTTGTCAGATAGAATGTCATGCCTAGTGAAATATCTACTAGTTTTTGTTAGCTCTAATGATTAGTTAGTGGATGTGTTCACTAAATCATTAAGGGGTTCTCGGATTGACTACATATGTAACAAGCTTGGTGCATATGACCTATATGCTCTAGCTTGAGGGGGAATGTTATAAATATAGTAATCGTGCATATTAGGATTAATGAGATTGATTTTATATATATATAATTAATGTTAATTAGGATAATTGTATATTTTGTAATTATGTGCAATCGCCTATAAATGTAATAGCTCCGCTGTGATCTCAATACACGGAATTTATAACACGTCATAACATATCAAAAGGACACCTAAAGATAGAGAAGGAACGCGATGCGCAATATTGACACCCTGAGATCAAATTTGATAACCATTTGCTATAGTGGCAGAAGGTAAAAAACTAAAGGTCAAAAAGGAAGAAAAAAGAGATTTGTTACCAGTGATATGGTTGGTGGTTCCAAAATCAAGAACCAAGGACCCGTAGAAATCGTGGGAGACATGCCAATGAAAGAATGACCAGCCAATGACGATCTTCATATCACTTCAAGAAGTCATTGTAAGAAGGTAGCTGGGATAGATTCAGGGTAAATGGCGGAGTAGAATTAGTTGAAGCCTTCTAAGTGTCGGAAGCAGCAATAGGTCAACGACAAAAGAGTGAAAAACATCCAAGTAGTGATGAAAGCGAAAAAAACAAGACCATATCCAGGTAGAGGAGAGACAAACGAGCAAAACTAAGTCGATGGTATCAGGACTGAACATCAGACTTGTCATAGCACGTGGTGGAAGCGGGCAACACTTGAGATCTCACACTAAAGATGAAAAGTGCGTTGAGAGCCCGTGAAGCCTTCAACTGCAATAGGGTGGCTTGGAAATGTCCGATATTGGGAAGGTGATGTGGATGGGGCGGTCGCTGGCCAAAAGGTTGGTTGGCGGTGCTGCTAATGGCTGGGCAGATTGGTGATACGGAGGATGGTGGGTGATAGAACAACGTAGATCAAAAACCAGATTTGAAACACGATTTTCGTAAAAAAAATATAGGCACCCATGAGCAATGGGTTCATCACGAAAGATCGAAATCAGATTGACCATAGTCTTTTGTTAGGCTCTAAATACCATGTTGAGAGGAAAAAAAAGTAAGAAACAAGAGAACATAGAATGAATTTCGTCTATTTTCGCACACATTGGAGCTATTGAATTTTTAATAAAAGTAAATAATTACAAGATATACAATTATCATATTTAAGCTAATTACATAATTATAGAATTAATCTAATTAATCTTAATATACCTGGTTATTATATTTTTATGATTCTAAGAATAATCAATCATGATCTCTAATATACACCATTACTCTATTTACAATATTCTCCCACAGTCCATTCTCTTCCCCAATGTCTTTTTTACCACTAATTTTTTTTGTGGCTGACTGATTATGACAGCTGATGCTACCTTACCGCCGTTATGAGTCTGACCAAGTGAGTGCGTTGCATTTTGTACACTTTATTAGATATTTAATTTTTTAAGTACTCTTAGTTTTTGTGCTTATAATGTTAGGGAAACTTCTGCACGTTAATGGCTGGAAGCTATAAACTGATCTGGGACAACACTTATTCAACCTTTTTCAAAAAGGTATTTATGTAGGCAGTTGACTATCAAACTGTCTTATTATCCCAATTGGACTGGTTACTTATTTAATGTAATTGCATTGACCATGTGTTCCTTGGAGCGGGAGGATTGATTATTCCTCTTGCATTGCATGTTGTTGCTACCTATTGGAGTCACACGTGTTTTCCCATTTCCTAATTTATTTTTATTTTTTGTTTGGAGAGTTGAACCACTCATTTCTTCCTTTGACAAAATTTGATGTGCCAATACTCATGTCTGAAGTCCGCTTTGGGTCATTGCCCATGGATGGAGCATGTTGTACAATTTTCTGAAATGCATTATTATATAACTGTAGGTTCTACGGTACAAGATAGATTGTATACCTCCTGTCACAGAGTCATCACAATCCGACTGAAGCAAGAATGCCTGCTTGTGGTCTTCTGGATGAGGCAGGATAGCTGATTGATTTGCTAGTAAATTTATTATGAAAAGCATATGTTCCAATTCCTCATGTCAAGATTGATATACACCCTATATAATTGAGAAGAGAAGTGTAAAAGAACTAGGAAGAAGATTAATCTTTTGTATAAAATTGTTGTACATTCACTTATAATGTGAGCCTGTAGCCTGTAGCAAGTCGTGATTGCGCTGCATGGCCACAAAAAGTAATCTTTCAGTGGAAGTAATCATGCATATTCTACCTAACCGTACTACAAAACTAAACAAGCAACAGGCAAGGATCGGTGGTTATGGTTTCAAGTTGCGCTTGCAGCTTAGAATTTGTATGTGCGCGTGCATGTATATATATATATATATATATAAGTCTTTATGTTATTAGACCACTTACTTTTCCACCCATAGTTTCAATATCATGCAGATTACTTATGAATCAAATGATGTGATGTCTGCAATTTTATTTTGTTGATATGCATTGTGTGTTCAATGACAAGTTATACATCTCTGGCATGTTCTAATTTTTGTGTTTTTTTTTATGATGTATGCAACAGGATGCATTTTAATAAATGCTGAGCTACGACTTTTTATCCACATTTTTTTTTCTGGAAACAGTGATGATATGATGCTCTAATGGTGGTTTAAATGCTTGACAGCTACAACTTTGTGAAATTGTATGATTGAAAATTGATTTTTATTTAAAAAAATGGTGGTTATTGATCCAAAGATTTGATTTGACTTGATCCCAGGCATTGATTAAGGAGACACATTATTTGAAGTGTTTTTTTTTATTCCTTAGATTTTTCATCTATTGATTTTAGTTTGTATGATATTTAATATGTTAAAATTAGTTTTTAATACGTTAAAATATGTCACTAAATGTAATTTTGTTAATATAAGTGCTAACTAAGGAAATAGAAATATCATGTTGTATGTCTCTTGTTTAGTTTTTTTATTTATTTTACTCTTTAATTTTTTAAAATGGGCAATATCTTCTCTATCAATATTTTTATGGATCAATTTTAATATATTAAATAACATAAAAATTAAAACTAATAAAAAATAAATTAAAAAATTGGTTCAAATACATATTTAACCCTTATTTAAATTTTCTTAATGCCAATTTTTTTCAAGGATTTTTAATCTCAAAATCACTTGGTTTATCGAATGTGGCTTAAGTAGCTTATAGGCTTAAAACTCAGATAAATCCTTATTTTTGAACTTTTGTCACAGCAAAAAAGGTTATACTTATTTTTGTGCTTTTGTTACGAACTTAGATAGATTTAAAAGGTGGGAAGGATAAGAAGATAGTGTAACAAATTTATCTTAATTCACTCTCAAAAACCTTAAAGTTACATTCAGTCCTTTCAACAAAAAGGAATTTCAACAAGTCAACAAAGGTTTCTATTTTAATGAAGTCACTCATTTCACTAAAAAAAAAAAAACAAAGGTTGCAAACTCTCAAACTAAAAATTCAAGTATTCTTGGTAAAAATCACTTATGGTTTAACCTAAGTATTCTTTTAAAGTCTTTTTAAGTCATTATTTCCCATAACAGGTTTGGTATTCTAAAACAGCCTCTTAGACCTTACAAGATGTTTTGAGAAAAAATAAAGTTTTAAAAGCTTACCATATCAAGTAATACACAACAATTCAAACTATACAAACTGAGTTGTAGGCAACAACATAAATTTGAGAAGACTTAAAAGACTTTTACAAATTTCGAACAGATAAAACAATCAATAAATGTTTGTTACCACAATAAAGACTTGAGAAATTTAAAATGAATTCTCATGATTGAATTAGTTGCAATCTCTAGCCTTCTTCACATATCCCTTGCATGACTTTTATATCCTATGTGATTTAACAATTGAAGATTGAGAGATATGGGGGAGAGATAAGCTTTTCAAGGGTAAGGTGAGTGGATATTGTTTGTGTCAAAGTTGGTACACTTTTTTGGTAACCCATATGACTTTGTGATTCTACTCTTAAAGTTGTGATAGTTGTTGGTGTATGCACTATGAACTATTATGTTTTTTATTATATCATTTTATGTTTATCAATAAAATAAGTCTTTTTAGTTTTAAAAGTTGTTTAAAACCTGTTTATCCTTGGAATAATAGATCATATGAGAATTATTCCTAAGATATCCCTAAGTATTTATATAAGATATATAAATATATTAAGAGTAATGTGTGAGTGCATTGATGACCTGATCTCACATGTCATGGATATGGACGATATCAAGTCTGCGTAGAGTGCATATTAAGAGTAATAGCGTACTGAATGGACCCACCATGAAAATGTTGCATGGATCGTTACACAAGTGTCATAAACGATTTTCAATGTAATAATGGTGAACTGTTCTATACGGGGGGCGTAGAAATATGTTCGTTGAACAATTCAAAATGTACATAAAATGTCAATCTGATACAAAGCAATGTGCGTAAATGTACAGATACGTAGTGTCTTTGTATGTTGAGGCGGAGTGCAATATGCGAAGGCGGTGTTCAGTCCGCCTGACGGGATCTTCTTTGTCTTGACCCGATTAGGGGTGGTACCTGCAATCGTTCTCCGACGCTCAAGTCAGTATTTCAGAATACTTAAAGACTTAGAAAGCAAATCTCAGAGAATTATGCAAGTAAGAGAGTGTAAGGTTCAGAATTGGGGGATCCCTTATACCTTTTTGATAGAGGTTTATATACCTGTTACTGGTACTCCATTATTGGTAGGACCCGTTCCTTGTTTTCAGGCATAATGCTGAAAAGGTGGTGGGTCCCTGCGCCGTTTACAAGCACCATTATTGTAGTAGGTATCTCCACTTGTCTGGAAAGCGTCAATGCTTTATTATTTTATTGTTATTCCCCTTTATGCGTGACAGCGTGATTCCCATTATTAACCTCTCAAGACAGAGTCAATCTCGTGCCAGGGTTGTGAGTATGGGCTCGCTACGCAGTATGGGAAATTCAATATTCCGCCAGTATTGAGCCTATGGCTTGGCGGAGTAATATGCATTCTGGCGGCGTTACATGCCTTGGCGGAGTTATGACCCTTGGCAGGGTAACATGCCTAGGCGGAGTAACATGCCTTGGCGGAGTTATGACACTTGGCAGGGTAACATGCCTAGGCGGAGTAACGTGCCTTGGCGGAGTTATGACCCTTGGCAGGGTAACATGCCTAGGCGGAGTAACGTGCCTTGGCGAAGTTACTTGCCCTGGTCGTATGTACTCCGTATAGAAACAATTATAATGTACTTGAAGCGTACTTCTCTTGTACAAAATGCTGATCTGGCAAAGCATTAAAGCCATGCTCTTGGGGGCCGGTGTTAGGACCGGATCAAATGGTATATGTAGTCCTTCGACTTGAAGTCACTATGATTCCTACATGATGAGTTTGTTGTCTTAACACAATTAAACATCATTTGTGAGAAGGTGATAAATGTTGTAACTGGGCAGTGAATAAATCATGCAGAGGGAAGTGAGTGATGTAGATGAGATTTATCTCTCATATGTAAGTGGAGTGATATCTATGTCCATGGAGTGAGAATAAAGAAAGGCATGGTCATGCTAGGGAGAATAAATATTAAATATTTATTTGTGTAAAGTCTACTCCGGTATCAAGGAAAATGAGTTGGGCCATACAAGGATGACAACGACCATGCCTTGAGCCTAATTAGATATCGTGAGAAAGGGAACGAACATAAATGGTTATCACTTACATGTTACGTAGATATGAAATAATGTTTGGATATAATCATTGCTAGATATCACTTTTGTTTTATTAATAATAAAATAGTGTTTATTATTAATATGACTGAGTATTTTACCTATAGGGTACGTATAGAGTATACCCACCAGATAAAAGTTTTAGTTAGACTAAAAATAAAACTATTGGGTTTAGCTCATTCATAATGAGTTAAGAGCCCAATCACTAATGCTACACATTAGGTCAAACTTGAGCTTATAAATAGAGCATGAGATTCTCATAAGTCGCACTCTTGTGATACATTAAATTTACAAGAAATTGCGAAGAACTAGCATTCAAAGGTGCATTTTCTAATGGAAGTGCTCGAGTGGACTCCTTAAGCACGAGGCTACGATTGGTTCAATAGATTAACTCGCATTGCGCCTGCAAGAGGTATGAATTTTAAACGTAATTCTATTACTTGTGTATACTTTGAAATATGAAAGTTTGCAAGATCCCATGGGAATCCTTGTATTTTGTTGTCTGGCCCATCAAGAGAAGGAGAGAGAGAGAGAGAGAGAGAGAGAGAGAGAGAGAGAAAGAAAGAAAGAAAGAAAGAAAGAAAACAGAGATGAGCTTTTCAAGGGTAAGTGAGTGCACATTGTTTGCATTGAAGTTGGTGCACATTGTTGTGATAGTTGCAATAATAGAGGACCAAGGTCAAAACTTCTTGAGCATTCCTTTGTAGCAAACCTGAAGATGGACAATCAGACTTCGAGTGATACATGCAGACTTTGCTTGATTTTCTTTGAAGAAATTTTAAGTCTCAAAATAAAATTTGAATCAGAAATAACTCACTTAGCTTTACGACACACTTAATACACAAATTAGTTTTTAACATACTTTATCACTTAAGTCATTTCCATTTGTTATTTTATAAAATTTTAGGGTACTAACAATCTTGGTTCTAACATATATAATTTCAGTGTGGATTGCATTGGATCAACCTGTAAACATAAGTACAAAATCTAATATGATCCAATAAAAATTTAGATTTTACAATTTCGATTTATTTGGTTTATGATTTTTTTTAGTTTGCTTTAATGGTTTTTTCTAGAATTGATCGATTTGACAGCCTAGTTAACATGAAATAATACGACTAAATATGTATTCACAGATAGTTTTATTTTGATTTGGGAATGCATCATAAATCTATTATGATAACTCAAACCTCTCCTTCAAATCATAAGGTGTGGTGTGGTAGTAATTCACTCCTCTTAACTATATGTGTGACGATTCAATCTCGCTTATGGGAATTAAGTGAGATACGTGGCCACCCAACAACCACTTACAAGTGATGATCATGTAGGGTGCTATAAAAACTATTGGCAAGCAAATGAACATGTTGCATAGTTATGAAATGGACGGAAGAATAATCGAATCTACAAAATCTTGTAAGATAAACCGTCAATCAATAAAATATATTTATAAAGAAATAACTAAAAAACTATAAATAGTTTGTCCAAACCTATTAGCTTAATTCACTGACTGATTTAATCACTAGTTCGATTTTATTAACAAGATTATTACTCCCTCCATTTTTTTATATAAAAAACATATAATCAAATCATCAAAACCAAGAAAAGACATTAGGAACCATCATATCAATTAATAATGTTATCAATTCAACATTGTATTTCAAAAATACCCATGACATTAAATAATTAAATAAGAATAAGTTAATACATGATTAACATAAATCTTATAATAAATAAGAAGATATAAAAAAAATTACCCATTAATACATTTGAAAAGTTACATATATTTCTTAAATTAAAAAAAAAAACCACTTTGCTTCTTATGAAAAGAAACAGAAGATGATTATTATTATTATTATTATTATTATTATTATTATTATTATTATTATTATTATTATTATTATTATTATTATTATTATTATTATTATTATTATTATTATTATTATTTCTAAAAGGAATAAGAAATCATCAATATAAAATTTGATGAGTTGTTTTGTTTATATTTGGTAGTGTTAATATTTATACACATGAAAGAGGTATACTGACATCTCATTTTGGAGCATACGTAAAGAGGAGAAAGAAAATAAAAATGAGAAGAAATTTATAAAAAAAGTGATAATTTTAAAATAAACAATTAAATTATTCTTCTGAAAATGAAGTGAACACTAATTAAATTATTCAAAGATAGTGATCTTAAATAAGTTATTGATTTAGCCACTTTGTTGGTCACTAAACTCTAGTTATAAATAATTACTACTAAGAAATTGACTCTAAGTATTTTAAATACTAAGAAATTGACTAGTAACTAAATCAATCTTTGAACATTTAATTTGGTGACCATCTTTAAGGAGTCTAATTAATGATCACGCGTTTTTTTCATTAACTAGTTTGAATGTTTATTTGTAAGTTTAATGCATAGAGAGCTAGGAAGAGGAGTGTTGAAAGAATGGATAACAAAAACAACTCCCTCCCTACCCCTCCCTCTCCCTCTCGCCATATATATATATATATATATATATATATATATATATATATATATATATATATATATATATATATGGTGTGTATAAACCAATAACCCACTAATCTAATGCTTAGACCGACCGGTACAAGTTTAATAAGATTGAGATGTTAATGACATTAACAATTGAGTAGCATAGATACATTTTTAGTCCACTTCTTGTCCCCTAGGCTTTACAATCATCACCAATCGCATACAACACTTTTTCCTTGAGTTTCTCTATTATCTGCATAAAAAACAGCAAAAAGTCATTACCGAAGATTGCATCGTGCAGTACATGTTTTGATGTGGTGGTTTCATGATGCATACCAAACTAGAATTGTTTGCCCATCTACCGACAAATCTGGCCGCATTTTGGAGGTGAGAACAGTGCGGAGAATCAAAATTCAAATAATAGGTCGAGCTTTCAGTGGCCTCAGCAACCCAGATATGGTTTCTATGGTCCTTTTCCCTTTTAATAAGATTACAGAAACCAACCTGCATACAATGGAAGATACAGTTAAAATAAACCATAATCCATAATTCACAATGGATATAACCAAAATGGCATAATAAGATAATGCACTGTAATTACCGTAGATCCAGCAAGGTTATAGTTGATTGGTGTGAATGAATCATAATCAATTAACGGAGAGCAAAAGCAGATGGCAAGCAAAGAGCTCGTTAACTTTTCTAACTGTGAACTCATGATGGATCCATCAGTCACAAAAATCCATTGCTTCTTTTGCTGACTTGACGTATAAACCTTTCCCACATGCACAACATATGCAACGATATCAAACTCTCTGTATAAGAATAATGAGAAGGGAACGTCAAATAGTTTGTTGCTATTCTTTTTATCAGCTAGCAAATTCATATTAAAAGACTAGGTCATCAAAAATACATGGAAAGTGGGATGTCACTAAAACATGACAATTGACTTGATTTTCGACTGCTAAAAAATGGCCTGCAAAGAAAAGAAGATGGATTTAGAATTTGATTGACATAACCAGTAAAAATTCAATTATTTAACCATATATGCTATCTGAGTTTAGATACCTACTTAAACTGTTCCCTTGCCCTAGAAGAGATGGGCAACCACTTGCTAGTAGATCCTCTAGTCTGCAAGTGAAGGATATCCGAATCAGAACCTGATGGCTTAAGTCCTGAAATCACATATGCTTCTCCCTCTACCAACTCCTGACGCTGTCACATTGGTTACACAACGGGCTGTAAGATATTTACTCATGTACATGTTAAGCTCATAGAAGAAAGGGAAAAAAGGAATACAGTAATCTGCTAGGCGCGCATGAGGAAACCACTTATATACAAAGCTACAACCGCATGAGTACTGAAAAATTGCAAATACATGGACATACTACGGCACATTCTGATTGTTTCATTTCACCACTCTCACCTGCTTCTCTGTTGGGTTCCAGATTGTTACAATGCCTTCTTTAGACTTGTCCTGTTGAGTTTTATAAGTTAATCCAACTACCCGCAACTTCATAAAAGGTGTAACTTCTCTATGCACCAAGCCAGCATCCTTCAAAGCTTTCTCAATTAGATTTTCCATTTCGGACTTTCTGATTGCCTGAAGATGGATGTAAAATCATAAATATCTTTTTTCATTTAGACTTCTATAAAGATTTTAAGATAAGAAATATAACATCACATTTAATTTGGCCTGATAAGCAGAAAAAGAATTAAGTTGCTCTGGACTCATATCAGCCATCAGGAATTCAGGATCTTCAGCTGTCTCCAGCATGTTATAAATCTTAGCCCCTTCACTTTCACTGTCATCATAAATATGTAAGCTTTTCCCTTTGTTCTGATACTCTGAAATAATGCCATCCACAACAGCAGAGCGCCTGTGACCATATGAGTGATAAGTTATAGCTCAATAACAAAATTAACATTAATGGCCATAACAATAACAATCACTCCGGCATGGCAAGCACGTGATAATTTTTTCTGGCTTCCCTATATGCATACCGGTCACAGAATTATTAATAAATAAATTTCCTCAGATTCATCTTATTCTTTTGTTCTCTGTAGCAAAAACAAATTTAAATTACAGTGGCAAGGCAACAACAAATATATTTCTTAAGAGATGACAGTTAAGATGGGTGCAACCCCCATGACCCCACTGAATGTTACCTGTAGCAATTAAGGTTTGACATTTATCAAGTGTAAATGAACAGTTCACTACAAAAATTAACGAGGTCCTTTTCTGTTATTTGTATTTATTATAAGATGCCTGATTGTTTCAGTTTTTCCACCACAAATGGCCAATTCATGCATTATGAGGAAAGTTCAGCTTCAGCAGAAGGATACATTTTCATCATCCATGAAACAGCCAACAGGAACGACACCGTTAAATGCTAAAACAAACAGGTGTCTCAGATCAGGCATATTTGAGAAGAAATCCATTAGATCCCTGTTATCATCAACTTGGATTACACCTCCTTATGTTAAGTCACATAGTCGGTTCCAAGTCTGGAAAAAAGATGAGGGTTGTGTTTAGCAATTGACAACAAAGGTACAGTTGTCAAATCTTCATGACATGGATCAACGTGTTCAGCAACTTGAATTTTTACATCACATGACTAATAAACCTTCAAGCAACCACATGACACATGCACAATGATCTGTATTGTATGCCCAAATGCTTTTTATCAGAATAATTACAATGAATTCTGATTCAGAAATATAAGATTCACCTGAAAAGAACAACGAGATGTTCACAGTAGAATGATAGATAGCAGCAATTAGAAAAGAAAAATGGATTGTAGAAATAATCAGTAGGATTCAATTGACCATTTTATCAATACCTTCATTTATCCCTTCTCTTGAATAGGCAAAAAAAAACTGTTATTTTAGAATTCAATCTATCTTTAGAAATTTATTCCTTCATATTTTCCCCTTCTGCAATATTTATGAACAACGTGCAAAAACCTGCTTCCCACTGTGCCTTAACTCACATTTTCGCAACATGCTCTATTTTCATATTGTATGCTTCCTGTTCAAATTGTTATTATAACATAGCACCTCATGTTCTTCTCACCAATCAGTTTCTCCTTCCTTGGCTTGCCACTCAAGCTATATTGTTCTTAGTATATCTACACAACTTAGCATTAAAATATGCAGGACACCATTAATTAATTCCCAACAAAGATGTATTGTTAGAAATTTTTATAATTTTTAGCCATGACATATCTAAGCATAGTTCCTGCTTCCTAGAAATAAGGACTATATTAATTAGGAACTTCTTCCTTAAATTAAGGGACTATGTATTTATGATTCAGTAATTTTACAGCTTTTCAAAAGTTCTATGTAAGTAAGCATTGTATGAGTTGCAAAGACCTAAAAGATAATAAATTTCTTCATATATCCTTGTTTCTATGATCCTAGCCCTAGGCTCACTGATCCTTAAATTTTCTGCAGAATCCAATACTTTCTACCAAGTATAACCATAAAGGATAAAGAAATTAAAATTTTCAGCCAGACAATTCACAATTTAAATCTCATGTGGAACTGACATGCATGGAGAAATAGAACCAAAATGCAAGTCCAAAAGCTCATTAACAAATAATATTTAGCTCAGGCTTAGAAAAGGGAGATACGTGAGGGATTAAGATAGTGAGCTGCTATGCTTTCTGCTTATGAATAACAAAACAGATAGATAATTTACAAAGTCACCTTTGACTGTGCAACTCTGACATTTTATTCTCCATCCTCTCTGATATGACAACAGACCTTCCAGTGCTTAACCTAAGTTGTGAACAATTACAAAATTTCTTGATTGCATAATTAGAATAGTTTTCTGAAAAGTAATTTACTATACATATTTCAAGTGAAACAATAGGACAAATTTGATTGAAAACATTACCTTTGTTTGTAAAGAATGGGATATATGCGGGTGATTCCAGCCAAAGTTTGAGGGACTTGACCACCATTGCTTTTTATGCATCTGAAAGCCAAAGGTGGACCAGCTTGCCTACCTACAAATCACTCAAGAAGATAAGCTCAAAAAACATGCTACTTTTTTGTGAAATTGAAAGCAGTGACATCTACAAACTGAAACATGCTTACAAAATCCTAACCGCTCTCCCCAATGAGCTCTATATGTTCCATTAATGTGCAGAATTAAATTGACAGTTGGTGACACCTGAAGAGAGAACAGAATCTGAGGAAACTATCTGACAGGACATGTATGTGTATGTGTAACTCAATCATAATGCTAAGCCATAGAAACCTCGAGGGGTGAAACTGGCCCATCCCAGCCACACAATCCTGCTCCCCAGATCTGCGTAAGGCAAATGTAAACAGAAACTAATATTATCTGCGTTATAAGAGAAAAGTAAGATAAACAACAAATGCAAACCACTAAATTACCCGCAGCTTTTGTCCTACGAACAACCTTCCGGCAGCTATTTGCTTTGACAATGGAACATCTAAAATGGCATTCACAGAATACCTACAAGGAAAAATCACTCTACATGATAAGGAGCCTTATACATTTTTTGCAATCAGACAGTATGTAACCCAAAATGTTTACCATCCATCAGTTAATTCAATTTTTACTGCTTCTCTGCTCTGAACCCCAGTTTCAAAAGTTGTCCCGCTTTCCAGCAGATAATCAGAGTGAATGCTAGAAATGCAGAGAATCATCATTGAAGAAGGTAATGCATCCCCTTCAAGAATTTTCTTGATAGTAGATCGGTGGCCATGATTTACTTCTCTTTCATACCTATGAACATGCCTTCATTAGTTTAATAGATCTATGAAGTGTTGTCTTGGAATCTTAGAGCAGTCACATACCTATATTTCAGTTCCTCGAGAACATTTGATGCAGTTAAAAATTTTCCACCACACCTAGCCGGATAACATCTCTCATAGCATGCCAGTTTCCAGACAATCCACTTGTAATGATTCATTACCCACCTAGAGAAATATGCAATTGAAATACAAAACTATGTCAACTTCGACCAAGTGTAAAACACTGCTTAGCTTAAGTGTAATGAGTTATGCAAATGAAGAGCAACAAGGTACACTATGAGAACCCAACTCCCCTCAATTATTACATCTAACCAGTAACCACAAAGGAGCTCTTAAACTCAAAACTCATTTCCATCTCATTCAGATAACATTTGAATATATCAACTTGCAATTACTTTCTGAAATGTTTCAACTAGCTCACTGACTTAACATTGGTTAGATTCCAAAAGCCAAAAACCATACAGCAAAGTTACTCCTTGATGGTTTCTACAGATAATTGAATCAAAAGTTCGGCATAAAAGAAGTTTATTTACTCTTTAGAAGCAAAATGCACGGAAGCTCCATGGTGAGCCAATACATGGACAAGAGCTTCTGCTCCAATACTATTATCACCATGTCCATCATGGAAAATGTACTTTTCAGCACTACCTGATGTCATCTGTCTGAACAGGCAGGGAAAACGCTGGAACAAAATTCATAGTGCACAAAATGTTGTCAGTGCCAAGAGAATCATATTATAGCAGAAATATACAAAATGCACTCACCACTTTCTTCTCTAATGGAAGCATCGTGAAAAATTCCTTCATGTACATCCTTGGATACTGAAATGGATATCTGCTAGACACCTTTCTTTTGCATCGAGAAACACCAGATGATAATTGAGACAAAACTGAAGATCAATAACTTGAATAAGTATGGCAACTAATAAAAATAAAAGCAATGTACTAAAAGTTCTTAGCCTATTCTTACGATTAGGAAAATTTCCAACATCCTTGTCGGAAGGGACAGGATAAAGCTTGGAACTACGAGGCTTTTTAAAGGGAGAAACAGTCACACGCAATCCTAGTCTCCTTTTTCCACTGGAAGGCCTGGCATTGTTTGTTTGAAATATGTTGCTGGTATTGGAAACATCAACCAATGGCCCACGGTGAGAACCCTCTTTTGAAGAAAAACCATTCAATGAAGAATGATACACTGTTGATTCCGGTGCTTGGTTGATGTCAGGCAAGAGTTTCTCTCTACTTTTCCAGCTGTAACCGTTTTCATCACCAACAGCATCGAATTTGGTGATTAAGTTATTCCCATTACCTTGAGAAAGAACCTCGGTTAGTCTAGAATCCCGCAAGGGGTATGTGAAACTCTTTTTCATACAACTGGTCTCCAATTTCACTTGTGGAGTAATAGTAGAATCACTGAAGGAAAAAATGGAATTGCCAGCATCCCCTTCTTTAAAGAAATCCCCCACATCGGGGTCACCGAGAAGGCTTCGGGCACGCTGCAGCGCATCATTGCTAATGGATATAGACCTTCCGCCTGCGGTGTGGAACTTCATCGGAGCTTGCTTAACTCCGGAACTCGTTACCAATTGAGGTGGTTGGGGACAATCAACAGTTTGTAGTAATGCTTTTGCTCTAATAAGACCATTTGGAGATACAGTAACGTTTTTTCCAGAACCTGTCTTAAAGAGAGAATTGGAAAGGCTGAAACTGTTATTATCTGTGGTACCTGGAGCGTGGTGAGTATGGAGAAGAAGATCGAACATGGAAGGAGGGGTAGGGGGAATGGGAGGGGGTAAGGGGGAAACATTGGAAGAGTTTTCAGTGCTTCGCCAGAAGTAATTGTTTTGGGCGTCGGAGAAAATGTGCCATGTACACATGTTTTGCTTTCTGGCCTCTCTTTGGATTGGGAAACTAATTAAGGGATTTTCGCCATGGCGGCAAAACTTCCGAGGGAATCCGAAAATCAATTTTAAGGGGCACCGTCACCTCTTTTTCTTTTTCTTTTTACTATAATCAATATTTTTAAATTTTAATACCATTCACCTCATCTATCTTTATTTAACTACTATAATCATTTTAAAGAAAAATAAATAAATAACATTTCCCTAATTTTTTTTGGTCTAACCTAATATATGTACTTTTAATCACAACGACAAATTATCTATTGACTTATACGTCATCTATAAGTGAGACAAGAGAATTAAACTCTCAATACTTAATTAAGGGAAAATAAACATATTTCATTCAACCACATATTTTACATTTAATTTATCATTATTTGAGATAACAAAGAGAATATGTATTTTTTTAGGATAATAGTTACCTAGCAAAGTTTTTATAGTATTAAGTATTGAACTGGTCTGATCCGGGATGGAACCAGCCACAATAGTCAACTACAAAGAGTGTCTTTACATCGGTACAGTGGGTATCCGGTATTGATATTTGATATCTCAATAAGAGATACCGGTCCTGAAGTCCTGGAGATCTTTCACACCGAGCTTTCACGTTGAAAGAGAGCGAAAGGTGGTGCCACCTGTGAAGATTCCCCGACGCTTAAGTCAGTAACAAGGATGAGGATTCAAGTTAGGAGAGCTCGAGTAATGAAACAATATATAGAGAATAATAACAACCTAACCTTTCTGCATATGAGAATTGACTATTTATAGCTGAGCATGGAGAGTGAATCGTCAGGTGTGGGTGGGGCCAGGGGACAAACAGCACACTGTACAGTGTACAGTGTACGATTCTGGCACACGACGAGGGAGGAGCCGCGTCTCCTGTGAACGTCCCCTTGCAATTGTACCCTGTACCTTTTGTCGAGTGACGAGGATGTTTTCCGGTGTGCGAGGTGTTAACCTGAACATATCGGTATAGGGAGAGCGCCTGATACGTTCTTGTCCTGGTACCGGTATCAAGAGCAGATCAGGTATTAACCTTGGGATCAACCTTTTCTTTTTGTATTTGGAAAGTGACGGAGTCAAAGGCCTGTATATTAGAAATTAGATACTTACAATAATCGACCTAGATAAGCCTAAAGAATCCTCATTAACTAACTTCCCTGGATAGTTGGGAGCATGCTTAAAGAAGGATAAATCATCTTGCAGTTCACAACTTAAATTGGTCATTGCATCAACCACTTTATTTGCTTTTCTAAATACATGTTTAAAACACACTTCTTTGAATTTTGTTACCAAGATTTTGATACTCTTCAGCAGTGCCAAACCATTAATGGTGCCATTCTTTTATCTTGTGATATAGTCGTGAAGTACTAGAGAATCAATTTGTATTTGAAGTTTTTAAGTTCTCTAGCTAATTTAGGGTATGTTTGGTTTATAATTAGGGAAACGAAGTTGGGAAAATGGATAAATTTAAGGGTTGATATTGATCTTTTACGTTGTTCGAGACAGTCAAAACTCCATTTGACCAACCAAGTTAGGTATCCAAACATACCTTTAATCCCTCTATAGAGACCCTATAATTCTGCTATGTAAGTTGTGGTTAGACCAAATATTTTTGCATAACCCGCAACCCGTTATCCCTTTCTACATTGAATGACTCAACCACAACGAATGATTGCTTTGCCCTATTTGCTAGTTCCATTCAAGTTGAGGCAGTGGAATCCTTCCATTGATGGCTCCCATTTGATGCCAATTCTTCTGTCCATTGCTTGTTCTTTGTTGAGCTTTTGGTAAGAAGAGGTATTATAGTGCATGCGGTCCATTAATACTTGTTTATTTGGTTTTTCAAGTTTTTCGTTTGGTTAACCGTCGGTGTAACCTGATTGAGATAACTGAGGTTTTGTAAACAAAGTTTAGAAAACTGGGGCTTTATAAAAGTGGTTGTATTTGAATGTTTACATTTTAAAAGTGGATTAGAAAGTAGTAATTGTGTTTAGTTAGAGAAAAAATTAGAAGAGTTGGATTGGGAAAATAATGGTTTATTAGAAAGTTACTAAAATTGGTATTACCAGTAAAGAATATATTTAAGCTGGAGAAGGTTGTACACAGTCTAAAATAATGTTAAATGGTGTATGATACTAGTGTAATTGATCTAAAGCTGGAGAAGGAACTACGATTAGTTTTTTTTTTTTGGATAATTGGAATGTGGACTATGAAATTGGGCTTTGTCGCTTATGAGTTTCTTAACCCAGATTCCTATACTTCATATATGGTAAACAAAAAGGTTTCAGTATATTTCTTCCAAAAAAAAAAAGGTTTCAGTATATGTAAAAGAATCATGAATCAAAACTTTACCAAAGCCACCAAGGATCATGAACCATGAAAAAGAAAATAAAGTTTAAACAAAAACTAGAAATGTAATCAGTAGAAGGGATATCACTCATAAAGTAAATTATTACACTTCATAAAATGTTTTTGAAACAAATTGAATGAATAAACTTTATTTTATTACATCGATCTCATTTAATGATTATCTAACAAAAGGATACATCAGTAGCCATTTAATGATTATACATTTACTGTACACAGCCAGGTTGAGTACAAAGCATTGAAAGCATGCGTGCCACTTTGATATATGATTGTTACAAAACGATTTTTACTAATATAATATAATCAATGTTAAACGAAAAATGGTTTGTACAAGTTAGGGAAGGGATATATATATATATATATTTGTAGATATATTAGCTAGCTAGCCCCAAATAATAATAAAGATAGTGATAATCATCACATTTGTACAAGAAAAAGAAATGATACTAGTGATGCAGAAAAAGTATATATGGGAATAAAAGAAAGGGTGATTGATATATACAGGTGGTGGATCAAAAAAAAATAAATAGGTAATTAGGTAGATTTTGGTCTATAGGGTTTGAGAATCTCAAAAGAACAAAGTAAAGTTTGATCGACGCACATGAAGGCACCAGCATTATTGAACTCTCCACAATAGTTGGGTGCTGAAAAGATGGTAACGAGTTGCCTATCTGCGAAGAACTGATAGCCATCTTCAACAACCTGGTGTGCCCTGCAAATAAGATCGAGATCGTGTTTCTTCAAGAATTCAGAAACCTTATCAGGTCCGAAAGTGTAGGAAACGCCTCTGTCATTCTCACCCCATCCTCTGATCTCGTTGTCGGGATCAGCCCAAAGGAGGTCACACAAGAGTCCCTGGTCTGGCACGTCAACCGGTCTTTCTATTGCTTTTATCTGATTCAAGCTCTCCATCTCAGGGGAAAGCCCTCCGTGCATGCACATTATCTTGTCGTCTATCACCGCTGCCACCGGCAAACAGTTGAAGCAATCTGTGAATATCTTCCATAGCCTAACACCGAATCTGCGTTTGCACTCGTCGTAGAACCCATATATTCTGTTTATAGACGCACACTCATGATTCCCTCTTAGAAGGAAGAAGTTTTCTGGGTATTTTATCTTGTACGATAGTAACAGGCATATTGTTTCTATGCTCTGTTTCCCTCTGTCCACATAGTCCCCAAGGAATAGGTAATTCGACTCCGGCGGAAACCCACCGTACTCGAACAATCGCAACAGATCTGGATATTGCCCGTGTATGTCCCCTGCATTAAGATGGATCATTATTATTAACTATGTTAATGTTATTTAATAAATTTAAGATTAATCAATTACCACAAACGTTAATGGGAGCTTCCAGTTCTAGTAGGTTAGGCTGGCCCAGGAATATTTCTTTCGCCGTCGCGCAAAGGTTGCGAATTTCTGACTCTGCCAGATGAATTCGTTTGCCCCTGCTCTTCCTTGCTTCCAAAAGCTTCCCTATCAACCCATCCAATCCTTCCATTCGATCTGATTTTATCCAAAAAGGATGTTTCTTTAAGTGAAACAAAGGAAACAAATATTCATGTGGGGTCTCCACCAAGCTGATTTTTGTTTTATCAATATGACTACTTTCTTTGATATGGCTCACAAGCTCACCAATGGAAAGGAGGAGAGGCACCCTTCTCTCGCTAAAATTAGAAACTACGATTCTCTTTCTTGGGGTTATTTTCTGTTGATAAATTTATTTTTGTACAATACATAGTTTTTAAATATAATTATAACAGAAAACATCTAAATAATATCTCATTTTTCTTTAACACTCTTTATCTATCTCTATTTCTTATTTTTTAAACATCCAATTTTATCATTTGCTTATTATATTTCTTCCCTTTCAACTTTTTTTTAAAATTTTTACTAACCCTTTTATCTATACAATAAGGCCACAAAGTTTTAGTTTTATGTGTCATTGTCAATATTGTGTTTGTCTATTTTTATATATTACACTAATTTAATAAGGATTTGAACAAAGAATTTTGTTGTAATTTTGTGCAGTCAATATATTTAATATCTCATATTGAACGGTGAAAATAGAGTGTCGCATACAAAGAAATTTCGATATTCAAATTAATACTAAATAAATCAATATTAGAATTTAAGTGTAGTTAATGAACATACCTTAATAAAATATTAATGCGTAATATTTATAGACTAACGAATGTTGTAAAAGATAAATAAAATTAATCCACAAATATTTTTTATACCTTTTTACATGTGTTTGACCGGTATGCCCCATATTTTTTTGGTTTTGGGTAACGGTATGCTCCATCATTTCTAATGACTCTTCTTCTTGACACTGGTTATGATTGGGTCGGGTCGAGAGGGCCTTGGTGGGAGACGTGTGAGTTGGCTAACCTGACATTTTTTATTACTCGCTAGGAGGTCTCACGTTAAAAACAATCATCTTTGAGTGAGGATCATCCAAATTACTTTCTTTTTTTTTTTGCACTTTTTCTATCACTAGAAGACTGTCAAACAAATACTCTAATATCTTCAAGGGACACTTCACCA
This sequence comes from Clitoria ternatea, assembly GCA_037962975.1. Taxonomy (NCBI): domain Eukaryota; kingdom Viridiplantae; phylum Streptophyta; class Magnoliopsida; order Fabales; family Fabaceae; genus Clitoria; species Clitoria ternatea. Next base: position 168,727,988 of record CM075673.1, read on the forward strand.
TGACCTATAGTTCAGAAAATCTACTAATCTGGACTTAATGTGCTTCTTTGACTCTGACTAGGGATCTGATGATCACAAATCCACCTCAGGATACCATGTATTAGGCGACAATCTAGGTTCATGATCATCCAAAAATCAACATGTTGTTTCCAGAAGTTCCACAGAAGCACAATATAGAAGTTTGACTGCCATAACAACAAACTTAATGTGGATTAAATCTCTTCTTCATGAATTACACATTCTAGTCTCTTCTCCAAAATTTTATTGTGATAATCTCAGAGTCGCCCTTCTTGCTGCAAATCTAGTTCTCCATTCCAGGAGCAAACACTTTGAGCTCGATCTATACTTCATTCGTGATAAAGTCTTAAGCAAAGAAATATAAATCATTCACCTTTCTGCAACTTACCAAGTGGCTGATATCTTAACCAAACCAATTTCTTGTTCTAAATTCATCAACTTCAACCACAAACTCATGATTACCCCAAAAGAAAACATGAGTTTAAGGGGATCTTAAAGGAAAAGTCAGTTAGTTATAAGTCAATTAGTTATAAATCTGTAACAAATCTATCAGTTTATTTTGGGTTTGTTTAGTTTGTTGAGAGTCTCTTTCTCTTTAGGTCTATACCTCTTGTAAATACTCTCTCCCTTGTGTTGATTGTAAGAGGCTGCCTTATAGAAGGTATGAGAAGCTGTTATTGCGAAGGCTATCTAGTGTCTAGGGGCTGTGGTGTTTAGGTGGTGGTGGAAAAAGGAAAGTCAAGAAAATGCGGTGGTTGATGGTGGGGGAGTAGTTCACGGTCACTTTGTGGAGGAAGGAAGAGGATCTAATTGAGGTGTGCTTAAGGGGTTGTGTAAGAGAAGAAAAGGAAATCATGCTTTGAGTAATTAGTTACGGATGAGAATGGAGAAGGAAAAACAAATTGAATGTATAAAAAGTTAATTTATGAAATTCTTGACTATTAATTTGCATGGCTTGGTTTCCTTTTCTCAAGCCACGTACAAGCATTAGCTGGTAAGATAAATTGCCACCTGCTACTTGAGTAGTCAGCGGTAAGGGACAAAAACTGTGGCAACTAAGTTGCATGTGGTGACTGTAGGTGGTGCCACATATAAATATTTGGATAAATATATATTAACAGGTATCAGTCCTTCACTATTTGATTAGATTTAATATAAAAGAGTTAATATAAAAGTATACTTAGTAATATTATAAAGAAATTATTCATAGAAAATTTATGTGCGAATCTAAGAATTTTTCGGTTACTAAAAATTATATTCAAGACAAAAATTTAATTTAATGATCACTAATGATTAACTTAGGTTGAGTTGTCAAGACAATAGATCTGATTGAAGGATTAAGATAGGGGAGTGAGATAGAATGTGGGTCATATTTTGATCTGAAACATGCTCTTAATGTGAATTTCGAAATATCTATCTAGTTCAGACTCATCAAAATTAATTTTTCTAACGTGGTGAATTACTTACACGTGTATCTCGTTTCATTACCTAGCTAATTATATTTATTCATAATTACAATTATTTAATCAAATGGTTGTACTTAAGTGTTCTTGCAATTAATTAAATACCAAACTAATTATCCCTTACTAACTAGTTAATCCTTCCTAATCACCAAATTGATCTTAGAGGCTCATAAAAATTTCAATACTTTTTCATAAGGTCTTGATATTGAAGATAATATTATTTTTCTAGCTTAGCTTGTTGTATAACAATTGACAGCGTCTGCCACAATAAAATGTCAATTTAATATGACCGTTTGTAAAATTAAATATTAATCCCTAATATAATTTAGGATTAACACTTTAAGATAGTGTAGAGTTTTAGAATATTTATCGTAATTAAAATAATAATTTAATGTGAAGAAACATAATTGATAGGAGACAATAATTTCGATTGTCATTTAAGTATGTTTTCAATTATCTAATAGAATTGCTCGGTGCAAAAAAACTATACAAATTAGTAGTTAGTTCTCCAATAAAAATAGTGACTTATGGTAACGTTGATACTACCTTAAAAGACATATCAAACACGAACAAGGGTGTGACAAGTAGCCTCTGTACCAGCTTGATAGAAAACAGAGAAACATAGAGGTGTGATATCAACGCAACTGGAACTTATTCTTAAAACCAGAATGGATCGAAGGAATTGAAAGAGGGATGTGTGGGTAGGGGGTGGCTTGTATCACGAATTTTCTGAACCTGGGACAAACTCTATTCTTTCTAGTCTAGGAAATCAAAATTTTCTGTAAGAGCAAATCATGAAATCATCTAAAAGAATCAATTAAGGATGTTGTCATGTCAGATGTCTTGGTGCACACGCAAACATAACCATTTATTCATAACTTGTGAACAAGGACAGGTAGCAATTAGCAAGCATAAGCACCACCAATGAATAGTTCCAAAAGGGTGACGTTTCACTTATGAGGCACTAAATTGCTGGTAAAGTGCAAATGTCACAAAAGACATTTATTGATATATTCACACCCATCTGCTATATCTTTACATGAACAAAGGATCAAATAAAAATCAAACTCCTCCAGGTCCAGGTGGGTTCTAGCAGAGCTGCATGGACACTACACAGGGACCCAGGTATACATGGTACTATTTTTGTTTAACCTTTTTCCTTTGCTTAAAGTCTTTTATCATCAGATACTTCTTCACACGTATCTGATCTAGAATTTTATTTTATTTTAGGTAAGAGATTATAGAATTAGAAGAAACTTGTTGAGATTATTCCATGTACATTGATTTATAAGGCAAATGTTAAATCGATTTTTATTTAAGGTGTGATCAAGTAAGAATACACGTTAAATGATCATAAATAGAAAATTTTATTCAAAACGAATATTAAATCAAATTTTACCTAATTTCTTAGGCAGGTCCAATATAATTCTTTATACAAACTTTTCATTTTCGGATTGATGTCTTAAAAAATAAAAATTGTTTGCAAAAAAAAAAAAAACATATTAATGCACTTCTACCATGAGATGATGCCCGGTATGTATCTCGGATATAATTTCAAAATATATATATATATATATATATATATATATATATATATATATATATTAATTCTTTATCAAGGTTCCTAAAGAAGGACACTGGTTGGGAATAGCCATGTGTAATGATTTTCATATTATATTATGATTCTAAAGTTTGTTTAATTTGTGGAACCCACTTGATTTGAGCGTACCTTAGGAGCCAGGATTCACATTTTTGCTACTTTACTCCTACCCTTAACTTGCCCAAATGCCTATTCATTGCTTAGCAATAATAATGCAAGAAAACAGAATGGAACTTCTCTTGGCTTTAAAGCCATAGTAGTCACATGGGCACAACTTACACACTACTCTTCACTCTTTGATCCACAACTGTGTAAGAAATATTAGGATGATCACATATATAATGTGGTCCAAAACAGCATACACATCGTGATAACAAGCACTATGGAAACACACAAAAGATTTGGATTACATTTTATTTCCTTGCTCCTTTTTCTGACTCTCACTAAAAGTTTGAGCTCAACTGCATTTGATGGCAGTGAACTTGAAGATTGGGAAAGCGATGATATAGCATATTCTATCTTAAGTTATGGGTATGTAACTATGTAGTGTTGGAAAGTTTTCCCAACTTTGGTTGTTAATTCTTCAAGGCCATAATAAACTTCGACACTTAATCTGTTATGGTTTTTGTTTTATTGGTTCAAGGAGTGAAACGGGAGACGTGGAAGAAAATGAATGGCAAATGGTGGAAAAGAAAGGAAACCAATTTGTGGTGAACGACCAACCTTTCTATGTTAATGGATTCAACACTTACTGGTTGATGGTATTTGCTGCGGATGAGTCCACCAGAGGAAAGGTCACTGATGTGTTCAAACATGCATCCTCTGTGGGTATGTCAGTTTGTAGGACTTGGGCCTTCAATGATGGCCAATGGCGTGCCCTTCAGAAATCTCCATCAGTTTATGATGAACAATTATTCAAGGTAACTGCATGTTTAATTGGTTGGTGTACGTTGTACATGGTCCAGAAACTAAAAGCAGATATGATCTTGACTTCTCTAGTGTGATCAACTCTTTGTCACCAATATTATTGATTGGAGCACAATATAGAATGTTGTGGTATTTGATTTTTTTGAAATGGTGTTGGAATCACAGGCCTTGGATTTTGTGGTAAGTGAAGCAAAGAAATACAAAATCAGGCTCATATTATCACTGGTCAACAACTGGGAGGCGTATGGTGGCAAAGCACAGTACGTGAAGTGGGGCAATGCAGCTGGCCTTAACTTGACATCTGATGATGACTTCTTCTCAAATCCAACTCTCAGAAGCTACTACAAGGCTCATGTCAAGGCAAGTTTCTTCAAATATATCAAAAACTTGGATTTGGACATTGCAATTGAAGCATTTTTTTTATGTGCTGCAATGCTCAGCTACCTAAAAATCAACACATGCTGTTCTATATTTCTTATTCCTCTACACTAACTGGATTCCAGTACTATTTTTCACTGTTTGTAGACGGTGCTGAATAGAGTTAATACATTCACCAATATCACTTACAAGGAAGATCCAACCATTTTTGCTTGGGAACTAATGAATGAGCCTCGATGCAACTCAGACTCCACAGGTGATACCTTACAGGTTTGACCCTCCAGAACTTTTGCTTTCCACCAAACAAATCAAACGGTTCTGTGGACCTGTGTCTGTGTTAAAAAGATACACCACATAACACACACAGTCAGTAATATCATATAAAAAATCATTGAATTCCGTCAATCAGTTCTTTTCAGGATATCACATTGTGTGCTCAATTATGTTCTAGGATTGGATAAAAGAAATGGTGTTCTATGTAAAGAGCATTGATCCAAAACACCTAGTGGAGATTGGGCTAGAAGGATTTTATGGCCCCTCGACACCTCAAAGATTTCAGATCAACCCAAATTCATATGCTCAGCAGGTTGGAACTGATTTTATCAGGAACCACCAGGTTCTAGGGGTTGACTTCGCTTCTGTTCACATATATCCAGATTCTTGGTAAGTTTATTCATTGATGAACTCTTACTGCAGTATGTTGAATAACATAAACTGAACTTCTGCCAACCATTTATGCAAACCTTTAACGTTCATCTTATTATCATATTCATACACGAGTGAATACAAGTATTCTCTACGGTAAACTACTAGATTATATTAATATATTATGCCTGAAGTTTTTTTCTTTGCTTTTACCATTGGTCTAATTATCTGACATCCACACCTTTAGACATGAGTATGAGAATTTCTGACTAAGAATTAATTACCTTGTTGAAGGATTTCACAATCAATTGCCGATTCCCATATCCCATTTATAAAGTCATGGATGGAAGCCCACATAGAGGATGCTGAAAAGTATCTTGGAATGCCTGTTGTTTTTGCTGAGTTTGGTGTATCTGCAAAAGCTCCTGGCTACAATTCAACATATAGAGATGCCCTTATCAACACTGTGTACAAGACCGTCCTAAACTCTACAAAGAAAGGAGGGAGTGGGGCTGGAAGCCTTGTGTGGCAGCTCTTCCCTGACGGAACGGATTTCATGGATGATGGGTATGCAATAGTTCTCTCAAAATCACCTTCCACATCAAGCATGATATCCCTTCAATCCACAAGACTTGACCTCTTCAATTCCTTGTGTTCAAAGAAATGCCGTTGGGGTTGCAGGAAGAAATATGTGGTGGAAGAAGTACTTTATCACGATGAACTCTAACACAATATGTGGAAGTTTCCAACTAAGGTATGGTGGATACAAGAGTATTACCTTATTACCTTCAGTTTGAAAATGACACTACATGAAGAGTGGAGAGAGGAGATAAATGTAGGGATGCACCGTACCATTCTGTTTGTAATGAAGCCAATAGTTTTTACTTTGTATGTTCTGACATTTATGGTAAACTAAGCTAGTATTTTTTGTGTGAAGAATTACTCTTATTTTAATGATGAAAACTCTTTGAAAGCTTTAAGAAGCATGATTTGATACAAGAATACTACTCAAATGACAGAGCTATATGCATTTGAATATACATAACCCCATCTTGGATGTAAGAATAATACATAATCCATAAAAATGTCTAGTCATAGTGATAGATCTAACTTCCCCTTATATGAGAGCCTTAATGGAGCAACATAATGTCATCGTTCAAAGGTTTGAGACCATTGAAATTCGGAAAAGAAGAAAGCTTCATAGAAGGCATAGAAATAATAGAGATAAGAGTGAAGGTGAGGAAGAACAAGATAGGCCAAGGAGACATCATGGGCATCATGATGATGAAAGACTAAAGGAAGTTAAATTTGATGTACCTCCCTTTCTTGGGAAGAGTGATATTGAGGCTCATTTAGATTGGGAAATGAGAGTGGAACAATTGTTCAACTCTTTCAAAATTAAAGATGAGAAAAATGTAAGAATTGCTACTTAGCCTTTCAAAATTATATATTGGTTTGATGGACCCAAATATGTAAGGATAGTGGAAAGGATGCCTTAACTCCTATAGATGAATGGGATGACCTAAGGGCATTATTGAGAAAGAGATGTATGTCCTTTTATTATAGAGTAAGTTGTTGACAAAGCGCAATAGATTCACACAAGGCACAAAAAGTGTAGAAGATTACTACAAGGCCTTTGAAATTGCTATAACTAGGGCTAATGTAAAGAAAGATGAAGAAACTCTTATGCATTGATTTCTCCATGGTCTTAATAGGGACATAAGGAAAAAGGTTGAGCTTTAACCTCGTGTTGATATTGAGGAGCTCCCACCAATGCATTAGAGTGGAGAATTAAAATTATGAAAAGGGATCCTACAAAAGACGGGACTTCAAACTCTTTAAGCCCAAGTAGAGGGACAATGAGGATAAGGAAATATACACTTTCTCTCCTAGTTAAAATCCAAAGTTCACTTTAAGAGTAAAAATGATACTTCCTATAAACCTAAACCACCCAAAGAACCTTATTCCACCTTTCAACCTTCAGTTCTAAGACTAATTCCATTAAGTGCTTTAAGTGTTTAGGGAGACGTCACATAGCTTCTCAATGCCCCGCCAAAAACTCCATGATCTTAAAGGGGCAAGACCACTACTCGAGCCAAAAGGAATCTTCTTCATCTTTGAGTGGAGACTCCAGTAGCGAAAGCTATGAAGTGAACATGACATTGGTGGGAAAAGGAATCTTTTAATGGTTAGGAAGATCTTAGGTATTCATACCTCACACCTAGATGATTCCTAGAGGAATATCATCTTTAGAACTTGGTGTGAAGTGCTAGGAAAAGTTTGTTCACTCATTATTGATAGTGGTAATTGTGTCAATTATGCTAGTCATCATATGGTTAGTAAACTCAACCTTAAGACTAACCAACACCTCAAGTCATATAAGCTTTAATGACTAGATAAAGAAGGTGAGCTAGAAGTGAGTGAGCAAGTGAAGCTTAACTTTTTCATTAAGAACTATGAAGATGATGATGTAGGATAAAGATCTAGTCTTGGAGTGCCTTGATCTTCAAGCTTCACTTGCAATCAAAAGGAGAATTTCCACTTCACAAAAGTGCCTTGGACGAGAACATGTATATGGAAATTGGATGGTTTTTGGTTCTTAAAATGCATAAAAACTAGAGATAAATGGGAAATGATGGAAGAGGAGAGAATTAGAGGTGATAGACGTCACTTTAGAGAGAGATTAATCTTTAGTGTAGTTCACCACTTTGGAAATCGAAAAATAATAACAATGAGAGAGAAGCTCTAAGAGCTCTAAGATTCTAGAGAGAGAAATGATCTCACAATCTCTTGAAATTCAACAAATGAGTTAAGCTAAGTGAAAATGTGAAGAAAGGAAGCAATATGTAGGTTTCCCTTCCTTAGAGATAATTTTGGCCAAGCATAGGCCTTAGGAGGCACTACTTAAGGCCCAAAAATAAAAGAAGGCAATAAGGCCCAATAGTGGCCTAAAAAGAAGGAATTACAAGGCCAATAAATGGCCCAATAAGGAAACATGACCTGCAAGGCCAAACCTAACTAAATCTAACGGGCTTTAAGAAATGAAAATAAAATGAATCTAAGCTCAATGGGCTAAGCCCAATCCTTTGCAAAAATAATGGAGGCTCAATGGGTGTAGAAAGCATATCTCTCCAAGATGGTGCACATGAAGTGTAAGTAAATCTTAAGAGTTCCTCTATAGGCTTAGGCCATCTTGGGATCTAGCAATAAGGCCCATAAGCTTTGAGAGGTTCTCGTTAATCTTCTTAGCCCTTGACTTGATCATGGGACCATTAAGACTCTCCAATGTGTCATTTATCCTTTGAGTATCCTCTAAGCTAGTGAGGTCCTCATCATATAAGATCATTTATGTTGTTGTTCCCATGCAAACCACCTACATCTTGTTTTGTAGACTATGACGATATAATAAAAGAATTATATATAATAGTGCTAATGGCAAAAGGAAGTTTGTGATGAAACCTCTAACACTTCAACAAGTGAAAGAGGATCAACTACAAATGAAGCTAAGAGAAAATGTCAGTGAGGTGTGTGAGAAGAAAAAGCAGGGAAAGAAACATAGAAAAGATGCAAGTAAATTTAGTAGCCAAGTGGGTGAGAGTCATGAGTTACTTCTTACAAGAAAACCAATTAACTACATTGTTCAAAAAATTAACCAAGGTTATTCAAAATGAAAAAGATTTAAAATAGCATCTATATGAAGTGATCATGGGGGAGAGTTTCAAAATGTTGTTTTCAAAAACTATTGCGAAAAACATGGGATTGAGCATAATTTTTCAGTCCTAGGAACGCCTGTTCTTTACAAGATTGGCTTAAATCATGCTAAATGAAAATGATCTTTCAAAGCAATTTTGGGTTGATGATGCAAATGTATGTTTTATGATAAATCGGATCTGTTTCATATCACATCCTTTTCCTTGGGTAGAGTAGGCAACAGGAATAGCTTCTGAAGTACATGAGTCCATGGTGCCTTGAGTGATGACATGTTGCTCCTTCCTAAGTAATTCTCCGAGGCACACATCCAATGAGTAAAATGGATTACTATTCATTAGAGAGACATATCGTTTCAAACTTAGGTCGAAGTTTCATGAAGAATTGATCCCGCTTAATGACGTTATAAAATCCTTGAATGGAAGCCAACGAATCTTTTGGAACATCAGGATGTAGTATGATTGAGTGCTCAACCCACAAGGTTAAGAAACTAAAATAGTATTCCTAAACAAAAAAGATTAGCCTGGCTGTAATTGGCTATGTCAAGTTCTAGTTGAAAGTTCATGGCAGAATTGCTCTGATTGTAAATGCTCTTGAGGTAGTCCCACATATCTTTAGCAATACAAAATGAGCGCAGGTTATTAACCATGTGTGGCTCACTCCAAGAAATAATTTTAGCATCCTTTGTTTCCTATGCATCCAATTCAGCCTTCGCTGTGGTCCAGAAGAAGACCCGTCGATATGTTCCCATGTGCCGAACAAGAAAAACAAACTAAAGTACAAGTCACAAGCCCACACACCAAAGGTGTCGAACAGCAAAATATGAACGAGAACAAAGTCGACGAACAACCCAAGAGCAACAGAGGATCGGTTGCTGAACACTACTATTACAAGGAGACTCGTGATACCATGTCAAAAAAATCTGTTTAGATCATCTCATTGATTCTAATCTCCTCTGTATGTAGTACAAGTACAATTACTTGCATATTAAATCTATTGCCTAACTTATACACCTGAAATAGGAATCCTAATTATACACAATTTATAGGCTGATTCTATTTTTAATTGAGACAACATATAATAGGAAACAAAATAATAACCGATGAAAATTCCCTTATTAACATAAATTCTCTGGTTGACAATATATAGGTTTTGCATATAAATGTACACCGTAGCAATATTTCCTTCTGTAAGATTTAAAAGCCATCAAGATTATTGCACGAATGATGTTGTGTAGAAAATCTCCACCGGACTCAAACTTGGGGAGGAGAACTCTAACAGAGCAAAAAAAGATGAAACAAAATCTGTAAGGGATGGTTGACAATTCACAAGCTGAGGCAGGCTTGCTATCCACCTGATGGAAATAAATGCTTAGAAATATTATGTTATTACCTCAAAGTGCTTAAATCAAAATTAACAGGTAACAAAAGAACCAAAAAAAAATAGCAAACCATCCAGACATATTACTAATAACCCAAGGCCAACAGTAATCTTGCATCTTTGGCCAAGAGATTACCTTTTGCTTGTCCTAAAAAACTGAGTGCACTATTGCAAGTTGTTCAAATAGTAATTTTCTTTCATCCTATTTAATAAAGTCAACTAGAAAGCACAACTTTTATATTACATTTTGAATTATCTTGCTTAGTTCTTGTCAAGAAAGAAGCAAGATAACTCTAGACAGTAGATACATACTCAGAAGCCAGCATGAATAACAGAAGAGGAAAGAAGAACGTTCTATTTAAGCTTCACTGTATAAATCTGACAGATTAACCAGGGATTTGAAAAAACTTGAAAGAATGAGAAAATAGAACAACGTATACTCACATTGCAAAAGAGCTCACTTTCCACTTCTGCTTATTTTTGAAAGAACAGCAGCTGCCTGGTCACCACCCAGAAGAAAATAAGGATGTCTCAAGGCAGCAGCAGCAGATAAACGTCCTCTTCTTAGGGAACCTCTCTCTGATACAAGCTTTGTTGCTAAGTCCCACCCTCTACCATTTTCACTATCAAGAATTTGGAAGTCAGGCTTGATGCGAGTATTGTCTCGCCATTTTTTCAATTCATATCCGCAGTTTTTTATTTCCAAGTTGAAATTCTTCAAAGCAGCAGGAGACCTTAATGTTGGTATTGCTATTTGCAGGAGTACAATCCCAGCCGAATACATATCAAACAGGTCAGGGCTGTTTAACTGCAATAATAATCACATAATTCCACTTTAGCACTTTCTGAGCAAAATGGAAATGTATGGAACAGACAGAGGACAGTGGTTAATTCACTCAGTATATAATTAACACATTAACTAGGAGTTTTTAAATTAAAGTAATTTACAGAATTTCTGTTGCCTGTGAATGGATCTTAATATATTGCTTTGACTAATTTGATAAAATTGTTGACCTGGTATTATATTTTTCTCTAAATCTGATAACACCACCAAAGAACCCTAATTTTGATGACAAGAATAGGGTATAAAGTAGTAAAACCTGCCATAGGATTGGTGAAAGGAAAGCAGCAATGGGCTCGGGTGGAGGACTTGGTGTCTCTTCTGGGAGTACATATAACTCTGGAGGGCAGTAGTCAGGATCCAAAAGGGTGCGGTTGGGAACATAATTCTTTCCAATCCGCAGGTCTGTTGCAGCACCAAAATCAATGAGTTTAATCTGCCCTTGTTTAGTAACCACTAGGTTTGCTGGCTTTACATCCCTGTGAACAATTCCTGTATTGTGAATTTTCCTAAGAGACGTAATGATTTGGCGCATTATTTGCTTGATGATCAACGCATTTCGTTTAGAAGAGCCTACACCTTGCAAAACACGTCCAAACATAACAGATTCTAAGTTCAAAGGGAAGTTGCGATCTTTCATGTAATCAGCAAGAGTACGATCTCCCTGAAACACAGACAAGGACAACAACCCTCCAGTTAATGCAAGCAAATGAAGGAACAAACTAGACTTGATGACAAATTTAATTTATATTTTTCAAGATGACATTTAACCCCACCCAAACAAAAATATTTATAAAACTCCCAACGGTTAAATAGTGCATGATTAGGTAATCTAAGGCTATTGTTCATGCAACAGAAATATCAGCAAGAGCACCTCAAACTTCCAAACAAGCCATTTTCCACCTTTTGTGAATTGTGAATTTGTTTTGTCAGCTACAAAACTTCCAAGGAACTCGGCACATGTTTCAGGTGCTGCTCTAGACAGCCTGTAATTGAACCACTCCTCAAAATCACCAAATTCTTCAGCCCCTCGGATTCCAACTTTAACCTGTGCGTTCCATTTGTCAGCATCAGATTCTCTCTATAGGCTTTATAATCAAAAACACAAAATGGATATTTAGTAAATCAAGTGCTAGACAATTTATCATACAAGTCAGGCACAAATATTCAGTTTACTATCCAAATTCCAAAAAGAATTGGGGGTTCAACTTACAATATTTGAGCATTCATATTTGTATATTCACTTATCATAAAGTAAGAATTTATAGGAAACGGATCAGAATTCCTCCAAAGGCAATGTAACTTGACAATACATTGAGGTTTGTCAATCACTAGCTCTCCCAAAAGCCTAAGCTGTTAGTTTTTTTTTTTTAGGATCAACCTTAAACTTTTAGGTGAATGAAGGCAATGGTATTTTTCATAAGGAGTCCATGTCATGAGCTGAAATTCAATTTTCATTTAGAAGAATAGGGGTAACAAAGGAAAATGTAGGGATTGGGATCTTATTGAATGCACAATATACCAGCAAAAATGGAAAATCTCCACAGCACCTTTCTTCTCTCCTTTCTTACCCAACCACCTTTAAATTAAGTAGAGAAAACATGATCAAGGGTTGCAAGAGACAAGGCCCACTTCAGTGATCTCTACACCTTAAGGAGATTAGTGTTTGACTTTCGGTTAGAGGACACTTTTGGGTTCACCAAAGAGAAAAAAGATAAAAATCAGGACACTAAAGGCAAGGTTTTTCCATATATCCACATCAATTCAATGCATGCAACAATTGATTTGTTCTGTTTTATATCTAACAAGGTGGAACTATTGTTAGTATTTGAATTGAGAACAGATTTGACCTAGCTCAACCCCAAAGGCTAACTCGAGTTATAGGATTATTAGAAAGGGTATTTTGGACAGTATTGTAGACATCCAATTGATGCAGAATCTCTTAACAACTGAATGACTACACTGTTGTGCTCACTGCTCAGGCTGGCGGATTAGAACAGTCATATACCATCCATCGATCAAATCTAAAGATCAAAACCAGGAAATCAAGACAACGTTTCTCCACGACCTCCCTGAATTAGTTCAATGCAGGCAAATGATTGAACAGACTAACAAAATCTTCTTTCCCATGTAACACAATAACCTAGTCCACTGCTGCAGTATAGGCTACTAAGACAAAAGCTGGTTTCTGGTATAGCTGATGATTAGTATCACAATATGATCGTATCTTACTACTCAATTTAACAGTTTGCACATTTGCACTTGTTACCCAACCAAGAAATGCAGCACAAAACATTTAAACAACCATCAGGTACTGGTAGGTGAGAAAAAAGTTTAAATACAAAAACAAACAAACAAACACCAACATCTTTGTTCTAACTTCTAAGAACGCCCCCTTGGATAAGTGAAAAATCTAAAGGGTACCTTTTTAAGAATGACTTTATCCTTGGATTTGACATCCAACTGTGTTGCCTTGCCTCTTCCCCTTTTCTGCACCCACTCTTCCACATCCACATTCACATTCTTTGGGACCAAAACACCCGAATAGACCACACCAAATGAGCCTTCACCAAGCTTATCTCCAATCACAAAATCACTCCTTTTCAAGTTTCTCCTTCCAGATAAATTGTCGAAACCCAGTTGAAGAGGAGCCAGAAGGTAGGCATCAATGGCACCAACAAGAACACCTGGCCTTGCAGTTAAGTAAATCCATGTCAACCCACCAAACATGACATACCCCCACCTCTGCATGTCTGTTAAGCTTTCAGTAACTCTCAGAAACTGCATTAGTCCTGGAAACTGGTCCAAACTAACAACACTGCTCTCCAACAACCCTTGATCAAAGAATGCATTGCACTTTACAGAGTTGATCTTCAAACGGTGGTTGGTTAAGAAAGAAGCATTGTTTGAGGTGGTGGTGGGTCTTGAGGGAGAGAAGCAAATTGCCAGTTGGTTATGTTGAAGTGTGGAAGTAGCAGTTGGAGGGAGCAGAGAAGCCATCACGTTCATTCCAAAGCCGAACAAATGCTTAGAGATTCTGCTCAGTCACACAACTCCAACTTTGGTTCTAGTTTCTCAGAAACTAAGATTACTGTCATCAGAGGTAGTTGTTTTGCCACTTGTTCCTCTTCAATTTATCCACGCTTCTTTGTTTTCTTGGTCCAAAACTAAGGCCTCATCCATTAAACATAAAATCCTTTAAAAAAAACTGTTAAGAGTGTTTGTATGGGAATATCTTTATTTTATGTATTCATTTTATTGATTTCAAGGACAGAATCATTTTTTATAAAAACAACGATTATAAGTAAAATCTGATTATAAAAAATTATTTATTTTTATTATACACTCATTCTTTTTCTTATTTTATATTTTGTATTTTTCAATTTCATTATTCTTTTATAGCTATTTTAGTAATTTTAAATTTTAAAAATATTTTTTTAACACAATAAAAAAATAAATTATTTAAATAATCTCATTTTCATATTAAAATAAATATTTATTAAAATAAAATATTTTTATACATTTACCAAACACATTTTAAGATACTCTTTTTCTACCATTATTAATAAGTTCACGTGTTTTGTTTATATTTATTAAGGTCACGTTTGAAAATGTTTTTACCTTTCTGTTTTTCAAAACTATTTTATAGAATGAGTGTTAAAAATAGTTTCTCAAAATAAAAGAAAAGAAATTTTTGATAGAGTTATTCTAAAAGATAGTTCTAAAAATTTATAAATAAATAACACATTCAAACTGTCGTTACGGTTACCCTGCTAATAATATGACTACAGTAATATTATACATTTTGGTTAAAAATATAATATTTTAATGTAGCGGAAAGAGGTTGTAAGAAAGGAGAAGAAAGGCGAAATTTCAGGTGAAAACCACGGGGAAGGGTTTAGCAAATGCAGATTGCAGAGATTGCAGTAGGTGGGATTGGGAATAGAAGAAGAGACTAGTGAAGACATTGGTGGTTCTCCGCCCCTTTCTCTCATTGGTGCAGTTTAATTTATTATTATTATTATTATTATTTTCTCCCAGTTTTTTTCTTGTATTATTATTATTCCCATTCTACATGCATGCCATTTCCATCTCATGGTTGTTCCCTTTCCTCCTCTCCTGAATTTGGCTTCCTTCCACTTCCACGTCAGGTTTGCTTCTTTTTTTTTTTTTTCCTAATTATTTTCTATTTTTCGCTTCCACATTATAATTCAATTTCAACAGGGGGAGGGGGAGGGGAATGATGCTGCTGGATGCAATGAGGACGACTTCATTCAAAACCCATTGTTATTATTATTTATGATATTATTATACATGTGTGAATGTAAAGATTGGGGGAAGTGAACAAAGTTTCCATCCACGTTGGGGGGTCGTGGAGGAATGCCATGGAACAAGTTAACGTTCCCCCCTTTGAAATTAGAGGAGCAAGGAAGAGCGTCCAATTTGATGATAATAACCTTCTTTTGCACGAGGACAATGCCAGGCTCATCTATGTTAACGATCCTATCAAAACCAATCAAAACTATGACTTCACCGGCAATAACATCCAAACCAGCAAATACACTCTTCTCACCTTCTTGCCCAAGAATCTCTTCATTCAGTTTCACCGGGTCGCTTACCTCTATTTCCTTGCCATTGCCGCCCTCAATCAGCTCCCTCCCCTCGCCGTTTTCGGCCGCACCGTCTCCCTCTTCCCCCTTCTGTTCGTCTTCTGCGTCACCGCCGTCAAGGATGCCTACGAGGATTGGCGCAGGCACCGCTCCGATCGCAACGAGAACAACCGAGAGTGTCTGGTTCTTCAATCTTCCCGGTTCCGGGCCAAGAGATGGAATAGAATTCAGGCTGGCGAAGTCGTTAAAACCTTTGCCGACGAGATGATTCCTGCTGACATGGTCTTGCTGGGGACCAGTGATCAGAGCGGGATTGCCTATATCCTGACCATGAATTTGGATGGGGAGTCAAATTTGAAGACCAGATATGCCAGGCAGGAAACCACTTCCGTGGTGTTGCCGGAGGCTTGTGATGTCTCCGGAGTTATTAGATGTGAGCAGCCTAATAGGAATATTTATGAGTTCACGGCCAACATGGAGTTTAATGGCCAGAGGTTCCCCCTTAGCCAGTCAAACATTGTGCTGCGTGGTTGCGTGCTGAAGAACACGGATTGGATAATTGGTGTCGTTGTTTATGCAGGACAGGAAACAAAAGCAATGATGAACAGTACCACCTCCCCTTCCAAGAGAAGCAGGCTGGAAGGTTACATGAATAGAGAAACCTTTTGGCTGTCGGTTTTCCTTTTTGTCATGTGTGCAGTTGTGGCCCTTGGGATGGGTCTCTGGCTTGTACACCACAAGGATCAGCTCAATACCTTGCCTTACTACAGAAAAATATACTTCAACAATGGGCCAAATAATGGAAAGAAATACAGGTATTATGGGATACCGATGGAGACATTCTTCTCCTTTTTGAGTTCTATTATTGTGTTTCAGATAATGATACCGATATCTCTCTACATCACAATGGAGTTGGTTCGTTTGGGTCAGTCATACTTCATGATTGAAGACAGGGATATGTATGATGTTAACTCTGGATCAAGGTTCCAGTGTAGATCATTCAATATAAATGAAGATTTGGGTCAGATACGCTATGTGTTTTCAGACAAGACAGGAACACTAACAGAAAACAAAATGGAGTTTCAGAGAGCTAGTGTACATGGAAAGAAGTATGGGAGCTCCGTGCTTATGGCTGATAACATTACAGGTAATTTTTATTTATTTATTTGGGCTTCCCTTTGAGATCATTATGTAATTCCAGACTGCTTAAAGATGTGGTACAGTGCCATTATCTCTTCATGCTAATATACTTTGAAATCCATGGAAAGGCCAGCATGTGTGTATATCAGGGGTAATTTTTCAAAATTACCCTTAAGATCATTGGAAATACCATTTTTTTCTCACTCATTCTCTATCCACTACTTCTCTCTCCATCATAGTTAATTATTTGTATTCTATATGAAAATCCAAAGTTCATAAGAAAGGAAATTAATCTTTGTGTCAACCAATTATAATAGGAGAGAAAAATATTTTAAGCAATGTAATTCATTTATTATCTTTTTAAACTCCACTAAGAGCTACTTATTTAATAGGGGTATTTTAGTCTAAAAATAATTAATGACATAGAAATTTGAAAGAAGGTCTTATATTAAGGGACCAAAAAAATTCTCAAAAGGGTCTTATATTTAGGGATGAAGGTAGTATTAATATTTTTGGTTTATGATAATGAGTGTCTCATAGGACAATTTGAAAAGAATTGATGCCCCTATAATATACACCATGGTATCCCAGTAACTGATCTTATCTAAGGCTGTCATTTTCTATTAAGTTACTTAAATCAATCCTGGGTTTGACCTATTAATTTTATATTGTTTATATGTAAAGCTGTGTAGTTTTTGTATGTAGGAAGAACCTTGTTTTAATCTCAAAAAAGTTTCTGCTTCATAGTCTTAGACTTGTCTGATGAAGAAATATTCTTCCACCTCAATAAATTTTCCATAATCAACTGTTTGATTAAGTTGTATGTCTTGATCTGAGTCATTGGCTACATAAGGTCTCATCACAAGCCATCTATAAGCTTATGATGCATTAAAAAATTTGCTGATGCATTTGTATCGCAAAACAATTTTGTGATGTTTTGCAACAGCAGCAGCCGTTAGTGGTAAACGAAGATGGAAGCTCAAATCAGAAATTGCTGTTGACTCTGAATTAATGGCATTGTTGCAGAACGACTCAAATGGTGATGAAAGAATTTCAGCTCATGAGTTTTTCCTTACATTGGCTGCTTGTAATACTGTGATCCCTATTATTAGTGGCAGTGGATTTTCCAGTTGTGGAGAAGAAGAATCAAAAGAAGGTGTAGAATCTATTGCTTACCAGGGAGAATCCCCTGATGAACAAGCTCTAGTTTCTGCAGCCTCTGCATATGGATTTACTCTATTTGAGCGAACATCTGGACATCTTGTTATTGACGTCAATGGTGATAATCTCAGGTAAATAGTGACTTCCTTTCTGTGGGAAACTACACGTTTTATATAATGTCGAGCTTATTATATAATGAATTATATCTACACGGCATATATCCAAGTTTCGTCGTTTACTTTTGGTGTAGCTTATGTACATATATCTAGGTTATTGAGTAAGTTAATCATTTCTGTGTGCATTATAGGTTGGATGTATTGGGCCTGCATGAGTTTGATAGTGTGCGAAAGAGGATGTCCGTTGTTATCCGGTTTCCTAACAATGTTGTAAAGGTGTTGGTTAAAGGTGCTGATACTTCAATGCTTGGCATTTTAGCAAATGACAATCCAAGCAACAATGTCATACGACATGAAACTCAGAGTCATTTGAGTGAATATTCTTTGCAAGGTTTACGAACTCTTGTACTTGCCTCCAGGGAACTCTCAGATGTTGAACTTGTGGAGTGGCAAAGCATGTATGAAGATGCAAGCACTTCGTTGACTGATCGAGCTGCAAAACTACGTCAAACAGCGGCTCTTATAGAATGCAACCTAAAGCTACTTGGTGCAACTGGAATTGAAGACAAGCTGCAAGAGGGTGTACCAGAAGCCATTGAATCCCTGCGGCAAGCTGGAATCAAGGTCTGGGTTCTTACTGGCGATAAGCAAGAGACTGCAATTTCAATTGGTCTTTCCTGTAAACTTCTGAGTGCAGATATGCAGCAGATAATTATCAACTGCACTTCAGAGGCTGATTGCAGAAATCTCTTGGCTGATGCTAAAGTGAAATATGGTGTGCGATCTTCAAGTAGAGGACTTCAGAATCTGAAGCACAAATCTGATGTTAGACATGTTGACCCTGATATTCCCAATGATACAAAGTCAATGAACAGGACCAAGCGGAATCCAGGAAAGGAAGAAGGAACTACTGCTCCATTGGCACTGATAATCGATGGAACCAGTTTGGTTTATATTTTGGAGAAAGAACTGGAGTCAGAGGCAAGTTTATCCTTCGATCCTTCCTCATTGAAATTTTTGTTTGGATGTTTTTTAACATTGGAACCCTTAAGCTTAAGTTATGTTAGTTGCATATGCAACTGTTAGATTGGAATTGATAAACTCAACTTCATGGAAAATATTTGCCATTTTCCCTTTTCCTTTCAACAGCTTTTCGACCTTGCAACTTCCTGTAGGGTTGTGCTATGCTGCCGTGTTGCACCCTTGCAGAAAGCAGGAATTGTTGATCTAATAAAAAGCCACACAGATGATCTGACATTAGCTATAGGTGATGGTAAGTTTTTATATTGATATTGTAGACCATACTTTACATCCCTTGCATCTGCACCAAGTTGGGGTGGCTGGGTGCTGGTGGATAATGGTTTTGGAAATAAGTTGAGATCAACTAAACTCTTCTGCATGTAGTTAGTATTATCGGATGCACTTTTCTATTAAGATTATTCAGTAATAAACTTATTATCTCTGCTGTATATTTTAAATAATTTGGACAGGGGCAAATGATGTGTCAATGATCCAAATGGCAGATGTTGGTGTTGGAATCTGTGGGCAGGAGGGGCGCCAAGCAGTGATGGCATCAGATTTTTCTATGGGACAATTTCAGTTCTTGAAAAGATTACTTCTGGTTCATGGGCACTGGAATTATCAGCGCATTGGCTATTTAGTGCTGTATAATTTCTACCGCAATGCTGTCTTTGTATTGATGCTATTCTGGTAAGTACAGTTTTCTTTTCATACTGCTGGGTGACTTCTGCTTATTTGTATGATATCAATTGGTCTTTCTTATTAACTTTTTAATTTGATTAATTTGATGCTTTCCAGTACTGTGAATCTGTTTTGCCACCTGATCTTTCAGACCTTTTGGCATAAACATGAACTTGGGAACTGGGAGTTTCACTATTTTTGCCAATGCATAGGTTTTGGACTGAGATCACTGAAAAAAATGATTTTATCCATATTCGGATGTTAACTTTTGTCTATAAAATTATCCTTTTAGAATAATCTCATCTTCCAGCTGTATGCTATCTTTGTTCAAATTTGTAATGTCATGGGGTGCATCATTAATTCTTGGGCTCAGTGATGTGAATCACTTGATTTAAATCATAGTTGAGAGTTGAGACTTTATAAAAGTTCATTGATTCTAATGCAGTGTCTACCTTGTTGATAGGTATATATTATGCACTGCTTTTTCTACAACTTCTGCATTGACAGATTGGAGCAGTGTATTTTATTCTGTGATATACACATCTATCCCGACTGTCGTTGTTGGTGTTCTGGACAAAGACCTGGGTCATGGGACACTGTTGCAATATCCAAAACTTTATGGTACAGGTCACCGGCATGAGGCTTACAATATGAAATTATTTTGGATCACAATGATTGACACCCTATGGCAGAGCCTTGTTCTTTTCTATATTCCCCTATTCACCTATAGGGACAGCACAATTGATATATGGAGCATGGGCAGTTTATGGACAATTTCAGTTGTTATTCTTGTAAATGTACACCTGGCTATGGACGTTAACCATTGGGTATTAATTATTCATGTTGCTGTATGGGGATCAATAATCATTACATATGGCTGCTTGGTGGTTTTAGATTCCATACCTGTCTTTCCCAATTACTGGTTAGTCACATTTGTTGTCCTAGGAGTTTGTGGTATTATAGATTTTGAAGCGTTGTAGGATATACAGCTAATATGCTTCCTATTATTTCAGGACCATTTATCATCTGGCAATGACCCCTACATATTGGATAACAATTTTTCTTATAACAACTGTGGCGTTACTCCCTCGCTTTTGTTGCAAAGCTTTTCATCACATCTTTCTTCCTTCAGATATCCAGATAGCTAGAGAAGCTGAGACAATGAGAAAACATGATTTGCAATCAAGGAAACCAGTTTCCAATTAACTTAAGTTATTGTCTTGTAGAAACTACAGAAATCTCATTGGAAAGGCTTCCATTGCATTTCTCCATCATCATCATCACCACATAGCATTCTTTAGGAAGTCAGCTATTAAAGTGACCAGGTAAACATATGCTTTCTCTCTCAAGTTTAGTCTTAACATATCTTGAATGCTATTCATTTTAGTTGTCTAATGATATTTTGTGTAAGCTAGTTTCACTGAACTTGGTGGTTGTTGAAAGCTGAGAGTAACTTTAATAATTTAAAATTTGTATTGCTAATGGTCCGAAAGCTATCTTGAATGAGTAATCAGAGACCGTTCGATTCAATGGTTTATGACAACTCTTTCTTCTCATGTAGTAATATTCATGCTGCTACTTGTATAGGTTTATAGAATTTAGAAGTCCCCTAAGGCCCTGGTTGACAGATTGTAATTCTACATTTCTATTAGCAGAGATATTGGTCCTTGTTTCTGAAGCACCGATTTGCTATTTTCCATTTCGTGTCGACATGGATGCGTTGCAATATGCGGCTCATATGTATCCTATCAGGGTTGAAATTGATTTAAAAAATAAAAAATATATCGATATGCTTCCTGGAAAACGTTACAATACGCAGGTTTTCAAAAGTCCTCCACCGATACATCTTGATAAGGCAAGAGCAGACTCTTTAATTATCAAAATATATACTTCTCTTCAATCTGCATGCTTCATCTGCAGATGACTCACTACTGAATTTTCTGACGCTTAGTCTTTGGCGTTCAAGGCACTATGTCTACAAAGAACGGTAAGCACCTGTGTGGCATCTATTAGAAAATAGGGGTCTAACTCAATCCAAAAGCTAGCTCATGAATTAAGGTTTGCCTCAAGACTTATAAGATGTATATTGGCCATATTCACAGCCGATGTGAGACTTATCAACATCTTAACAGCATCCACAGAGCTTGACACTTGGGGTACTTTTGTACATATCATTTTTGGTGAACCCTTTAGTACATATTATAATATACAGAATAATAATATAGCCTATAATATAGAGAATAAAGACCTGTTTCTTTTGGTACTCTTTGAATAATTTTTTATTTAATATTTGATAGATTAAAATCCAATTCTCTTTAGTTTTCAGCCTTTGACAGTCAAAAAACTATTTACTTTGTTTTTTTTGCTGAACTACCATTTCTAGGCAATGAACAATAATTTGTAATTTTTATTTTTATTTTATTTGGATTTTAAAAGAAATTGCTTTGGAATTTCTATTTTATATACAATGATGTCCAAGACTTTTATTCTGAATTTGGAATTTTATTATGAATTTTATAGCCGTTCATAAATATATCTCAAACATATCGTATCATATATTTTCTAAGAATAAGTGTATCGATGTATTTGATGTGTGTCGTATCTGTGCATTATAGGTCCTTGTGTTCCATGGAGATTGGTTCCTATAGAATAATTTCTACTTAATAAGGTATTGGTCCAAGATTAAGGGCCCGTTTGGTGGGCAAAATAAGAATAGGATAAACATAGGATAAGAGCCATTGTTGCATGCTGGAACTCAACCTAACTCTTTCAACTGGCACAATGAGACACTTAGATTTTGGGCAACAGCCAGAGGAGTCATTTTATATAATTCTTTTGGGAGTTGGGTTCATAGATTCTCCACAAAAATGGTGAATATATTTTGATTGTCTTCCTCCAAAAGGCATCTTTGAAAGTTTTCAACTGCTAAATTTCTGAATGGGAATGAATGTCATTGGTAGCAAGCAACAATGGATTCCTTCTTGGAATATGATGAGGTTTTGTAAATTTGGTAAGAATAAATCCAGCCTGGGTTGGTGTCTGTTGGCCATTTATCTATAGGAATTTGAATTCTCCACATCCTAGAAAACGCGAACTTGGCAGTTTGGGTTGTTTGACAACATAAACCCTGAATTTGTGCTCTACTTGTGCTTATTTTTCTTTACATTAAATGGTCCTGGGTTTAGCGTACAGTCAAGGAAAACATTGTTGTTTCTTAACAGCAAAAATATTGTTAAAGGGCCCCCGGACCCAAAAAACAAACAGTTGCCAAGATAAATCTAGGTGATCAAACGCTTATATCCTACATACATGCAACCCTCCAAACAGTTAGCCTGCTAAATAGAATGTTCCCCTACATGTATGCAGTTTATGTTTATAACTGGTAAATGAATCGACAGATTACCATTGTATGTCACAAATTTGACTGGTCTGTATGTTATGTTTCACAGAGAGTAACTTTTATGGTCATTATACCAGTATACAATATATCTATATATGAAAAATATTGAACGCGTGCTTCTTTTTCATTAATAAAATAAGCTTTCCCTTTTCCAGTGTTCAGATCCATTTGTTCTTGGCCCTAATCTTTCGTGGTATTAATTCTTCAGGTGAATAGCAGCAGCAGCAATGTAAAACAGATGTTTGCATCCAACATAGTAACCAAGAACATCATGGGGAATAACATTTACACTTTTAAGAGAGTTAGAGAGGTATCTGAGCTATTAGTTGTGTGGCATTGGCCGCATGATTATGATGCACTGGTCTTGAGAGTTGCTTGTTTGAGAGATTGGTTACAGAGTAGACAGATGTACAATACTTCTGCAAAAATCTGGCTTGTATTATATTATCCCCTTTTAAAAATTAAGCAAAGAAAACAAGATCATTATCTCAAGAAAGGATAAAATAAAGGAACGTAATTTTCACAATCCATGTTGCACATCTGTCCAGTTTATACTCAATCAAACAGCCAACCCTGCAAAGATGCAATTTTTAAGGGCAAAGGTAACTGAGGTATTAGAAGTGAACTAGTTCAATGGAAGAAGTCTTGATTGGCTCATTAAACGATTTTGGAACTCATTCACATGATGAAGCTACACAGAGTATCCCGGGCTTTGTTTCGACCCATTGGCCCCTCCTCTTTTTTTGATTGGCCACTCCTGTGAGGTCCGTCTACAGATTCGACTAGTTTAAAGAAAGTTGGATGGTTTAACAAAAAAAAAGTTAGATGGTTCGCCAAAAAAAAAAAAGAAAGTTGGATGGAACATGAACAAGATAGACAAATGAAAAAAAGCTCTCTTTTTTTGGGAAGAGGTACTACTCTATTAAGGAGTCCGTGATAGAGGCTACCAATAGAGATCATCTACTCCTTTGTTCTGGGAGTTTTAAGTTAGTTTCTTGGCTGTTTTCCTTTTTCTCTTCTTTCTTTTTTTGGCTCTTGTATTTGTGTCCTTGACTCCCTTCCTTAGTATTTTCTCCTTTTCATTCCTCTTAGTTGTGTCGTCCCCTTCCTTTTATCTTTGTTCTGTTGCTGGATGACATTATGAATGAATCTAGAGAAAAGATTGTGCAACATATTAACAAAACAGGGCTTTGGGAGGAATCCATAGCGGAACTTGAGTTCAATAAACAATAGATTAAAGAACTTTATGAGAATACCCTGTTTAGAAAACTTATTACTACAAAAATGGTGAACTTCACTTTTATTTGGAAAACTTTGGAGGCCTCTTGGCAGAACTATGAAGCTTTTCAAATTACAGTGATGGGAAAGAACACCATAATGATAAAATGAGAGCATAATGGAATGGCTACTATGATCCTAGATTGGAGTTCTTGGCATATTATGGGCCATCTTTTAAGCCTTCAGAAATATAAAACCCAACAGGCTTTGAGCAAGGTGGATTTCTTTAAGGTTCCTTTTTTGGTTCAAATAACATACATCACCTCCTTTATGCTTAAGGAAGGTCCTTGCTTAAGATAAGTGTTGTATTCCACCATTCTAGGGCTTCGATCCTCTCGTTATTGTCGCACCTTGGTTAGGGTATTCTTCTCTTCAGAGTGATTACCCTAGGCAAGTTGAGAAAGTTTGGATAGTGACACACCGCAAGAGTACGGGTTGTCGCGTAATATAAAAAATATCGTCTCCACAGGACCGTGTTCTCAAGTACTCAATAAAGATCCTATTTATCTAAGGCTAGAATAAAGATTTTGTGTAAAAGAATTTAAAACAGAGTAACTAAAAATAGAAAATCAAAAGTTCTGCAGGGATGAAATCAATTAAAACGTATCTTGAGATTTTCAGGTAATGAATTGCTTCGTAATGATGTTTAAGGATTTTACTTTATCTTTTACTCAAGTTAACCAAGACCAACTTCCTAAGGTTCTAACTTTCCATTTTTCAGAGTTTCGTTAGATTACTCAGAAATCAAACAAATCGTCATTTAAATTGAAAAGAGTTATAAAGAACAATGGAATCTTAAGGCAAGACAACAATTAAAAAGGTTCACTTTTCAGTCCCTCCCAAGTTTAATTATTATGAAAAACTCTATTCCTCAAAAGATTAAATAAAGTTCACTTTTCAGTCACTCATAGTATTCAATCTTAGGTTTAATTCTTGAATTAGATTAATTAGGTTCACTTTTCAGTTATTCCCTAGAATTAATTAAAAATAACTCATGCCTATGTCTAGATCAATGAGGGAATAAGACCATCAAGAATCAAAGGTAAACATAGATTTCATTAATAAAGCAATAGGGATTACACTAAATACATCACAAATCACCCCCTAAATCCAAAGAATAAAGATTCTAACCACTCATGGTAAACAAGAAATCATGAAGGTTCATTAAATCCATACAACTCAAAACAAGGATTACAAGGGTTCATACAAAAGGCAAAACCAAGAATCTAAAACCAACCACAAGATGTGCAGAGTCTTTGAATTCTTTGTTCCCTTCACGTTCTCCTCCTTGAGAATCCTTGAAAAGTGTCCTCCTACATCACCTTCTATGCCTATATAAGGTGCCTCTAGAGTGTAGAGAGTGAGTCCCCTAAAATAGGGCCTCTCCACCCCTTATATAGAATAAAAAACACAACTTCTAATGGGACAAACATGAACCACGTCTGTGGTGAGCTCTGGCACCTCCTCTTCAATTTTTGGGCTTCCAACTCTATGACCATGGTTCTTACTAGGGCCTAGTCGTGGAGTGCTTTGTTTTGGGTACTGTTTTTCTTTGTTTTTCACTTATTTTGGCACGCGGTTGATTCATTATGCATTGTTTTCCATATTTGATCTAAAAATAGTCCTCACTGCAAAACTAACAAACCATACAACAAAGGAGGGAAAGAACAAAATATAATAGGGATTTAAGGGGAATTTATTCATTTTATCCTAAAAATGCCTAGAAAATACAACCTAAAATGATGTGTTTTAGAGACACATTAGATGTTGGCTTTCTAGTCCCCTTCGTGCAAGTAGGCTAGGGCTGTGATGTTGTTTTCTTTTCTTTTTGACCTTGTGTATTGTGCTTCTTGGGCCATTGGGCCCATTGATCATTATATTTTTAATACAATCAACCCATTTACCATAAAAAAAAAGTTGGATGGATCTAGGAGTTATTTAATGCATGAGAAATGTGTGAATAAGCTTTAGCCTATAGTATATACAATTATTATATCCTGAATAAAAGGGCAAAGTGGTACTTTAACTACCACAATATCATATGACATCACTTGATCCATCTTTGTACACGTGGCACAATCTGAGTTGTCGTGATTGGCACGTGAATGATGACAATCTCCATTAGTTCTTAGTCAAAGAAATGCAAGTGGCTTTTATGGTGTTTCCCTATAGGAGGTTGTCGGTTGCATGATATATCCATATACTGAGTTATGTACTTGTGTACAAATATATGAAATTTTGTTAAAGATGAATACATTCGTTTGTTATAGGAATTATATATTCGATTGTGCAAAAATCAGATCTGTAAGTTACTCGATTTCTTATCATTTTAAGGATTTCATGTTTTTAAACTTGTCTGCAATATCATGTTAGTTTGAAGCCTTGGTGGATTGGACTAATTATTAGATAATTTAGTTGGTCAAATCTAGTTTTGGAAACGAAATACCAAATAAAATTAATTATTTTAATATAAATCAATGAATAACATTAACTTAACCTGGTCACAAAATAGCAAAGATCATTTTAGACAAAATTCTCATTTATTTTATTTTGTACTATTAAAAAAATGTTGGTGTTAGTGGCAATTGCCAAACAAAATAAATATACATATATAGAGAGGATAAAACAAGAAAGAAGAAATTAGTAAGGCAGTCAAGAGAAAGAAGAAAAAGAATTAATGGTATTAAGTCATGACGAAGTAATTGAGGAGCTTGTGAAAGGGTGTGAGTTTATTCATGCATTCACTATAATTATTAATTGTAATGCCTCAACAAGTCACCCGCGGATCAAGGTCCCTTCAATTGCGTCCTCCACAGGCTCCATGACAACGATTGGAATCGTAAGCCACAAGAATTCAAGCTCTGCTACCCAAATGCGGCCGTGTGGTTTTCGCTAGGTTGGTGTTTGATCAGATGGGTGTTAGAAATTTGGTGTTTTGGAACATGATGATTGATGAGTATATGATGAATGGGGAAGTTGAAAACGCCCTCCAAGTGTCTGATGAATTGCCCACCAAATGTTCTGGTGCTAGCTTGGTGAATTGCTCTTGTTCTGGTATTGTACAAACCCAATTCAAGCTTTTCCTTCTTCATGAGATCGAGCGACTAAAAATGGCGACTCACAACACTATTGCAGCTTTTATATGCATCACCGGAGCACTCGAGTCCTTCACCATCCGCAAATTAGAGGAATACAAGGGAAATTTAAGTGGGGCTGTTAATACTCATTTTCTTGAAATGGATACACACATATTATCCAGTCCACGACAATTGTTACCACCCCACAATATAATCGGAACAGTGTTGGATCAAATGGGATGATGTCTTTTCTCAATGCTATTGAAAGATTTAGATCTTTATTACTAGTTGACCCAAATTATAGGACAAAGCTTTTACGTAATGGGATTGGTATTATATATTTGAGTGCAATTCTATTTTTCTTCAGCCTCATCTTTTTCAAGATAGTATGAAATATAGAGCTTTTTACTATAGATGGCAATTCAGTATTGGGAATTGGTATTTTGGCAAGGTGGAATGGTGAATGCTTGAACCACCAGACCTATCAAGACTTGATGATAGCGACAAGGAGATTTTATGTGTCCTTTTTTTCTTATTCGTGCTGTAATATTTTTTTGGTTGAATTCACGGTGATGGTTTGTTGCACTCAAGATGGTTAATGAAATGTCAAAAACAAAGTTAGTTATTTTTGTGTTCATTATGTTCAAATTCTTTTCCCATTTTATGTTGTTAGCTTGTAATCTTTTAATGTTTCAAGTTAATAATTGATAGCCGATTATATTAAAAGGAAATGTTAGAGTCGTCAGTTGTTTGTTAGTTTGTTGTATTGTTGAGTTGAGTTGTGGTGATTAGATGACAGAATCTTTATATCATATCTCACTTCATAAACTTAGTTTGAAATTGACGTGTATTTCCAATTAATGTGTGTGTAGGAGCTACTACAAGTGCACTCATAAGTTTGATCATAGATATTACACACATACAAAGCTTGAATGTTACACATGTTTACACTTGAAGGAGATTGAATGTGATTAAAAACTTTGATAAATTCTTTTCGCAAAACAGATATCTGGACATATGTCTGAGTTTTTCTCAAAGACTTATTTAAAACACAAAAACATGAAACTAAGTATTCTGACACTTGTTCGAGTTTTCGTAAAACTTGAAGATAAAGAGAAACACAAGAGAAACTTTAAAGATGGTAAAGAGATAAAACAACACATAATTATACTAGTTCATTTCTCAACACACACACTATTTATTTGTTTGGTTAAGAGACGAATTACACAAACATAAGAGAAGTTGTCAAAAACTTCATATCATATCCTCACTGCATAAGCCTAATTTGAAATTGATGTGTATTTCCAATTAATGTGTGTGTAGGAGCTACTACAAGTGCACTCACAAGTTTGATATGAGATATTACTCACATACAAAGACAACGGTTACATTTAAATTCATTTCAGACATGTAGCTTTGTAAACCTTTAAGGAAATACACATCAATTTCAAAGACTAAAGGTTACATTATCAACAAGAGAAGTTTTGATTTGGTTTTTTCCATTTCAGACAAGCTATTGAGATGAGGGTTTAAACTTTGTTCAACCAGTTCAAGAATAATTTACTTCTTAAATAAAAGTTGTTGCTTCACTTTACTACATGATAATTTAATTTTTTAGACATTAACACTCAGACACAAAATTAACTTTTCTTACTCAATATTTTTTATCTCTTGCAAAGCCAATAGTAGAAGATTGATGGATAAACGACCAGGAAAACAAGTTTTTTATTCATTTTTTTTTCAGACAAGTTATTGATAAAAAATATTAAGTGTAACATCAAGGACCGACTAAAAGCATTAGAGATATTTTTAAGTTAAAAAATGTTAAGGAAGAATTCTTCGAGCTAAAAACCTAGGGACCAAAGGTGAAATTTTGCTTTATTGAAACAGTGGAAAGCAAAACAGTGGAGTTGCTCTAGTGATCCCAGGAAAGAAGAGGAATAGACAACAGAGAGAATCGTTGAATCAGTGTGGAGGAAGCACAAGCAGAATCAATCATCCCCAACCTTCTTCTATTTTTTATCATTATTATTATTTTTATTCAATTGGATGAACCACAAAAGTTAACGTTGGTGAGGAGGATGGGGTTTACGAGTGACAGTGAAACACGCATGGTTGCCGTGTTTGTGGTTGCGATTCTGGTTTCGATCTGCCATGTGAAAGTGAATGGTTCCATCCACGACTACTCCAACGAACCCTTCGCTCACCGCTCCAACGCCTTCTTCTTCCACGGAGGCAGCGAAGCCCTAATCGCCTCTCCCAACTCCTTCATAAGATTCGAATCCGTGACCTTCACGCGCCCCAAGGAATCTTCCAGCACCCACGGCGCCATGCAGCAGAACACCGGCTTGGTCGAGGCCATTGTCCTCGAGGTCATGGACCGCAACAGAATCGGTGGCTCTTATCTTCACAAACCCCAATTTATCTGCTGCGATCCCGACCTGTCCAAGGAGTTCAACTGCAAAATCGGCGAAGTCATCATCCAGAAGAACCCCGACAACCCTGATTTCCCCAAACGCATCCAAACTTTCTTTATGGGAACCGACGACCAGGTTCAGATGGAGCCCCAAACCCTTCAGATCAACGCCACGGGAATGTACTACCTCTACTTCATGTTCTGCGACCCTGCTCTTGAGGGCACCACCATTTACGGGAGGACCGTCTGGCGGAACCCTAAGGGGTATCTCCCTGGGAAGATGACCCCTCTTATGACCCTCTACGGTCTCATGTCTCTCGCCTACTTGTTGCTTGGTCTCGTCTGGTTCCTTAGGTTTGTTCAATTTTGGAAGGATATCATTCATCTGCATTATCATATTACTGCTGTCATTGCGCTCGGAATGTGTGAGATGGCTGTGTGGTATTTTGAGTATGCCAATTTCAATTCTACCGGTACCAGGCCTATTGGGGTCACTCTATGGGCTGTTACCTTCACCTCCGTCAAGAAGACCCTCTCAAGGCTTCTCCTGTTGGTTGTTTCTATGGGCTATGGTGTTGTCCGCCCCACGCTAGGCGGTCAAGGCATTGCTTCCAGGGTATTGCTACTTGGGCTGCTCTATTTTGTTGCCTCTGAGGCACTTGAGCTTGTTGAGCATTTGGGTAACATCAATGACTTCACCGGCAAGGCTAAGCTCGTTTTAGTCCTCCCTGTTGTCTGCCTTGACTCATGCTTCATTCTCTGGATTTTCTCTTCCTTGTCCAAAACCTTGGAGAAACTGCAGGCAATTTTACGATCTCTGTGTGTCTGTCTTCTAGTTATTGCTGATGTTGGTTGACTGCTGCAGCCTTGGTTGTAGTTATGACTTTTAACTGGGTGTGATTGTTAACTCTGGTCTCTTTGTTGACTTTTTGTTGGGTTATGGAAGGAAAGTATTGTTGTGTGTTTCTTGTGAGGCAGGGCGGGGAATGTGGAGTTTTGTGGACTGGACACAGTATTATGGATGTGCAGGTTACGGATAACATTTGTACTTATTATTCTCCATTTGTGTTTCTTTGTGTCTTTTTTGGATGCAGACCAGGAGGAACTTGGCGAAACTGGAGCTCTACCGGAAGTTTACAAACACGCTTGCGGTGTCCGTGCTACTATCAATTGCATGGATTGGCTTTGAGGTAGTTCTTGGGAAAAATATTTGATGCACTGAAATTAGTAGTTTTAGAGATGTAGTAGGAGCATCTACACATCTATGTTTATGCATTTTTATGCAAGTGAATGTGGTTACTGACTTGAATTTGTTTCTCACTGTTTTCAACAAGCTATACTTCAATGCTACTGATCCCTTGAGTGAGCTGTGGCAAATTGCTTGGATTATTCCAGCTTTCTGGTCTCTTCTTTCATATGCTCTCTTGGTGGTGATATGTGTCCTCTGGGCTCCTTCTCGTAACCCGACTAGGTACTTGTCTTGTCCTTTCCATGGCTTTTGTGTGGGGAATGGTGATTTTTTAAGACAGTTACTTGCTGTTTTTCTGCTAATATTTGGAAAGCCCTTAATATATATGAGCTTAGTAACTAGCTGTTGCATCAGGAAAAGTTGCTTTGGGTCATTGCCTGCTGGGCTTTTTTCCATTTCACTGTAAACTTGCAATTATATAGCATACTGCACATTTTGGTGAGGGATGTTGGATCTTGTCTGCATCATAAACTTTTAGATACATACCCTAGTTCAAGTTACCTTTAACCTATAGGTGAAAATGCAAGATTCCATTTAACCTTCATTATACCTTTCATCTCTTTCTATATGTATGTATGTGTGCTAATATGTGTGCTAATGTAGAATGTAACTAAAATTATCAACCCAAATTGATGTTATGATCATTATTACTATTATGCGTTTGATGAATTTATTGGCAACGTTATTATGTGTTAGCTGCACTTAAGAATTTTGAAAATAGGGATTTCTTTCATTTTGATAACACATCATTGGATGAGCTGTAGATATGAGAAGCCAACTCAAAAAAGAAATTGAGCTCAAGGTTATATCCCATGATTTGTGGGATGTCCTAAATGACTAAGAATACAACTAAATGTACCAAATGCTAGGGATAATTCTTATCTGAATTCTGATGTAAAAAAGTTTCTTGAAATAGCTAATTGACATTCTCCATTCCCAAGTCCCAACCACTGTCTTTCTTAACCCTTTGACGAATAAATCAGCAAGTTGACCCTTTGTAGTTACATAGGGTATGCAAATCTATCCAGCCTCTCTTTGTTCAAATGTCTATCAACTTCTATGTTCATTTTTCTGTCATGTTGTATTTTTACCAGCTTATGAACTATGCTAATTGCAAACTGTTAGAGTAATGTATCAAGAGAGCCAATAGAGCTCAGTCTAGCTTCTGCTGTCATGCAGTTAGTGTGTGCATGCTGACTCAGCTAAGTTTGTTAGCTGAGTAAGCAGTTAGTTAGATAGGACCTATTCTAGCAATGATTAGCCAGTGTTACTCTCAGTGTATATAAGCTCACTCTATCAAGAGCAAGGTTGTCAAAATCGAGATTCTACCTAGAATCGTGGAGGTTCCAATGACTCGTAGAATCGAGATTCTAGGTAGAATTGTAAGATTCTACCTCTTATTAAAAAATCAAAAAATAAAAAAAATAACATACTATACATAAAATAAAACATAAAATTGTATAATATTAATAAGCATGCACAAAGTAGATAGGCAGAGTTTCTATCTAATCTAATCTAACAATAAGTCACACAAACTCAGCTCAGCTGCATAATATTAATAAGCATGCACAAAGTAGATAGGCAACAGCACATGCAACAGCAATGACACAGATTCAAAATTTCTGCTCCAACAGCAACAAAATTTACTAAATGAATTTGTAACATATCAAATCAAAGTAGAGTTCTATAAAAAAACAGCAACATAACACAACAGCAGCAACCAAAAGAATTTATTCTTTCCAATTCCAACAAAACAACAGCAAGCAACATTATATTTCTACTTCTGTATACATATACAGTATACTAAATGATACCGTCAGAGGAGGAGGAAGCAGGCGACCACCGTAGCAGAGAGGTGGTCACGCGGCTGGCAGCTGAGAGGAGGTGACTGTTGCAGTTACAGAGACATGCGCACGGGAGAATCAAAACAGAGGCGTGTGTGCACCACGAGAGCGGAGGAGAACCGACCCAGCTGGAGGTGTAGGAACAGCGACCAGCGACCACCAACGGGAGAGCCGACCACGACGGGAGGAGGCAGACACAGAGGGAGGAGACACACTGAAGCAGCACGAAGGAGAACAGGCAACGTGAAATTGAAAGGGGTTAGGGATTTGAGTGTTAAATTTTTTTACCAAAACGACGTCGTTTTGGGCAATTTTCGGTCCAATTTTTTTTTTGTTGGTAAAAACGCTAAAATCTACAGAAACGCACCGATTCCACTGTTTCCAGCGATTCCACCACCGATTCTACCGTTTTTACCTATAAAACGAGTCTACTACCGATTTAACTTGAAAATCCAACTAGAATCGTAGAATATTCTACGTGTTAAATCGCGATTTTAACAACCATGATCAAGAGACTAAGCATAATGAAAATCATTATTCATATTTCCAATTCAGAAATGACTTACTCTCTCTCTAAGCTGGTATTAGAGCTCTTGAGCTCTAGTACACCCCTTTTCTCTTTCTATGGCAACGAATGATGGTGAGCCTAAGTCAAAATGCGATGATTTCAATTGGAGCAAGAACTTTGGCAATGGTTACCTTACAACCAATCTCTTTCAACATAGTAGTTAAAACGCGGAATCACGATCGCGATGTCGCGCCACCTGGCCGCTTCTCCTATTTCATGGGCGTTGTTGCGGCACTGGAAGAATTGCGGCTGATGTGGCGCTATCTCGGAGTCGCGGATTGTGGCGAAATCGCGGAGAAATGCGGCGCAATTCACAGCATCTCTCAAAACTGCGTCGTTTTGGCTTTTACTAAGGGTTAAATGGTCAGTTTTCCTTTCCCTCTCTTTTATTTTAGAGTTTTTCAAAGAACCCTTCTTCTTCTCTTCATCTTCTCCATCTCCCATTTTCTTCTCTTTCACAAAACACCATCGGCGATCATCTCTAACTCTTGTTCCATCTCCGGCAAGCCCCACTACATTGGTTTTCGTCTTCGGCGAGCACCACCACACTGGTGTCTGTCTCTGGCGAGCACCACAACACTAGTGTTCTGTCTCCGGCAAGCTCTCTGCCCCTATTTCCATTTCCAGCGAGCACCTTCATCCACATTTCCATCTCCAGCAAGCTCCCCCACTCCTGTTTCTGTCTCCAGCAAACAACCCCGCCCCCATTTCCTTCTCCGGTGAGCAACCTCACCTTCATTTCCATCTCCGGTGACCTCCAAACCAGCTCTGATCACCTGCTGCAGTCTCCAACAGCTGTTGTTGGCCTCTGAAAAGTCCTCCCACCTGTTGCAAGCTCCAATAGCCACTTGCTGCAGGCTTCAACAGCCACCTGTTGCATATTTACATGTTTGACTGTTTTATATTTGCGTCGTGACACGCGATCCCATTTTATGGGTCGGCTGTGTCGCGCCGTGATTTAGGATTGACTACTATGCTGTCAAACTCGATGACAGGAACTTCTTGATATGGAAGCAGAAAGTAGAGTCTGCGCGATTGTGCCTCAATGTTATTAGCGTTAGGTTTGGATTGTAGAGTGAAATTGATGGAGACTTCTTGAACATCTTTTCGGTATTGCTCCAATCAAGCTTTGTGAGTGAGTAAAAGTGCCTTGATCTTGTCGATTGGCATCAGATCGAGGCGACAACTAATCAAGGTACAATAAACTCAAAGTCTCACGATAGGCCTTGAAGAACCACATTGACATTTTCTTATGGAGATATGGTGTTGCCGATTGCAAAAAGTGAATCAACATTGGCTTTACTCCTCAATAAGTACTCAGATGGTGTGCCCTTTATGAAAGTGGTGTGAAGTTCGGTTCATAATTGGCGTGAGGGAGAGAGTGAAAGTAGGAGTGGATCTGGTCCTAAAGTTTGTATCAGTGCACACAACCAATCATGTGAGATAGAATCAATGAAGAAATTCAGGATTGCAACCACAAGAGAAGCAATTGATCTCGCTTCTCCCAAGCAAGAAACTCGTTGCTAATCCGATTGTTTTGATGATCCTCCTCCGACGCAAAACGTAAAGTAATCGGAGGATTCAGCAAGAACGCATGGAGGCGATGGCCTTTGATTACTGATTTAATTTGTTGTTTCCACAACAAATAATTTTTGTCGGTGAGTTTTTCTGATATTGCATGAGAAAACGTGATCAGAAAAGATGAAGATTGCACAATCGAAGATCTAAACAATAGATACTGATTTAGAGGTTGAGTCGCGCTGCTAGGTGGTGGTGGAGGATTTGCAGAAGTCATGTCTAGATCGACGCCAAAGCTCTCAATGCCATGATAGATTTGGAGAGGAGAGTTTAGAGAGAGTTTTAGAGAGAAGTCAGATCTGTTATTATGACTTGAAAAATTGAATGAGTTACAAGAGATGGTACTGTATTTATACAGTGCCTGAAGCTAGTCACTAGAACAGTTACAATAGAACTTGATTGATACGTATTATAGTGAATATACTACTCCTATGTCACCCATGGTTGAGCTATACAACAACTTGACATTAATAACACGTTTCTTAATGGTGATCTCAATGAAGAAGTGTATATGACTCAACCCTTCTCAACCAGGTCTTGTTTGCAAGTTAAACAAGGCACTTTATAGCCTTAAATAGGCCCAACATGCCTGGTTTGAGAAACTATCCACCACTCTCCTGCAGTTTGGCTGTGCTTCTAGTTGCTGTGATCCGTCACTCTGTCTTGTCTACCAACTCATATACTCTTTATGTGCTAGTCTACATTGACGATATATTAGTTACAGGAACCTCCCCCCATCTCACATCCAACAGCTCCTGCAACAACTTCAATCCACGTTTGCCCTCAAACTTCTTGGTGATCTGGAATATTTTCTAGGCTTGGAAGTTAGTCAACTTCCCAATCACTCCATCCTTCTATCTCAGCGCAAATATATTCGAGACCTGCTTGTGAAGGCTGCCATGCATCAGTCCAAATCCATGGGCACTTCTATGGCAGGTTCTCTTCGCATATCCAAGTTTGGGACTGATCACTTTGATGATCCTTCTCTCTATCAATCCATTGTTGGTGCTCTTCAGTATGCAACAGTAACTCACCCTGATATCAGTGTTGCAGTGAACAGATTCTGCCAATTCATGGCAGCTCCCCTTCAATCTCATTGGAAAGCAGTGAAGAGAATTCTCTGCTACCTACAAGGCACCCAAATGTTTGGTCTTTTCCTTCAACCTGCCATAGCCTTTCCTCTTCAGATTTCTGCATTTTGTGGGGCAGATTGGGCCACCAATTCAGATGACTGTCGTTTGGCTTCAGGTTCTACCATTTTCCTAGGTCCAAATTTGATTTCTTAAT
The DNA here is from genome assembly GCA_037962975.1 of Clitoria ternatea. Lineage (NCBI taxonomy): Eukaryota > Viridiplantae > Streptophyta > Magnoliopsida > Fabales > Fabaceae > Clitoria > Clitoria ternatea. The sequence goes on from CM075673.1 coordinate 168,764,373, forward strand.
GGAGCAAGAAACAGCCCTTGGTTGCTTGGTCTAGCGCCGAACCTGAATATCGCAGCCGTGCCCTCACTACTCAAGAAGTATTCTGGACTTGGTCACTTCTAAGTGGACTGCACATTCCTGCATCTATGCCTATTGTTTACTGTGACAACTTGAGCACAATGGACCTTACCCACAACCTTATTATTAAGATGTTGAAATAAGTCTCATATCGGTTAGGAATATGACCAGTATACTTCTTACAAGACTTAGGGCAACACTTAACTCATGAGCTAGCTTTTGAGTTGAGTTAGGCCCGCCATTTTTTAATTTGGTATTAGAGCCCTATCTGCTTTGAATGTTGGGTCATTTGTAGATGTTTGCAAACTTCACGCTCTAGCTGTCCAATCTTGGGAGCGAGGCGTGTGTATTAAGATGTTGAGAGAAGTTCCACATCGGCTATGAATATGACCAGTATAATTTTTATGACTTGAGGCAACCTTTAACTCATGAGCTAGCTTTTGGGTTGAGTTAGACACGTCATTTTCTAATACCTATCCTTCACAGCCGCATCGAACACCTTGAGCTGGATCTTATCTTTCTTTGTGAAAGGGTCATTGTTGGTCAGCTCCTTGTCACTCATGTCCCCTTTGAAGATCAATTGGCTGATTTTCTCACCAAACGTATGTCTAACGAGTCCTTTGAGTTTGAGGGGGGGAATGTTAATGTATTAAGAGAGCCAATAGGGCTCGGTTTAGCTTCTAGTGTCATGCAGTTAGTGTGAATGTTGACTTTGCTATGTTTGTTAGCTGAGTCCGTAGTTAGATGGGACCCTCTCTAGCAATGATTAGCCAGCTATGTGTAGTGTATATAAGCTCACCCTATCAATTCAAAAATGACTCTCTCTCTCTCTCTCTGAGTCAAACTAATAAGAACCTCAGGAGAACCATACCACAAAAGCTAGTTATTGTAGTTAAGAGCCCAAGGCCTTATAAACTCCCTGCATATTGTAGTCCCATACTTTCGATGTGGGACTCAAGTTCCATACCTTACAATTGGATCCGAACACAAACTTGTTCTTTCAATAGAATCTTATTGGTCCATCCCACTTGATCTTCAAATTTTCAATGGTTTGTAACCCACACCTTGTGCTATAGCTCAAAAGTCTGCATCTACACCATATGCTACTTCTACATTTTGGTTGTACTCCATAATGTCAAGATTCCTTCCTAGAAAAGTATAATACCTAGGTGTTGATCTTCTATCAATCATCTACCCAGCATAATCAGCATTTTTATATGCATCAAGTACTAAACCTCCATTCCTCTTAAAGGTGGTTGTAGGCGAACCTGGCTGAATACATTTAACTGCAGACACAATACTTTTTCCCAGATGAGATAAATAAATCAATCCTTCGACTAGACATTGAAACATTTCTCTGTCCACTCAACATCATCTGCTGTTTTGAAGTTTCATATTCAGATGTAGTGCTTGTTGCTTTGCAGGCTGTTTTACCTTTTTCTTTGAGCTAATCGGTAACAATGTTAGTACATAAAAAGACCCTGTCTAGTGTCTAGAATGTCTGGGTGAGAAACCTCAATACAAAGTAACTAGTTCAGCATTCCTGGTGATCTGACCTCAATTTCCTTGGCCAAAATCTGACTTAGAATTGGTTTCTCCTTAATATGATGATAATAATAATAATGAAAATGATAATAAATAATAATAATAATAATAATAATAATAATAATAATAATAAATGATGAAAATAATAACAATAATATGTTATTATTATTATTATTATGGAAACAAACTCCTTATTATCCTATCCTATTGGCACATCAAACATAAGATACAAAAAGATAGGTTGGTTTATCTTATCTTGACACTTTTATTCTGTTCACCAAAGGGACCATAAAGTTCATTTGTTATTTCCTAGTTAGATTAAATAACATGATCTATTTTAGTAATTATGAATAGTGAAGGTTACACGTTTAATAATTAAAAAATAATAATCTTGTGTTAAATAAGCATTTTTCTCTCACTCTGCTTCTCCATGCCTTGATGGGTCCTTGTGTTTTTGTGCTGATTTTATTTCTGGAAAGACCGATTGCCTTTATATGTTTATTTTTAGATATGCATACTTAGAGGAAACAGGAGATGACTTCGATGAGGAGGGTATCTCTCTGTCAAGCAGCGTCGCGAAAATTAGCGGGGATGTTGCAGCGAAGCTTGATCGGAAGGAAAGGAAAGGTTCTAGTGCCACAGATGTTGCCTTTGGAGAAGATGTTGAGGAAGATAAGCGAGAATAATCTCAAACTTGTATACAAGTGTTTCATATGACCACCATTTCTAACGAGAGTTCTGTAGATATGTTTATATACAAATATTTGCAGAAGGTGCAGTTGGTGACGAGCAAACAATGAGGCAGTCTCATCGTTAGATCTAAATTGTTTAATTGCAATTGATACGTACCACATTAGAATAGTTTTTCATAGCCGATGGTGTGATCAAATCATTCCCCAGTTTGGTTTCAAATGACCATCATCCTTATGTACCCTACATGGCTTCAAACTTACATTTCCTTTTTTGGTACATCACAAAACGGAATACATATTATATATACATATTAGAAACCAAAAATAGGATCTATTTAACAAAAGAATGCAACTATAGTTGTTATTCCTGATCCTAGTTTGACATTTTTAAGAACTCGCAATTGCGTGAAAACTGAACATGAATTAAAAGTTTTGGAATTTTTAAAATTGAGTTTCTTTTAGTCTCATACTGAGTCAGTCTAAACTAACTAAAGCCCCCATATTCATGGTCACTTTCTCCATACTCATTTTGAGGTGAGTATCGATCCAGCTTGGTAACATGTGGTAGGCACTCACTAATGTGGTAAACGCTTTAAATGCTAAAAAAAGAGTGCTGCAGGGGTAGAACCCAGGACCAGAGAACAAGAGAACACCCTCACTACTGTGCTTCACAAAGCTTTCAAGCAGAACAGCGCCACCTTTATTTAAATATTGTTTTAAATTTGTATAGTGTATTTCCTATGTATTTAGTTAAATTTTTATCTATGAAGCGAATGTTCTCTTTTTTTTTTTCTCACTTATGATTTTAGTTATTTTAAATTTCTCTGCACTCTGATAACTTAATACTTTGTATACATATTCTATGTCAAGTGTTAAAATTCTACATTACTTTTGCGGCAATTGTAAAACATAATTATCATCATGTCAAAACTTCATCAAGTTCGTAATGAGAATCATTTCAATATTATTTAATTCTTTAAAATATTTATTCTTTTTTAATTTAAATTTGTACACCAATAACATGGAAAGATTTTTTTGCAATAGAATATATTTTTTAAAAATTTAAAAATACTTCATTACTTATTGTACTGAGGGCATGAAGATTATATTTTAATAATCATACATAGTTTTTTTTAAAGTTTAAATGTTTATGTTATATTATATTTGCAAATGGAATGGTGTGTTGAGAATATTATATTTATTTTATTAAAAAAAGAATATCACTTTTAAAATTATTATTATTTAATTATATTAAAAATAAATAAATGAATTAATATTACCCTTAATTCCAAATATAAGTAAATTTTATAATATAAGTAAAATTATACATTTCTAATGTCATTAAACATTTGTCTACTTAGTATGTCAATCTTATTTATATTCTCAAGACAACTAATATTTTGTATAATAAATAATATTAGAGATATTCTAAGATATTACATCAAATATTTGCTTATACTAATACAATACAACAATTATTCTTAATATGTGTAAAAGTCGTTACTTTTGCTTATATTTAGAAATGTAGTAGTATATCTTTTTGGTTTACAATAAACGTTAAAGTTTCACCTTAAGACTTCAAATTAATTATTCGAAATGCTCTACCAGGCCAACCCTACAAGGCCTTTCTAAGCTTAGTCGTAAAAAATTACTAAAAATTCAACCGTTTTGTCATATTTTCATGGGCTATAACCTTCAAATTTGCTAAAAATTCATTGTTGAAGAAAATCTGTCATTTCTCTTACAGAAATCCGATTGAACTTCAAGAACAAATGCCATTTTAAGTGTGGCCATAAAAAATTACACAAATATTCAACCGCTCGATTTTGTCATTTTCGTGGGCTATAGCTTTCAAATTTGATTAAAAGTTCATCGTTGGAGAAAATACACCCCTCCCATTGGAGAAATTTGACGAAACTTTAGGGACAACCCTATAATGCCTTTCTAAGCATGGCCGTAAAAAATCATGAAAAAATTCAACTGCTCGGTTTTGTCATATTTTCGTGCGCTATAGCTTTCAAATTTAGCTAAATATTCATCGTTGGTGAAAATCTGTCACTTCCCTTGGAGAAATCTGATGAAACTTTAGGGATAATCCTATAATGCCTTTTTAAGCATGACCATAATCATGTAAAAATTCAACCGCTCAGTTTGGTCATATTTTCGTGGGCTATAGCCTTCAAATTTGGCTAAAAATTCATCGTTGGACAAAATCTGCCTCTTCTCTTAGAGAAATCCGATGAAACTTCAGGGACTACCTTACAATGCATTTCTAAGCTTGGCTGTAAAAAATCATACAAAAATTCAACCGCTCGATTTTGTCATATTTTCGTGGGCTATATATAGCCTTCAAATTTGGCTAAAAATTTATCGTTCGTGAAAATCTACACGTTCCCTTGGAGAAATCTGATGAAACTTCAGGGACAACCCTACAATGGCTTTCTAAGCATGGCCGTAAAAAATCATGTAAAAATGCAACCGCTTGGTTTAGTCATATTTTCGTGTTCTATAGGCTTCAAATTTTCTAAAAATTCATCGTTGGAAAAATCTGTCCTTTCTCTTAAAGGAATCCGGTTAAACTTCAAGGACAATCCTACAACCCAGTTCTAAGCGTGGCCATAAAAAGTTACACACAAATTCAACCGCTCAGTTTTGTCATATTTTTATGGGCTATAACATTTAAATTTGGCTAAAAATTCATTGTTTGTGAAAATATGCTTCTTCCCTCAAAAAATTTGATAAATTTAAGGAAAAACCTACAATGCATTTCTAAGCACGATCGTAAAAAATCATGCGAAAATTCAATCGCTCGGTTTGGTCATATTTTCATGGGCATAGCCTTCAAATTTGGCTAGAAACTCATCCTTGGTGAAACTTTGTCCTTTCCCTTGGAGATATTTGATGAAACTTCAGCGACAACCCTACAATGCCTTTCTAAGCATGGCCGTAAAAACTAATTCAAAAATTCAATCACTCAGTTTTGCCATATTTTCATGGGCTATATATAGCCTTCAAAGTTAGCTAAAAATTCATTATTGGTGATGAAACTATAGGGATAACCCTATAATGCCTTTCTAAACACGGCTGTAAAAAATTACGTAAAAATTCAACCGCTCGGTTTTGTTATATTTTCGTGGGCTATATAGCTTTCAAATTTGGCTAAAAATTCATCGTTGGACAAAATCTACCCCTTCTCTTAGAGAAATCCGATGAAACTTTAGGGACAACCCTACAATGCCTTTCAAAGTGTGGCCGTAAAAAATCATGTAAAATTCAACCGCTCGGTTTTGTCATATTTTCGTAGGAACATTCAAATTTGGCTAAAAATTCATCGTTGGTGAAAATCTGCCCATCCCTTGAAGAATTCTGAAGAAACTTTAGGGACAACCCTATAATGCCTTTCTAAGCGTGGCCGTAAAAAATTATACAAAAATTCAACCGCTTGGTTTGTTCATATTTTCGTGGGCTCACGTTCAAATTTGGCTAAAAATTTATCATTGGTGAAAGTATGCCCCTTCCGTTGGAGAAATTTGATAAAACTTTAGGGAAAACCCTACAATGCCTTTCTAAGTGCGGCCGTTAAAAATTATGCAAAACTTCAACCGCTCGATTTTGTCATATTTTCATAGGCTACTTTCAAATTTGGCTAAAAATTTATCGTTAGTGAAAATCTGCCCCTTCTCTTGGTGAAATCTAGAGAAACCTCTAACACTTCAACAAGTGAAAGAGGATCAACTACAAATGAAGCTAAGAGAAAATGTCAGTGAGGTGTGTGAGAAGAAAAAGCAGGGAAAGAAACATAGAAAAGATGCAAGTAAATTTAGTAGCCAAGTGGGTGAGAGTCATGAGTTACTTCTTACAAGAAAACCAATTAACTACATTGTTCAAAAAATTAACCAAGGTTATTCAAAATGAAAAAGATTTAAAATAGCATCTATATGAAGTGATCATGGGGGAGAGTTTCAAAATGTTGTTTTCAAAAACTATTGCGAAAAACATGGGATTGAGCATAATTTTTCAGTCCTAGGAACGCCTGTTCTTTACAAGATTGGCTTAAATCATGCTAAATGAAAATGATCTTTCAAAGCAATTTTGGGTTGATGATGCAAATGTATGTTTTATGATAAATCGGATCTGTTTCATATCACATCCTTTTCCTTGGGTAGAGTAGGCAACAGGAATAGCTTCTGAAGTACATGAGTCCATGGTGCCTTGAGTGATGACATGTTGCTCCTTCCTAAGTAATTCTCCGAGGCACACATCCAATGAGTAAAATGGATTACTATTCATTAGAGAGACATATCGTTTCAAACTTAGGTCGAAGTTTCATGAAGAATTGATCCCGCTTAATGACGTTATAAAATCCTTGAATGGAAGCCAACGAATCTTTTGGAACATCAGGATGTAGTATGATTGAGTGCTCAACCCACAAGGTTAAGAAACTAAAATAGTATTCCTAAACAAAAAAGATTAGCCTGGCTGTAATTGGCTATGTCAAGTTCTAGTTGAAAGTTCATGGCAGAATTGCTCTGATTGTAAATGCTCTTGAGGTAGTCCCACATATCTTTAGCAATACAAAATGAGCGCAGGTTATTAACCATGTGTGGCTCACTCCAAGAAATAATTTTAGCATCCTTTGTTTCCTATGCATCCAATTCAGCCTTCGCTGTGGTCCAGAAGAAGACCCGTCGATATGTTCCCATGTGCCGAACAAGAAAAACAAACTAAAGTACAAGTCACAAGCCCACACACCAAAGGTGTCGAACAGCAAAATATGAACGAGAACAAAGTCGACGAACAACCCAAGAGCAACAGAGGATCGGTTGCTGAACACTACTATTACAAGGAGACTCGTGATACCATGTCAAAAAAATCTGTTTAGATCATCTCATTGATTCTAATCTCCTCTGTATGTAGTACAAGTACAATTACTTGCATATTAAATCTATTGCCTAACTTATACACCTGAAATAGGAATCCTAATTATACACAATTTATAGGCTGATTCTATTTTTAATTGAGACAACATATAATAGGAAACAAAATAATAACCGATGAAAATTCCCTTATTAACATAAATTCTCTGGTTGACAATATATAGGTTTTGCATATAAATGTACACCGTAGCAATATTTCCTTCTGTAAGATTTAAAAGCCATCAAGATTATTGCACGAATGATGTTGTGTAGAAAATCTCCACCGGACTCAAACTTGGGGAGGAGAACTCTAACAGAGCAAAAAAAGATGAAACAAAATCTGTAAGGGATGGTTGACAATTCACAAGCTGAGGCAGGCTTGCTATCCACCTGATGGAAATAAATGCTTAGAAATATTATGTTATTACCTCAAAGTGCTTAAATCAAAATTAACAGGTAACAAAAGAACCAAAAAAAAATAGCAAACCATCCAGACATATTACTAATAACCCAAGGCCAACAGTAATCTTGCATCTTTGGCCAAGAGATTACCTTTTGCTTGTCCTAAAAAACTGAGTGCACTATTGCAAGTTGTTCAAATAGTAATTTTCTTTCATCCTATTTAATAAAGTCAACTAGAAAGCACAACTTTTATATTACATTTTGAATTATCTTGCTTAGTTCTTGTCAAGAAAGAAGCAAGATAACTCTAGACAGTAGATACATACTCAGAAGCCAGCATGAATAACAGAAGAGGAAAGAAGAACGTTCTATTTAAGCTTCACTGTATAAATCTGACAGATTAACCAGGGATTTGAAAAAACTTGAAAGAATGAGAAAATAGAACAACGTATACTCACATTGCAAAAGAGCTCACTTTCCACTTCTGCTTATTTTTGAAAGAACAGCAGCTGCCTGGTCACCACCCAGAAGAAAATAAGGATGTCTCAAGGCAGCAGCAGCAGATAAACGTCCTCTTCTTAGGGAACCTCTCTCTGATACAAGCTTTGTTGCTAAGTCCCACCCTCTACCATTTTCACTATCAAGAATTTGGAAGTCAGGCTTGATGCGAGTATTGTCTCGCCATTTTTTCAATTCATATCCGCAGTTTTTTATTTCCAAGTTGAAATTCTTCAAAGCAGCAGGAGACCTTAATGTTGGTATTGCTATTTGCAGGAGTACAATCCCAGCCGAATACATATCAAACAGGTCAGGGCTGTTTAACTGCAATAATAATCACATAATTCCACTTTAGCACTTTCTGAGCAAAATGGAAATGTATGGAACAGACAGAGGACAGTGGTTAATTCACTCAGTATATAATTAACACATTAACTAGGAGTTTTTAAATTAAAGTAATTTACAGAATTTCTGTTGCCTGTGAATGGATCTTAATATATTGCTTTGACTAATTTGATAAAATTGTTGACCTGGTATTATATTTTTCTCTAAATCTGATAACACCACCAAAGAACCCTAATTTTGATGACAAGAATAGGGTATAAAGTAGTAAAACCTGCCATAGGATTGGTGAAAGGAAAGCAGCAATGGGCTCGGGTGGAGGACTTGGTGTCTCTTCTGGGAGTACATATAACTCTGGAGGGCAGTAGTCAGGATCCAAAAGGGTGCGGTTGGGAACATAATTCTTTCCAATCCGCAGGTCTGTTGCAGCACCAAAATCAATGAGTTTAATCTGCCCTTGTTTAGTAACCACTAGGTTTGCTGGCTTTACATCCCTGTGAACAATTCCTGTATTGTGAATTTTCCTAAGAGACGTAATGATTTGGCGCATTATTTGCTTGATGATCAACGCATTTCGTTTAGAAGAGCCTACACCTTGCAAAACACGTCCAAACATAACAGATTCTAAGTTCAAAGGGAAGTTGCGATCTTTCATGTAATCAGCAAGAGTACGATCTCCCTGAAACACAGACAAGGACAACAACCCTCCAGTTAATGCAAGCAAATGAAGGAACAAACTAGACTTGATGACAAATTTAATTTATATTTTTCAAGATGACATTTAACCCCACCCAAACAAAAATATTTATAAAACTCCCAACGGTTAAATAGTGCATGATTAGGTAATCTAAGGCTATTGTTCATGCAACAGAAATATCAGCAAGAGCACCTCAAACTTCCAAACAAGCCATTTTCCACCTTTTGTGAATTGTGAATTTGTTTTGTCAGCTACAAAACTTCCAAGGAACTCGGCACATGTTTCAGGTGCTGCTCTAGACAGCCTGTAATTGAACCACTCCTCAAAATCACCAAATTCTTCAGCCCCTCGGATTCCAACTTTAACCTGTGCGTTCCATTTGTCAGCATCAGATTCTCTCTATAGGCTTTATAATCAAAAACACAAAATGGATATTTAGTAAATCAAGTGCTAGACAATTTATCATACAAGTCAGGCACAAATATTCAGTTTACTATCCAAATTCCAAAAAGAATTGGGGGTTCAACTTACAATATTTGAGCATTCATATTTGTATATTCACTTATCATAAAGTAAGAATTTATAGGAAACGGATCAGAATTCCTCCAAAGGCAATGTAACTTGACAATACATTGAGGTTTGTCAATCACTAGCTCTCCCAAAAGCCTAAGCTGTTAGTTTTTTTTTTTTAGGATCAACCTTAAACTTTTAGGTGAATGAAGGCAATGGTATTTTTCATAAGGAGTCCATGTCATGAGCTGAAATTCAATTTTCATTTAGAAGAATAGGGGTAACAAAGGAAAATGTAGGGATTGGGATCTTATTGAATGCACAATATACCAGCAAAAATGGAAAATCTCCACAGCACCTTTCTTCTCTCCTTTCTTACCCAACCACCTTTAAATTAAGTAGAGAAAACATGATCAAGGGTTGCAAGAGACAAGGCCCACTTCAGTGATCTCTACACCTTAAGGAGATTAGTGTTTGACTTTCGGTTAGAGGACACTTTTGGGTTCACCAAAGAGAAAAAAGATAAAAATCAGGACACTAAAGGCAAGGTTTTTCCATATATCCACATCAATTCAATGCATGCAACAATTGATTTGTTCTGTTTTATATCTAACAAGGTGGAACTATTGTTAGTATTTGAATTGAGAACAGATTTGACCTAGCTCAACCCCAAAGGCTAACTCGAGTTATAGGATTATTAGAAAGGGTATTTTGGACAGTATTGTAGACATCCAATTGATGCAGAATCTCTTAACAACTGAATGACTACACTGTTGTGCTCACTGCTCAGGCTGGCGGATTAGAACAGTCATATACCATCCATCGATCAAATCTAAAGATCAAAACCAGGAAATCAAGACAACGTTTCTCCACGACCTCCCTGAATTAGTTCAATGCAGGCAAATGATTGAACAGACTAACAAAATCTTCTTTCCCATGTAACACAATAACCTAGTCCACTGCTGCAGTATAGGCTACTAAGACAAAAGCTGGTTTCTGGTATAGCTGATGATTAGTATCACAATATGATCGTATCTTACTACTCAATTTAACAGTTTGCACATTTGCACTTGTTACCCAACCAAGAAATGCAGCACAAAACATTTAAACAACCATCAGGTACTGGTAGGTGAGAAAAAAGTTTAAATACAAAAACAAACAAACAAACACCAACATCTTTGTTCTAACTTCTAAGAACGCCCCCTTGGATAAGTGAAAAATCTAAAGGGTACCTTTTTAAGAATGACTTTATCCTTGGATTTGACATCCAACTGTGTTGCCTTGCCTCTTCCCCTTTTCTGCACCCACTCTTCCACATCCACATTCACATTCTTTGGGACCAAAACACCCGAATAGACCACACCAAATGAGCCTTCACCAAGCTTATCTCCAATCACAAAATCACTCCTTTTCAAGTTTCTCCTTCCAGATAAATTGTCGAAACCCAGTTGAAGAGGAGCCAGAAGGTAGGCATCAATGGCACCAACAAGAACACCTGGCCTTGCAGTTAAGTAAATCCATGTCAACCCACCAAACATGACATACCCCCACCTCTGCATGTCTGTTAAGCTTTCAGTAACTCTCAGAAACTGCATTAGTCCTGGAAACTGGTCCAAACTAACAACACTGCTCTCCAACAACCCTTGATCAAAGAATGCATTGCACTTTACAGAGTTGATCTTCAAACGGTGGTTGGTTAAGAAAGAAGCATTGTTTGAGGTGGTGGTGGGTCTTGAGGGAGAGAAGCAAATTGCCAGTTGGTTATGTTGAAGTGTGGAAGTAGCAGTTGGAGGGAGCAGAGAAGCCATCACGTTCATTCCAAAGCCGAACAAATGCTTAGAGATTCTGCTCAGTCACACAACTCCAACTTTGGTTCTAGTTTCTCAGAAACTAAGATTACTGTCATCAGAGGTAGTTGTTTTGCCACTTGTTCCTCTTCAATTTATCCACGCTTCTTTGTTTTCTTGGTCCAAAACTAAGGCCTCATCCATTAAACATAAAATCCTTTAAAAAAAACTGTTAAGAGTGTTTGTATGGGAATATCTTTATTTTATGTATTCATTTTATTGATTTCAAGGACAGAATCATTTTTTATAAAAACAACGATTATAAGTAAAATCTGATTATAAAAAATTATTTATTTTTATTATACACTCATTCTTTTTCTTATTTTATATTTTGTATTTTTCAATTTCATTATTCTTTTATAGCTATTTTAGTAATTTTAAATTTTAAAAATATTTTTTTAACACAATAAAAAAATAAATTATTTAAATAATCTCATTTTCATATTAAAATAAATATTTATTAAAATAAAATATTTTTATACATTTACCAAACACATTTTAAGATACTCTTTTTCTACCATTATTAATAAGTTCACGTGTTTTGTTTATATTTATTAAGGTCACGTTTGAAAATGTTTTTACCTTTCTGTTTTTCAAAACTATTTTATAGAATGAGTGTTAAAAATAGTTTCTCAAAATAAAAGAAAAGAAATTTTTGATAGAGTTATTCTAAAAGATAGTTCTAAAAATTTATAAATAAATAACACATTCAAACTGTCGTTACGGTTACCCTGCTAATAATATGACTACAGTAATATTATACATTTTGGTTAAAAATATAATATTTTAATGTAGCGGAAAGAGGTTGTAAGAAAGGAGAAGAAAGGCGAAATTTCAGGTGAAAACCACGGGGAAGGGTTTAGCAAATGCAGATTGCAGAGATTGCAGTAGGTGGGATTGGGAATAGAAGAAGAGACTAGTGAAGACATTGGTGGTTCTCCGCCCCTTTCTCTCATTGGTGCAGTTTAATTTATTATTATTATTATTATTATTTTCTCCCAGTTTTTTTCTTGTATTATTATTATTCCCATTCTACATGCATGCCATTTCCATCTCATGGTTGTTCCCTTTCCTCCTCTCCTGAATTTGGCTTCCTTCCACTTCCACGTCAGGTTTGCTTCTTTTTTTTTTTTTTCCTAATTATTTTCTATTTTTCGCTTCCACATTATAATTCAATTTCAACAGGGGGAGGGGGAGGGGAATGATGCTGCTGGATGCAATGAGGACGACTTCATTCAAAACCCATTGTTATTATTATTTATGATATTATTATACATGTGTGAATGTAAAGATTGGGGGAAGTGAACAAAGTTTCCATCCACGTTGGGGGGTCGTGGAGGAATGCCATGGAACAAGTTAACGTTCCCCCCTTTGAAATTAGAGGAGCAAGGAAGAGCGTCCAATTTGATGATAATAACCTTCTTTTGCACGAGGACAATGCCAGGCTCATCTATGTTAACGATCCTATCAAAACCAATCAAAACTATGACTTCACCGGCAATAACATCCAAACCAGCAAATACACTCTTCTCACCTTCTTGCCCAAGAATCTCTTCATTCAGTTTCACCGGGTCGCTTACCTCTATTTCCTTGCCATTGCCGCCCTCAATCAGCTCCCTCCCCTCGCCGTTTTCGGCCGCACCGTCTCCCTCTTCCCCCTTCTGTTCGTCTTCTGCGTCACCGCCGTCAAGGATGCCTACGAGGATTGGCGCAGGCACCGCTCCGATCGCAACGAGAACAACCGAGAGTGTCTGGTTCTTCAATCTTCCCGGTTCCGGGCCAAGAGATGGAATAGAATTCAGGCTGGCGAAGTCGTTAAAACCTTTGCCGACGAGATGATTCCTGCTGACATGGTCTTGCTGGGGACCAGTGATCAGAGCGGGATTGCCTATATCCTGACCATGAATTTGGATGGGGAGTCAAATTTGAAGACCAGATATGCCAGGCAGGAAACCACTTCCGTGGTGTTGCCGGAGGCTTGTGATGTCTCCGGAGTTATTAGATGTGAGCAGCCTAATAGGAATATTTATGAGTTCACGGCCAACATGGAGTTTAATGGCCAGAGGTTCCCCCTTAGCCAGTCAAACATTGTGCTGCGTGGTTGCGTGCTGAAGAACACGGATTGGATAATTGGTGTCGTTGTTTATGCAGGACAGGAAACAAAAGCAATGATGAACAGTACCACCTCCCCTTCCAAGAGAAGCAGGCTGGAAGGTTACATGAATAGAGAAACCTTTTGGCTGTCGGTTTTCCTTTTTGTCATGTGTGCAGTTGTGGCCCTTGGGATGGGTCTCTGGCTTGTACACCACAAGGATCAGCTCAATACCTTGCCTTACTACAGAAAAATATACTTCAACAATGGGCCAAATAATGGAAAGAAATACAGGTATTATGGGATACCGATGGAGACATTCTTCTCCTTTTTGAGTTCTATTATTGTGTTTCAGATAATGATACCGATATCTCTCTACATCACAATGGAGTTGGTTCGTTTGGGTCAGTCATACTTCATGATTGAAGACAGGGATATGTATGATGTTAACTCTGGATCAAGGTTCCAGTGTAGATCATTCAATATAAATGAAGATTTGGGTCAGATACGCTATGTGTTTTCAGACAAGACAGGAACACTAACAGAAAACAAAATGGAGTTTCAGAGAGCTAGTGTACATGGAAAGAAGTATGGGAGCTCCGTGCTTATGGCTGATAACATTACAGGTAATTTTTATTTATTTATTTGGGCTTCCCTTTGAGATCATTATGTAATTCCAGACTGCTTAAAGATGTGGTACAGTGCCATTATCTCTTCATGCTAATATACTTTGAAATCCATGGAAAGGCCAGCATGTGTGTATATCAGGGGTAATTTTTCAAAATTACCCTTAAGATCATTGGAAATACCATTTTTTTCTCACTCATTCTCTATCCACTACTTCTCTCTCCATCATAGTTAATTATTTGTATTCTATATGAAAATCCAAAGTTCATAAGAAAGGAAATTAATCTTTGTGTCAACCAATTATAATAGGAGAGAAAAATATTTTAAGCAATGTAATTCATTTATTATCTTTTTAAACTCCACTAAGAGCTACTTATTTAATAGGGGTATTTTAGTCTAAAAATAATTAATGACATAGAAATTTGAAAGAAGGTCTTATATTAAGGGACCAAAAAAATTCTCAAAAGGGTCTTATATTTAGGGATGAAGGTAGTATTAATATTTTTGGTTTATGATAATGAGTGTCTCATAGGACAATTTGAAAAGAATTGATGCCCCTATAATATACACCATGGTATCCCAGTAACTGATCTTATCTAAGGCTGTCATTTTCTATTAAGTTACTTAAATCAATCCTGGGTTTGACCTATTAATTTTATATTGTTTATATGTAAAGCTGTGTAGTTTTTGTATGTAGGAAGAACCTTGTTTTAATCTCAAAAAAGTTTCTGCTTCATAGTCTTAGACTTGTCTGATGAAGAAATATTCTTCCACCTCAATAAATTTTCCATAATCAACTGTTTGATTAAGTTGTATGTCTTGATCTGAGTCATTGGCTACATAAGGTCTCATCACAAGCCATCTATAAGCTTATGATGCATTAAAAAATTTGCTGATGCATTTGTATCGCAAAACAATTTTGTGATGTTTTGCAACAGCAGCAGCCGTTAGTGGTAAACGAAGATGGAAGCTCAAATCAGAAATTGCTGTTGACTCTGAATTAATGGCATTGTTGCAGAACGACTCAAATGGTGATGAAAGAATTTCAGCTCATGAGTTTTTCCTTACATTGGCTGCTTGTAATACTGTGATCCCTATTATTAGTGGCAGTGGATTTTCCAGTTGTGGAGAAGAAGAATCAAAAGAAGGTGTAGAATCTATTGCTTACCAGGGAGAATCCCCTGATGAACAAGCTCTAGTTTCTGCAGCCTCTGCATATGGATTTACTCTATTTGAGCGAACATCTGGACATCTTGTTATTGACGTCAATGGTGATAATCTCAGGTAAATAGTGACTTCCTTTCTGTGGGAAACTACACGTTTTATATAATGTCGAGCTTATTATATAATGAATTATATCTACACGGCATATATCCAAGTTTCGTCGTTTACTTTTGGTGTAGCTTATGTACATATATCTAGGTTATTGAGTAAGTTAATCATTTCTGTGTGCATTATAGGTTGGATGTATTGGGCCTGCATGAGTTTGATAGTGTGCGAAAGAGGATGTCCGTTGTTATCCGGTTTCCTAACAATGTTGTAAAGGTGTTGGTTAAAGGTGCTGATACTTCAATGCTTGGCATTTTAGCAAATGACAATCCAAGCAACAATGTCATACGACATGAAACTCAGAGTCATTTGAGTGAATATTCTTTGCAAGGTTTACGAACTCTTGTACTTGCCTCCAGGGAACTCTCAGATGTTGAACTTGTGGAGTGGCAAAGCATGTATGAAGATGCAAGCACTTCGTTGACTGATCGAGCTGCAAAACTACGTCAAACAGCGGCTCTTATAGAATGCAACCTAAAGCTACTTGGTGCAACTGGAATTGAAGACAAGCTGCAAGAGGGTGTACCAGAAGCCATTGAATCCCTGCGGCAAGCTGGAATCAAGGTCTGGGTTCTTACTGGCGATAAGCAAGAGACTGCAATTTCAATTGGTCTTTCCTGTAAACTTCTGAGTGCAGATATGCAGCAGATAATTATCAACTGCACTTCAGAGGCTGATTGCAGAAATCTCTTGGCTGATGCTAAAGTGAAATATGGTGTGCGATCTTCAAGTAGAGGACTTCAGAATCTGAAGCACAAATCTGATGTTAGACATGTTGACCCTGATATTCCCAATGATACAAAGTCAATGAACAGGACCAAGCGGAATCCAGGAAAGGAAGAAGGAACTACTGCTCCATTGGCACTGATAATCGATGGAACCAGTTTGGTTTATATTTTGGAGAAAGAACTGGAGTCAGAGGCAAGTTTATCCTTCGATCCTTCCTCATTGAAATTTTTGTTTGGATGTTTTTTAACATTGGAACCCTTAAGCTTAAGTTATGTTAGTTGCATATGCAACTGTTAGATTGGAATTGATAAACTCAACTTCATGGAAAATATTTGCCATTTTCCCTTTTCCTTTCAACAGCTTTTCGACCTTGCAACTTCCTGTAGGGTTGTGCTATGCTGCCGTGTTGCACCCTTGCAGAAAGCAGGAATTGTTGATCTAATAAAAAGCCACACAGATGATCTGACATTAGCTATAGGTGATGGTAAGTTTTTATATTGATATTGTAGACCATACTTTACATCCCTTGCATCTGCACCAAGTTGGGGTGGCTGGGTGCTGGTGGATAATGGTTTTGGAAATAAGTTGAGATCAACTAAACTCTTCTGCATGTAGTTAGTATTATCGGATGCACTTTTCTATTAAGATTATTCAGTAATAAACTTATTATCTCTGCTGTATATTTTAAATAATTTGGACAGGGGCAAATGATGTGTCAATGATCCAAATGGCAGATGTTGGTGTTGGAATCTGTGGGCAGGAGGGGCGCCAAGCAGTGATGGCATCAGATTTTTCTATGGGACAATTTCAGTTCTTGAAAAGATTACTTCTGGTTCATGGGCACTGGAATTATCAGCGCATTGGCTATTTAGTGCTGTATAATTTCTACCGCAATGCTGTCTTTGTATTGATGCTATTCTGGTAAGTACAGTTTTCTTTTCATACTGCTGGGTGACTTCTGCTTATTTGTATGATATCAATTGGTCTTTCTTATTAACTTTTTAATTTGATTAATTTGATGCTTTCCAGTACTGTGAATCTGTTTTGCCACCTGATCTTTCAGACCTTTTGGCATAAACATGAACTTGGGAACTGGGAGTTTCACTATTTTTGCCAATGCATAGGTTTTGGACTGAGATCACTGAAAAAAATGATTTTATCCATATTCGGATGTTAACTTTTGTCTATAAAATTATCCTTTTAGAATAATCTCATCTTCCAGCTGTATGCTATCTTTGTTCAAATTTGTAATGTCATGGGGTGCATCATTAATTCTTGGGCTCAGTGATGTGAATCACTTGATTTAAATCATAGTTGAGAGTTGAGACTTTATAAAAGTTCATTGATTCTAATGCAGTGTCTACCTTGTTGATAGGTATATATTATGCACTGCTTTTTCTACAACTTCTGCATTGACAGATTGGAGCAGTGTATTTTATTCTGTGATATACACATCTATCCCGACTGTCGTTGTTGGTGTTCTGGACAAAGACCTGGGTCATGGGACACTGTTGCAATATCCAAAACTTTATGGTACAGGTCACCGGCATGAGGCTTACAATATGAAATTATTTTGGATCACAATGATTGACACCCTATGGCAGAGCCTTGTTCTTTTCTATATTCCCCTATTCACCTATAGGGACAGCACAATTGATATATGGAGCATGGGCAGTTTATGGACAATTTCAGTTGTTATTCTTGTAAATGTACACCTGGCTATGGACGTTAACCATTGGGTATTAATTATTCATGTTGCTGTATGGGGATCAATAATCATTACATATGGCTGCTTGGTGGTTTTAGATTCCATACCTGTCTTTCCCAATTACTGGTTAGTCACATTTGTTGTCCTAGGAGTTTGTGGTATTATAGATTTTGAAGCGTTGTAGGATATACAGCTAATATGCTTCCTATTATTTCAGGACCATTTATCATCTGGCAATGACCCCTACATATTGGATAACAATTTTTCTTATAACAACTGTGGCGTTACTCCCTCGCTTTTGTTGCAAAGCTTTTCATCACATCTTTCTTCCTTCAGATATCCAGATAGCTAGAGAAGCTGAGACAATGAGAAAACATGATTTGCAATCAAGGAAACCAGTTTCCAATTAACTTAAGTTATTGTCTTGTAGAAACTACAGAAATCTCATTGGAAAGGCTTCCATTGCATTTCTCCATCATCATCATCACCACATAGCATTCTTTAGGAAGTCAGCTATTAAAGTGACCAGGTAAACATATGCTTTCTCTCTCAAGTTTAGTCTTAACATATCTTGAATGCTATTCATTTTAGTTGTCTAATGATATTTTGTGTAAGCTAGTTTCACTGAACTTGGTGGTTGTTGAAAGCTGAGAGTAACTTTAATAATTTAAAATTTGTATTGCTAATGGTCCGAAAGCTATCTTGAATGAGTAATCAGAGACCGTTCGATTCAATGGTTTATGACAACTCTTTCTTCTCATGTAGTAATATTCATGCTGCTACTTGTATAGGTTTATAGAATTTAGAAGTCCCCTAAGGCCCTGGTTGACAGATTGTAATTCTACATTTCTATTAGCAGAGATATTGGTCCTTGTTTCTGAAGCACCGATTTGCTATTTTCCATTTCGTGTCGACATGGATGCGTTGCAATATGCGGCTCATATGTATCCTATCAGGGTTGAAATTGATTTAAAAAATAAAAAATATATCGATATGCTTCCTGGAAAACGTTACAATACGCAGGTTTTCAAAAGTCCTCCACCGATACATCTTGATAAGGCAAGAGCAGACTCTTTAATTATCAAAATATATACTTCTCTTCAATCTGCATGCTTCATCTGCAGATGACTCACTACTGAATTTTCTGACGCTTAGTCTTTGGCGTTCAAGGCACTATGTCTACAAAGAACGGTAAGCACCTGTGTGGCATCTATTAGAAAATAGGGGTCTAACTCAATCCAAAAGCTAGCTCATGAATTAAGGTTTGCCTCAAGACTTATAAGATGTATATTGGCCATATTCACAGCCGATGTGAGACTTATCAACATCTTAACAGCATCCACAGAGCTTGACACTTGGGGTACTTTTGTACATATCATTTTTGGTGAACCCTTTAGTACATATTATAATATACAGAATAATAATATAGCCTATAATATAGAGAATAAAGACCTGTTTCTTTTGGTACTCTTTGAATAATTTTTTATTTAATATTTGATAGATTAAAATCCAATTCTCTTTAGTTTTCAGCCTTTGACAGTCAAAAAACTATTTACTTTGTTTTTTTTGCTGAACTACCATTTCTAGGCAATGAACAATAATTTGTAATTTTTATTTTTATTTTATTTGGATTTTAAAAGAAATTGCTTTGGAATTTCTATTTTATATACAATGATGTCCAAGACTTTTATTCTGAATTTGGAATTTTATTATGAATTTTATAGCCGTTCATAAATATATCTCAAACATATCGTATCATATATTTTCTAAGAATAAGTGTATCGATGTATTTGATGTGTGTCGTATCTGTGCATTATAGGTCCTTGTGTTCCATGGAGATTGGTTCCTATAGAATAATTTCTACTTAATAAGGTATTGGTCCAAGATTAAGGGCCCGTTTGGTGGGCAAAATAAGAATAGGATAAACATAGGATAAGAGCCATTGTTGCATGCTGGAACTCAACCTAACTCTTTCAACTGGCACAATGAGACACTTAGATTTTGGGCAACAGCCAGAGGAGTCATTTTATATAATTCTTTTGGGAGTTGGGTTCATAGATTCTCCACAAAAATGGTGAATATATTTTGATTGTCTTCCTCCAAAAGGCATCTTTGAAAGTTTTCAACTGCTAAATTTCTGAATGGGAATGAATGTCATTGGTAGCAAGCAACAATGGATTCCTTCTTGGAATATGATGAGGTTTTGTAAATTTGGTAAGAATAAATCCAGCCTGGGTTGGTG
Organism: Clitoria ternatea; assembly: GCA_037962975.1. Lineage (NCBI taxonomy): Eukaryota > Viridiplantae > Streptophyta > Magnoliopsida > Fabales > Fabaceae > Clitoria > Clitoria ternatea. The sequence goes on from CM075673.1 coordinate 168,784,606, forward strand.
TCTGTTGGCCATTTATCTATAGGAATTTGAATTCTCCACATCCTAGAAAACGCGAACTTGGCAGTTTGGGTTGTTTGACAACATAAACCCTGAATTTGTGCTCTACTTGTGCTTATTTTTCTTTACATTAAATGGTCCTGGGTTTAGCGTACAGTCAAGGAAAACATTGTTGTTTCTTAACAGCAAAAATATTGTTAAAGGGCCCCCGGACCCAAAAAACAAACAGTTGCCAAGATAAATCTAGGTGATCAAACGCTTATATCCTACATACATGCAACCCTCCAAACAGTTAGCCTGCTAAATAGAATGTTCCCCTACATGTATGCAGTTTATGTTTATAACTGGTAAATGAATCGACAGATTACCATTGTATGTCACAAATTTGACTGGTCTGTATGTTATGTTTCACAGAGAGTAACTTTTATGGTCATTATACCAGTATACAATATATCTATATATGAAAAATATTGAACGCGTGCTTCTTTTTCATTAATAAAATAAGCTTTCCCTTTTCCAGTGTTCAGATCCATTTGTTCTTGGCCCTAATCTTTCGTGGTATTAATTCTTCAGGTGAATAGCAGCAGCAGCAATGTAAAACAGATGTTTGCATCCAACATAGTAACCAAGAACATCATGGGGAATAACATTTACACTTTTAAGAGAGTTAGAGAGGTATCTGAGCTATTAGTTGTGTGGCATTGGCCGCATGATTATGATGCACTGGTCTTGAGAGTTGCTTGTTTGAGAGATTGGTTACAGAGTAGACAGATGTACAATACTTCTGCAAAAATCTGGCTTGTATTATATTATCCCCTTTTAAAAATTAAGCAAAGAAAACAAGATCATTATCTCAAGAAAGGATAAAATAAAGGAACGTAATTTTCACAATCCATGTTGCACATCTGTCCAGTTTATACTCAATCAAACAGCCAACCCTGCAAAGATGCAATTTTTAAGGGCAAAGGTAACTGAGGTATTAGAAGTGAACTAGTTCAATGGAAGAAGTCTTGATTGGCTCATTAAACGATTTTGGAACTCATTCACATGATGAAGCTACACAGAGTATCCCGGGCTTTGTTTCGACCCATTGGCCCCTCCTCTTTTTTTGATTGGCCACTCCTGTGAGGTCCGTCTACAGATTCGACTAGTTTAAAGAAAGTTGGATGGTTTAACAAAAAAAAAGTTAGATGGTTCGCCAAAAAAAAAAAAGAAAGTTGGATGGAACATGAACAAGATAGACAAATGAAAAAAAGCTCTCTTTTTTTGGGAAGAGGTACTACTCTATTAAGGAGTCCGTGATAGAGGCTACCAATAGAGATCATCTACTCCTTTGTTCTGGGAGTTTTAAGTTAGTTTCTTGGCTGTTTTCCTTTTTCTCTTCTTTCTTTTTTTGGCTCTTGTATTTGTGTCCTTGACTCCCTTCCTTAGTATTTTCTCCTTTTCATTCCTCTTAGTTGTGTCGTCCCCTTCCTTTTATCTTTGTTCTGTTGCTGGATGACATTATGAATGAATCTAGAGAAAAGATTGTGCAACATATTAACAAAACAGGGCTTTGGGAGGAATCCATAGCGGAACTTGAGTTCAATAAACAATAGATTAAAGAACTTTATGAGAATACCCTGTTTAGAAAACTTATTACTACAAAAATGGTGAACTTCACTTTTATTTGGAAAACTTTGGAGGCCTCTTGGCAGAACTATGAAGCTTTTCAAATTACAGTGATGGGAAAGAACACCATAATGATAAAATGAGAGCATAATGGAATGGCTACTATGATCCTAGATTGGAGTTCTTGGCATATTATGGGCCATCTTTTAAGCCTTCAGAAATATAAAACCCAACAGGCTTTGAGCAAGGTGGATTTCTTTAAGGTTCCTTTTTTGGTTCAAATAACATACATCACCTCCTTTATGCTTAAGGAAGGTCCTTGCTTAAGATAAGTGTTGTATTCCACCATTCTAGGGCTTCGATCCTCTCGTTATTGTCGCACCTTGGTTAGGGTATTCTTCTCTTCAGAGTGATTACCCTAGGCAAGTTGAGAAAGTTTGGATAGTGACACACCGCAAGAGTACGGGTTGTCGCGTAATATAAAAAATATCGTCTCCACAGGACCGTGTTCTCAAGTACTCAATAAAGATCCTATTTATCTAAGGCTAGAATAAAGATTTTGTGTAAAAGAATTTAAAACAGAGTAACTAAAAATAGAAAATCAAAAGTTCTGCAGGGATGAAATCAATTAAAACGTATCTTGAGATTTTCAGGTAATGAATTGCTTCGTAATGATGTTTAAGGATTTTACTTTATCTTTTACTCAAGTTAACCAAGACCAACTTCCTAAGGTTCTAACTTTCCATTTTTCAGAGTTTCGTTAGATTACTCAGAAATCAAACAAATCGTCATTTAAATTGAAAAGAGTTATAAAGAACAATGGAATCTTAAGGCAAGACAACAATTAAAAAGGTTCACTTTTCAGTCCCTCCCAAGTTTAATTATTATGAAAAACTCTATTCCTCAAAAGATTAAATAAAGTTCACTTTTCAGTCACTCATAGTATTCAATCTTAGGTTTAATTCTTGAATTAGATTAATTAGGTTCACTTTTCAGTTATTCCCTAGAATTAATTAAAAATAACTCATGCCTATGTCTAGATCAATGAGGGAATAAGACCATCAAGAATCAAAGGTAAACATAGATTTCATTAATAAAGCAATAGGGATTACACTAAATACATCACAAATCACCCCCTAAATCCAAAGAATAAAGATTCTAACCACTCATGGTAAACAAGAAATCATGAAGGTTCATTAAATCCATACAACTCAAAACAAGGATTACAAGGGTTCATACAAAAGGCAAAACCAAGAATCTAAAACCAACCACAAGATGTGCAGAGTCTTTGAATTCTTTGTTCCCTTCACGTTCTCCTCCTTGAGAATCCTTGAAAAGTGTCCTCCTACATCACCTTCTATGCCTATATAAGGTGCCTCTAGAGTGTAGAGAGTGAGTCCCCTAAAATAGGGCCTCTCCACCCCTTATATAGAATAAAAAACACAACTTCTAATGGGACAAACATGAACCACGTCTGTGGTGAGCTCTGGCACCTCCTCTTCAATTTTTGGGCTTCCAACTCTATGACCATGGTTCTTACTAGGGCCTAGTCGTGGAGTGCTTTGTTTTGGGTACTGTTTTTCTTTGTTTTTCACTTATTTTGGCACGCGGTTGATTCATTATGCATTGTTTTCCATATTTGATCTAAAAATAGTCCTCACTGCAAAACTAACAAACCATACAACAAAGGAGGGAAAGAACAAAATATAATAGGGATTTAAGGGGAATTTATTCATTTTATCCTAAAAATGCCTAGAAAATACAACCTAAAATGATGTGTTTTAGAGACACATTAGATGTTGGCTTTCTAGTCCCCTTCGTGCAAGTAGGCTAGGGCTGTGATGTTGTTTTCTTTTCTTTTTGACCTTGTGTATTGTGCTTCTTGGGCCATTGGGCCCATTGATCATTATATTTTTAATACAATCAACCCATTTACCATAAAAAAAAAGTTGGATGGATCTAGGAGTTATTTAATGCATGAGAAATGTGTGAATAAGCTTTAGCCTATAGTATATACAATTATTATATCCTGAATAAAAGGGCAAAGTGGTACTTTAACTACCACAATATCATATGACATCACTTGATCCATCTTTGTACACGTGGCACAATCTGAGTTGTCGTGATTGGCACGTGAATGATGACAATCTCCATTAGTTCTTAGTCAAAGAAATGCAAGTGGCTTTTATGGTGTTTCCCTATAGGAGGTTGTCGGTTGCATGATATATCCATATACTGAGTTATGTACTTGTGTACAAATATATGAAATTTTGTTAAAGATGAATACATTCGTTTGTTATAGGAATTATATATTCGATTGTGCAAAAATCAGATCTGTAAGTTACTCGATTTCTTATCATTTTAAGGATTTCATGTTTTTAAACTTGTCTGCAATATCATGTTAGTTTGAAGCCTTGGTGGATTGGACTAATTATTAGATAATTTAGTTGGTCAAATCTAGTTTTGGAAACGAAATACCAAATAAAATTAATTATTTTAATATAAATCAATGAATAACATTAACTTAACCTGGTCACAAAATAGCAAAGATCATTTTAGACAAAATTCTCATTTATTTTATTTTGTACTATTAAAAAAATGTTGGTGTTAGTGGCAATTGCCAAACAAAATAAATATACATATATAGAGAGGATAAAACAAGAAAGAAGAAATTAGTAAGGCAGTCAAGAGAAAGAAGAAAAAGAATTAATGGTATTAAGTCATGACGAAGTAATTGAGGAGCTTGTGAAAGGGTGTGAGTTTATTCATGCATTCACTATAATTATTAATTGTAATGCCTCAACAAGTCACCCGCGGATCAAGGTCCCTTCAATTGCGTCCTCCACAGGCTCCATGACAACGATTGGAATCGTAAGCCACAAGAATTCAAGCTCTGCTACCCAAATGCGGCCGTGTGGTTTTCGCTAGGTTGGTGTTTGATCAGATGGGTGTTAGAAATTTGGTGTTTTGGAACATGATGATTGATGAGTATATGATGAATGGGGAAGTTGAAAACGCCCTCCAAGTGTCTGATGAATTGCCCACCAAATGTTCTGGTGCTAGCTTGGTGAATTGCTCTTGTTCTGGTATTGTACAAACCCAATTCAAGCTTTTCCTTCTTCATGAGATCGAGCGACTAAAAATGGCGACTCACAACACTATTGCAGCTTTTATATGCATCACCGGAGCACTCGAGTCCTTCACCATCCGCAAATTAGAGGAATACAAGGGAAATTTAAGTGGGGCTGTTAATACTCATTTTCTTGAAATGGATACACACATATTATCCAGTCCACGACAATTGTTACCACCCCACAATATAATCGGAACAGTGTTGGATCAAATGGGATGATGTCTTTTCTCAATGCTATTGAAAGATTTAGATCTTTATTACTAGTTGACCCAAATTATAGGACAAAGCTTTTACGTAATGGGATTGGTATTATATATTTGAGTGCAATTCTATTTTTCTTCAGCCTCATCTTTTTCAAGATAGTATGAAATATAGAGCTTTTTACTATAGATGGCAATTCAGTATTGGGAATTGGTATTTTGGCAAGGTGGAATGGTGAATGCTTGAACCACCAGACCTATCAAGACTTGATGATAGCGACAAGGAGATTTTATGTGTCCTTTTTTTCTTATTCGTGCTGTAATATTTTTTTGGTTGAATTCACGGTGATGGTTTGTTGCACTCAAGATGGTTAATGAAATGTCAAAAACAAAGTTAGTTATTTTTGTGTTCATTATGTTCAAATTCTTTTCCCATTTTATGTTGTTAGCTTGTAATCTTTTAATGTTTCAAGTTAATAATTGATAGCCGATTATATTAAAAGGAAATGTTAGAGTCGTCAGTTGTTTGTTAGTTTGTTGTATTGTTGAGTTGAGTTGTGGTGATTAGATGACAGAATCTTTATATCATATCTCACTTCATAAACTTAGTTTGAAATTGACGTGTATTTCCAATTAATGTGTGTGTAGGAGCTACTACAAGTGCACTCATAAGTTTGATCATAGATATTACACACATACAAAGCTTGAATGTTACACATGTTTACACTTGAAGGAGATTGAATGTGATTAAAAACTTTGATAAATTCTTTTCGCAAAACAGATATCTGGACATATGTCTGAGTTTTTCTCAAAGACTTATTTAAAACACAAAAACATGAAACTAAGTATTCTGACACTTGTTCGAGTTTTCGTAAAACTTGAAGATAAAGAGAAACACAAGAGAAACTTTAAAGATGGTAAAGAGATAAAACAACACATAATTATACTAGTTCATTTCTCAACACACACACTATTTATTTGTTTGGTTAAGAGACGAATTACACAAACATAAGAGAAGTTGTCAAAAACTTCATATCATATCCTCACTGCATAAGCCTAATTTGAAATTGATGTGTATTTCCAATTAATGTGTGTGTAGGAGCTACTACAAGTGCACTCACAAGTTTGATATGAGATATTACTCACATACAAAGACAACGGTTACATTTAAATTCATTTCAGACATGTAGCTTTGTAAACCTTTAAGGAAATACACATCAATTTCAAAGACTAAAGGTTACATTATCAACAAGAGAAGTTTTGATTTGGTTTTTTCCATTTCAGACAAGCTATTGAGATGAGGGTTTAAACTTTGTTCAACCAGTTCAAGAATAATTTACTTCTTAAATAAAAGTTGTTGCTTCACTTTACTACATGATAATTTAATTTTTTAGACATTAACACTCAGACACAAAATTAACTTTTCTTACTCAATATTTTTTATCTCTTGCAAAGCCAATAGTAGAAGATTGATGGATAAACGACCAGGAAAACAAGTTTTTTATTCATTTTTTTTTCAGACAAGTTATTGATAAAAAATATTAAGTGTAACATCAAGGACCGACTAAAAGCATTAGAGATATTTTTAAGTTAAAAAATGTTAAGGAAGAATTCTTCGAGCTAAAAACCTAGGGACCAAAGGTGAAATTTTGCTTTATTGAAACAGTGGAAAGCAAAACAGTGGAGTTGCTCTAGTGATCCCAGGAAAGAAGAGGAATAGACAACAGAGAGAATCGTTGAATCAGTGTGGAGGAAGCACAAGCAGAATCAATCATCCCCAACCTTCTTCTATTTTTTATCATTATTATTATTTTTATTCAATTGGATGAACCACAAAAGTTAACGTTGGTGAGGAGGATGGGGTTTACGAGTGACAGTGAAACACGCATGGTTGCCGTGTTTGTGGTTGCGATTCTGGTTTCGATCTGCCATGTGAAAGTGAATGGTTCCATCCACGACTACTCCAACGAACCCTTCGCTCACCGCTCCAACGCCTTCTTCTTCCACGGAGGCAGCGAAGCCCTAATCGCCTCTCCCAACTCCTTCATAAGATTCGAATCCGTGACCTTCACGCGCCCCAAGGAATCTTCCAGCACCCACGGCGCCATGCAGCAGAACACCGGCTTGGTCGAGGCCATTGTCCTCGAGGTCATGGACCGCAACAGAATCGGTGGCTCTTATCTTCACAAACCCCAATTTATCTGCTGCGATCCCGACCTGTCCAAGGAGTTCAACTGCAAAATCGGCGAAGTCATCATCCAGAAGAACCCCGACAACCCTGATTTCCCCAAACGCATCCAAACTTTCTTTATGGGAACCGACGACCAGGTTCAGATGGAGCCCCAAACCCTTCAGATCAACGCCACGGGAATGTACTACCTCTACTTCATGTTCTGCGACCCTGCTCTTGAGGGCACCACCATTTACGGGAGGACCGTCTGGCGGAACCCTAAGGGGTATCTCCCTGGGAAGATGACCCCTCTTATGACCCTCTACGGTCTCATGTCTCTCGCCTACTTGTTGCTTGGTCTCGTCTGGTTCCTTAGGTTTGTTCAATTTTGGAAGGATATCATTCATCTGCATTATCATATTACTGCTGTCATTGCGCTCGGAATGTGTGAGATGGCTGTGTGGTATTTTGAGTATGCCAATTTCAATTCTACCGGTACCAGGCCTATTGGGGTCACTCTATGGGCTGTTACCTTCACCTCCGTCAAGAAGACCCTCTCAAGGCTTCTCCTGTTGGTTGTTTCTATGGGCTATGGTGTTGTCCGCCCCACGCTAGGCGGTCAAGGCATTGCTTCCAGGGTATTGCTACTTGGGCTGCTCTATTTTGTTGCCTCTGAGGCACTTGAGCTTGTTGAGCATTTGGGTAACATCAATGACTTCACCGGCAAGGCTAAGCTCGTTTTAGTCCTCCCTGTTGTCTGCCTTGACTCATGCTTCATTCTCTGGATTTTCTCTTCCTTGTCCAAAACCTTGGAGAAACTGCAGGCAATTTTACGATCTCTGTGTGTCTGTCTTCTAGTTATTGCTGATGTTGGTTGACTGCTGCAGCCTTGGTTGTAGTTATGACTTTTAACTGGGTGTGATTGTTAACTCTGGTCTCTTTGTTGACTTTTTGTTGGGTTATGGAAGGAAAGTATTGTTGTGTGTTTCTTGTGAGGCAGGGCGGGGAATGTGGAGTTTTGTGGACTGGACACAGTATTATGGATGTGCAGGTTACGGATAACATTTGTACTTATTATTCTCCATTTGTGTTTCTTTGTGTCTTTTTTGGATGCAGACCAGGAGGAACTTGGCGAAACTGGAGCTCTACCGGAAGTTTACAAACACGCTTGCGGTGTCCGTGCTACTATCAATTGCATGGATTGGCTTTGAGGTAGTTCTTGGGAAAAATATTTGATGCACTGAAATTAGTAGTTTTAGAGATGTAGTAGGAGCATCTACACATCTATGTTTATGCATTTTTATGCAAGTGAATGTGGTTACTGACTTGAATTTGTTTCTCACTGTTTTCAACAAGCTATACTTCAATGCTACTGATCCCTTGAGTGAGCTGTGGCAAATTGCTTGGATTATTCCAGCTTTCTGGTCTCTTCTTTCATATGCTCTCTTGGTGGTGATATGTGTCCTCTGGGCTCCTTCTCGTAACCCGACTAGGTACTTGTCTTGTCCTTTCCATGGCTTTTGTGTGGGGAATGGTGATTTTTTAAGACAGTTACTTGCTGTTTTTCTGCTAATATTTGGAAAGCCCTTAATATATATGAGCTTAGTAACTAGCTGTTGCATCAGGAAAAGTTGCTTTGGGTCATTGCCTGCTGGGCTTTTTTCCATTTCACTGTAAACTTGCAATTATATAGCATACTGCACATTTTGGTGAGGGATGTTGGATCTTGTCTGCATCATAAACTTTTAGATACATACCCTAGTTCAAGTTACCTTTAACCTATAGGTGAAAATGCAAGATTCCATTTAACCTTCATTATACCTTTCATCTCTTTCTATATGTATGTATGTGTGCTAATATGTGTGCTAATGTAGAATGTAACTAAAATTATCAACCCAAATTGATGTTATGATCATTATTACTATTATGCGTTTGATGAATTTATTGGCAACGTTATTATGTGTTAGCTGCACTTAAGAATTTTGAAAATAGGGATTTCTTTCATTTTGATAACACATCATTGGATGAGCTGTAGATATGAGAAGCCAACTCAAAAAAGAAATTGAGCTCAAGGTTATATCCCATGATTTGTGGGATGTCCTAAATGACTAAGAATACAACTAAATGTACCAAATGCTAGGGATAATTCTTATCTGAATTCTGATGTAAAAAAGTTTCTTGAAATAGCTAATTGACATTCTCCATTCCCAAGTCCCAACCACTGTCTTTCTTAACCCTTTGACGAATAAATCAGCAAGTTGACCCTTTGTAGTTACATAGGGTATGCAAATCTATCCAGCCTCTCTTTGTTCAAATGTCTATCAACTTCTATGTTCATTTTTCTGTCATGTTGTATTTTTACCAGCTTATGAACTATGCTAATTGCAAACTGTTAGAGTAATGTATCAAGAGAGCCAATAGAGCTCAGTCTAGCTTCTGCTGTCATGCAGTTAGTGTGTGCATGCTGACTCAGCTAAGTTTGTTAGCTGAGTAAGCAGTTAGTTAGATAGGACCTATTCTAGCAATGATTAGCCAGTGTTACTCTCAGTGTATATAAGCTCACTCTATCAAGAGCAAGGTTGTCAAAATCGAGATTCTACCTAGAATCGTGGAGGTTCCAATGACTCGTAGAATCGAGATTCTAGGTAGAATTGTAAGATTCTACCTCTTATTAAAAAATCAAAAAATAAAAAAAATAACATACTATACATAAAATAAAACATAAAATTGTATAATATTAATAAGCATGCACAAAGTAGATAGGCAGAGTTTCTATCTAATCTAATCTAACAATAAGTCACACAAACTCAGCTCAGCTGCATAATATTAATAAGCATGCACAAAGTAGATAGGCAACAGCACATGCAACAGCAATGACACAGATTCAAAATTTCTGCTCCAACAGCAACAAAATTTACTAAATGAATTTGTAACATATCAAATCAAAGTAGAGTTCTATAAAAAAACAGCAACATAACACAACAGCAGCAACCAAAAGAATTTATTCTTTCCAATTCCAACAAAACAACAGCAAGCAACATTATATTTCTACTTCTGTATACATATACAGTATACTAAATGATACCGTCAGAGGAGGAGGAAGCAGGCGACCACCGTAGCAGAGAGGTGGTCACGCGGCTGGCAGCTGAGAGGAGGTGACTGTTGCAGTTACAGAGACATGCGCACGGGAGAATCAAAACAGAGGCGTGTGTGCACCACGAGAGCGGAGGAGAACCGACCCAGCTGGAGGTGTAGGAACAGCGACCAGCGACCACCAACGGGAGAGCCGACCACGACGGGAGGAGGCAGACACAGAGGGAGGAGACACACTGAAGCAGCACGAAGGAGAACAGGCAACGTGAAATTGAAAGGGGTTAGGGATTTGAGTGTTAAATTTTTTTACCAAAACGACGTCGTTTTGGGCAATTTTCGGTCCAATTTTTTTTTTGTTGGTAAAAACGCTAAAATCTACAGAAACGCACCGATTCCACTGTTTCCAGCGATTCCACCACCGATTCTACCGTTTTTACCTATAAAACGAGTCTACTACCGATTTAACTTGAAAATCCAACTAGAATCGTAGAATATTCTACGTGTTAAATCGCGATTTTAACAACCATGATCAAGAGACTAAGCATAATGAAAATCATTATTCATATTTCCAATTCAGAAATGACTTACTCTCTCTCTAAGCTGGTATTAGAGCTCTTGAGCTCTAGTACACCCCTTTTCTCTTTCTATGGCAACGAATGATGGTGAGCCTAAGTCAAAATGCGATGATTTCAATTGGAGCAAGAACTTTGGCAATGGTTACCTTACAACCAATCTCTTTCAACATAGTAGTTAAAACGCGGAATCACGATCGCGATGTCGCGCCACCTGGCCGCTTCTCCTATTTCATGGGCGTTGTTGCGGCACTGGAAGAATTGCGGCTGATGTGGCGCTATCTCGGAGTCGCGGATTGTGGCGAAATCGCGGAGAAATGCGGCGCAATTCACAGCATCTCTCAAAACTGCGTCGTTTTGGCTTTTACTAAGGGTTAAATGGTCAGTTTTCCTTTCCCTCTCTTTTATTTTAGAGTTTTTCAAAGAACCCTTCTTCTTCTCTTCATCTTCTCCATCTCCCATTTTCTTCTCTTTCACAAAACACCATCGGCGATCATCTCTAACTCTTGTTCCATCTCCGGCAAGCCCCACTACATTGGTTTTCGTCTTCGGCGAGCACCACCACACTGGTGTCTGTCTCTGGCGAGCACCACAACACTAGTGTTCTGTCTCCGGCAAGCTCTCTGCCCCTATTTCCATTTCCAGCGAGCACCTTCATCCACATTTCCATCTCCAGCAAGCTCCCCCACTCCTGTTTCTGTCTCCAGCAAACAACCCCGCCCCCATTTCCTTCTCCGGTGAGCAACCTCACCTTCATTTCCATCTCCGGTGACCTCCAAACCAGCTCTGATCACCTGCTGCAGTCTCCAACAGCTGTTGTTGGCCTCTGAAAAGTCCTCCCACCTGTTGCAAGCTCCAATAGCCACTTGCTGCAGGCTTCAACAGCCACCTGTTGCATATTTACATGTTTGACTGTTTTATATTTGCGTCGTGACACGCGATCCCATTTTATGGGTCGGCTGTGTCGCGCCGTGATTTAGGATTGACTACTATGCTGTCAAACTCGATGACAGGAACTTCTTGATATGGAAGCAGAAAGTAGAGTCTGCGCGATTGTGCCTCAATGTTATTAGCGTTAGGTTTGGATTGTAGAGTGAAATTGATGGAGACTTCTTGAACATCTTTTCGGTATTGCTCCAATCAAGCTTTGTGAGTGAGTAAAAGTGCCTTGATCTTGTCGATTGGCATCAGATCGAGGCGACAACTAATCAAGGTACAATAAACTCAAAGTCTCACGATAGGCCTTGAAGAACCACATTGACATTTTCTTATGGAGATATGGTGTTGCCGATTGCAAAAAGTGAATCAACATTGGCTTTACTCCTCAATAAGTACTCAGATGGTGTGCCCTTTATGAAAGTGGTGTGAAGTTCGGTTCATAATTGGCGTGAGGGAGAGAGTGAAAGTAGGAGTGGATCTGGTCCTAAAGTTTGTATCAGTGCACACAACCAATCATGTGAGATAGAATCAATGAAGAAATTCAGGATTGCAACCACAAGAGAAGCAATTGATCTCGCTTCTCCCAAGCAAGAAACTCGTTGCTAATCCGATTGTTTTGATGATCCTCCTCCGACGCAAAACGTAAAGTAATCGGAGGATTCAGCAAGAACGCATGGAGGCGATGGCCTTTGATTACTGATTTAATTTGTTGTTTCCACAACAAATAATTTTTGTCGGTGAGTTTTTCTGATATTGCATGAGAAAACGTGATCAGAAAAGATGAAGATTGCACAATCGAAGATCTAAACAATAGATACTGATTTAGAGGTTGAGTCGCGCTGCTAGGTGGTGGTGGAGGATTTGCAGAAGTCATGTCTAGATCGACGCCAAAGCTCTCAATGCCATGATAGATTTGGAGAGGAGAGTTTAGAGAGAGTTTTAGAGAGAAGTCAGATCTGTTATTATGACTTGAAAAATTGAATGAGTTACAAGAGATGGTACTGTATTTATACAGTGCCTGAAGCTAGTCACTAGAACAGTTACAATAGAACTTGATTGATACGTATTATAGTGAATATACTACTCCTATGTCACCCATGGTTGAGCTATACAACAACTTGACATTAATAACACGTTTCTTAATGGTGATCTCAATGAAGAAGTGTATATGACTCAACCCTTCTCAACCAGGTCTTGTTTGCAAGTTAAACAAGGCACTTTATAGCCTTAAATAGGCCCAACATGCCTGGTTTGAGAAACTATCCACCACTCTCCTGCAGTTTGGCTGTGCTTCTAGTTGCTGTGATCCGTCACTCTGTCTTGTCTACCAACTCATATACTCTTTATGTGCTAGTCTACATTGACGATATATTAGTTACAGGAACCTCCCCCCATCTCACATCCAACAGCTCCTGCAACAACTTCAATCCACGTTTGCCCTCAAACTTCTTGGTGATCTGGAATATTTTCTAGGCTTGGAAGTTAGTCAACTTCCCAATCACTCCATCCTTCTATCTCAGCGCAAATATATTCGAGACCTGCTTGTGAAGGCTGCCATGCATCAGTCCAAATCCATGGGCACTTCTATGGCAGGTTCTCTTCGCATATCCAAGTTTGGGACTGATCACTTTGATGATCCTTCTCTCTATCAATCCATTGTTGGTGCTCTTCAGTATGCAACAGTAACTCACCCTGATATCAGTGTTGCAGTGAACAGATTCTGCCAATTCATGGCAGCTCCCCTTCAATCTCATTGGAAAGCAGTGAAGAGAATTCTCTGCTACCTACAAGGCACCCAAATGTTTGGTCTTTTCCTTCAACCTGCCATAGCCTTTCCTCTTCAGATTTCTGCATTTTGTGGGGCAGATTGGGCCACCAATTCAGATGACTGTCGTTTGGCTTCAGGTTCTACCATTTTCCTAGGTCCAAATTTGATTTCTTAATGGAGCAAGAAACAGCCCTTGGTTGCTTGGTCTAGCGCCGAACCTGAATATCGCAGCCGTGCCCTCACTACTCAAGAAGTATTCTGGACTTGGTCACTTCTAAGTGGACTGCACATTCCTGCATCTATGCCTATTGTTTACTGTGACAACTTGAGCACAATGGACCTTACCCACAACCTTATTATTAAGATGTTGAAATAAGTCTCATATCGGTTAGGAATATGACCAGTATACTTCTTACAAGACTTAGGGCAACACTTAACTCATGAGCTAGCTTTTGAGTTGAGTTAGGCCCGCCATTTTTTAATTTGGTATTAGAGCCCTATCTGCTTTGAATGTTGGGTCATTTGTAGATGTTTGCAAACTTCACGCTCTAGCTGTCCAATCTTGGGAGCGAGGCGTGTGTATTAAGATGTTGAGAGAAGTTCCACATCGGCTATGAATATGACCAGTATAATTTTTATGACTTGAGGCAACCTTTAACTCATGAGCTAGCTTTTGGGTTGAGTTAGACACGTCATTTTCTAATACCTATCCTTCACAGCCGCATCGAACACCTTGAGCTGGATCTTATCTTTCTTTGTGAAAGGGTCATTGTTGGTCAGCTCCTTGTCACTCATGTCCCCTTTGAAGATCAATTGGCTGATTTTCTCACCAAACGTATGTCTAACGAGTCCTTTGAGTTTGAGGGGGGGAATGTTAATGTATTAAGAGAGCCAATAGGGCTCGGTTTAGCTTCTAGTGTCATGCAGTTAGTGTGAATGTTGACTTTGCTATGTTTGTTAGCTGAGTCCGTAGTTAGATGGGACCCTCTCTAGCAATGATTAGCCAGCTATGTGTAGTGTATATAAGCTCACCCTATCAATTCAAAAATGACTCTCTCTCTCTCTCTCTGAGTCAAACTAATAAGAACCTCAGGAGAACCATACCACAAAAGCTAGTTATTGTAGTTAAGAGCCCAAGGCCTTATAAACTCCCTGCATATTGTAGTCCCATACTTTCGATGTGGGACTCAAGTTCCATACCTTACAATTGGATCCGAACACAAACTTGTTCTTTCAATAGAATCTTATTGGTCCATCCCACTTGATCTTCAAATTTTCAATGGTTTGTAACCCACACCTTGTGCTATAGCTCAAAAGTCTGCATCTACACCATATGCTACTTCTACATTTTGGTTGTACTCCATAATGTCAAGATTCCTTCCTAGAAAAGTATAATACCTAGGTGTTGATCTTCTATCAATCATCTACCCAGCATAATCAGCATTTTTATATGCATCAAGTACTAAACCTCCATTCCTCTTAAAGGTGGTTGTAGGCGAACCTGGCTGAATACATTTAACTGCAGACACAATACTTTTTCCCAGATGAGATAAATAAATCAATCCTTCGACTAGACATTGAAACATTTCTCTGTCCACTCAACATCATCTGCTGTTTTGAAGTTTCATATTCAGATGTAGTGCTTGTTGCTTTGCAGGCTGTTTTACCTTTTTCTTTGAGCTAATCGGTAACAATGTTAGTACATAAAAAGACCCTGTCTAGTGTCTAGAATGTCTGGGTGAGAAACCTCAATACAAAGTAACTAGTTCAGCATTCCTGGTGATCTGACCTCAATTTCCTTGGCCAAAATCTGACTTAGAATTGGTTTCTCCTTAATATGATGATAATAATAATAATGAAAATGATAATAAATAATAATAATAATAATAATAATAATAATAATAATAATAAATGATGAAAATAATAACAATAATATGTTATTATTATTATTATTATGGAAACAAACTCCTTATTATCCTATCCTATTGGCACATCAAACATAAGATACAAAAAGATAGGTTGGTTTATCTTATCTTGACACTTTTATTCTGTTCACCAAAGGGACCATAAAGTTCATTTGTTATTTCCTAGTTAGATTAAATAACATGATCTATTTTAGTAATTATGAATAGTGAAGGTTACACGTTTAATAATTAAAAAATAATAATCTTGTGTTAAATAAGCATTTTTCTCTCACTCTGCTTCTCCATGCCTTGATGGGTCCTTGTGTTTTTGTGCTGATTTTATTTCTGGAAAGACCGATTGCCTTTATATGTTTATTTTTAGATATGCATACTTAGAGGAAACAGGAGATGACTTCGATGAGGAGGGTATCTCTCTGTCAAGCAGCGTCGCGAAAATTAGCGGGGATGTTGCAGCGAAGCTTGATCGGAAGGAAAGGAAAGGTTCTAGTGCCACAGATGTTGCCTTTGGAGAAGATGTTGAGGAAGATAAGCGAGAATAATCTCAAACTTGTATACAAGTGTTTCATATGACCACCATTTCTAACGAGAGTTCTGTAGATATGTTTATATACAAATATTTGCAGAAGGTGCAGTTGGTGACGAGCAAACAATGAGGCAGTCTCATCGTTAGATCTAAATTGTTTAATTGCAATTGATACGTACCACATTAGAATAGTTTTTCATAGCCGATGGTGTGATCAAATCATTCCCCAGTTTGGTTTCAAATGACCATCATCCTTATGTACCCTACATGGCTTCAAACTTACATTTCCTTTTTTGGTACATCACAAAACGGAATACATATTATATATACATATTAGAAACCAAAAATAGGATCTATTTAACAAAAGAATGCAACTATAGTTGTTATTCCTGATCCTAGTTTGACATTTTTAAGAACTCGCAATTGCGTGAAAACTGAACATGAATTAAAAGTTTTGGAATTTTTAAAATTGAGTTTCTTTTAGTCTCATACTGAGTCAGTCTAAACTAACTAAAGCCCCCATATTCATGGTCACTTTCTCCATACTCATTTTGAGGTGAGTATCGATCCAGCTTGGTAACATGTGGTAGGCACTCACTAATGTGGTAAACGCTTTAAATGCTAAAAAAAGAGTGCTGCAGGGGTAGAACCCAGGACCAGAGAACAAGAGAACACCCTCACTACTGTGCTTCACAAAGCTTTCAAGCAGAACAGCGCCACCTTTATTTAAATATTGTTTTAAATTTGTATAGTGTATTTCCTATGTATTTAGTTAAATTTTTATCTATGAAGCGAATGTTCTCTTTTTTTTTTTCTCACTTATGATTTTAGTTATTTTAAATTTCTCTGCACTCTGATAACTTAATACTTTGTATACATATTCTATGTCAAGTGTTAAAATTCTACATTACTTTTGCGGCAATTGTAAAACATAATTATCATCATGTCAAAACTTCATCAAGTTCGTAATGAGAATCATTTCAATATTATTTAATTCTTTAAAATATTTATTCTTTTTTAATTTAAATTTGTACACCAATAACATGGAAAGATTTTTTTGCAATAGAATATATTTTTTAAAAATTTAAAAATACTTCATTACTTATTGTACTGAGGGCATGAAGATTATATTTTAATAATCATACATAGTTTTTTTTAAAGTTTAAATGTTTATGTTATATTATATTTGCAAATGGAATGGTGTGTTGAGAATATTATATTTATTTTATTAAAAAAAGAATATCACTTTTAAAATTATTATTATTTAATTATATTAAAAATAAATAAATGAATTAATATTACCCTTAATTCCAAATATAAGTAAATTTTATAATATAAGTAAAATTATACATTTCTAATGTCATTAAACATTTGTCTACTTAGTATGTCAATCTTATTTATATTCTCAAGACAACTAATATTTTGTATAATAAATAATATTAGAGATATTCTAAGATATTACATCAAATATTTGCTTATACTAATACAATACAACAATTATTCTTAATATGTGTAAAAGTCGTTACTTTTGCTTATATTTAGAAATGTAGTAGTATATCTTTTTGGTTTACAATAAACGTTAAAGTTTCACCTTAAGACTTCAAATTAATTATTCGAAATGCTCTACCAGGCCAACCCTACAAGGCCTTTCTAAGCTTAGTCGTAAAAAATTACTAAAAATTCAACCGTTTTGTCATATTTTCATGGGCTATAACCTTCAAATTTGCTAAAAATTCATTGTTGAAGAAAATCTGTCATTTCTCTTACAGAAATCCGATTGAACTTCAAGAACAAATGCCATTTTAAGTGTGGCCATAAAAAATTACACAAATATTCAACCGCTCGATTTTGTCATTTTCGTGGGCTATAGCTTTCAAATTTGATTAAAAGTTCATCGTTGGAGAAAATACACCCCTCCCATTGGAGAAATTTGACGAAACTTTAGGGACAACCCTATAATGCCTTTCTAAGCATGGCCGTAAAAAATCATGAAAAAATTCAACTGCTCGGTTTTGTCATATTTTCGTGCGCTATAGCTTTCAAATTTAGCTAAATATTCATCGTTGGTGAAAATCTGTCACTTCCCTTGGAGAAATCTGATGAAACTTTAGGGATAATCCTATAATGCCTTTTTAAGCATGACCATAATCATGTAAAAATTCAACCGCTCAGTTTGGTCATATTTTCGTGGGCTATAGCCTTCAAATTTGGCTAAAAATTCATCGTTGGACAAAATCTGCCTCTTCTCTTAGAGAAATCCGATGAAACTTCAGGGACTACCTTACAATGCATTTCTAAGCTTGGCTGTAAAAAATCATACAAAAATTCAACCGCTCGATTTTGTCATATTTTCGTGGGCTATATATAGCCTTCAAATTTGGCTAAAAATTTATCGTTCGTGAAAATCTACACGTTCCCTTGGAGAAATCTGATGAAACTTCAGGGACAACCCTACAATGGCTTTCTAAGCATGGCCGTAAAAAATCATGTAAAAATGCAACCGCTTGGTTTAGTCATATTTTCGTGTTCTATAGGCTTCAAATTTTCTAAAAATTCATCGTTGGAAAAATCTGTCCTTTCTCTTAAAGGAATCCGGTTAAACTTCAAGGACAATCCTACAACCCAGTTCTAAGCGTGGCCATAAAAAGTTACACACAAATTCAACCGCTCAGTTTTGTCATATTTTTATGGGCTATAACATTTAAATTTGGCTAAAAATTCATTGTTTGTGAAAATATGCTTCTTCCCTCAAAAAATTTGATAAATTTAAGGAAAAACCTACAATGCATTTCTAAGCACGATCGTAAAAAATCATGCGAAAATTCAATCGCTCGGTTTGGTCATATTTTCATGGGCATAGCCTTCAAATTTGGCTAGAAACTCATCCTTGGTGAAACTTTGTCCTTTCCCTTGGAGATATTTGATGAAACTTCAGCGACAACCCTACAATGCCTTTCTAAGCATGGCCGTAAAAACTAATTCAAAAATTCAATCACTCAGTTTTGCCATATTTTCATGGGCTATATATAGCCTTCAAAGTTAGCTAAAAATTCATTATTGGTGATGAAACTATAGGGATAACCCTATAATGCCTTTCTAAACACGGCTGTAAAAAATTACGTAAAAATTCAACCGCTCGGTTTTGTTATATTTTCGTGGGCTATATAGCTTTCAAATTTGGCTAAAAATTCATCGTTGGACAAAATCTACCCCTTCTCTTAGAGAAATCCGATGAAACTTTAGGGACAACCCTACAATGCCTTTCAAAGTGTGGCCGTAAAAAATCATGTAAAATTCAACCGCTCGGTTTTGTCATATTTTCGTAGGAACATTCAAATTTGGCTAAAAATTCATCGTTGGTGAAAATCTGCCCATCCCTTGAAGAATTCTGAAGAAACTTTAGGGACAACCCTATAATGCCTTTCTAAGCGTGGCCGTAAAAAATTATACAAAAATTCAACCGCTTGGTTTGTTCATATTTTCGTGGGCTCACGTTCAAATTTGGCTAAAAATTTATCATTGGTGAAAGTATGCCCCTTCCGTTGGAGAAATTTGATAAAACTTTAGGGAAAACCCTACAATGCCTTTCTAAGTGCGGCCGTTAAAAATTATGCAAAACTTCAACCGCTCGATTTTGTCATATTTTCATAGGCTACTTTCAAATTTGGCTAAAAATTTATCGTTAGTGAAAATCTGCCCCTTCTCTTGGTGAAATCTAGAGAAACCTCATGGACAACCCTATAATGCGTTTCTAAGCGGGGCCATAAAAAATTACGTAAAAACTCAACCGCTCAATTTTGTCATTATTTCATGGGCTATATCATTTAAATTTGGTTAAAAATTCATCGTTAGAGAAAATCTACCCCTTCCCTTGGAGAAATATGATGAAATTTCATGGACAACCCTATAATGCCTTTCTAAGTTAGCCCATAAAAAATCATGAAAAAATTCAACCGCTCGTTTTTGTAATATTTTTGTAGGCTATATAGCCTTCAATTTTGGCTAAAAATTTATAGTTGGTGAAAATTTTCTTCATCCCTTGGATGGACAAACCTACAATATCTTTCTAAGCGTAGCCATAAAAAATCATGCAAAAATTTAACCGCTCGGTTTGGTCATATTTTCGTGGGCTATAACCTTTAAATTTGGCTAAAAATTCATCATTGGTGAAAATCCGCCCCTTCCCTTGAAGAAATTTGAAGAAACCTCAGGGACAACCCTATAATGTCTTTCTAAGGGCGGCCGTAAAAATTACGCAATAATTCAACCGCTCGGTTACGTTATATTTTTATGGGCTATAGCTTTAAAATTTGGCTAAAAGTTCATCGTTGGACAAAATCTACCAATTCTCTTAGAGAAATCCGACGAAACTTAAAGGACAACCCTACAATGCATTTCTAAGCTTGGCCGTAAAAAATCATGCAAAAATTCAACCGCTCGGTTTGGTCATATTTTCGTGGGCTAGTCTTCAAATTAGGCTAAAAATTCATCGTTGGAGAAAATCTATCCCTTCCCTTGAAGAAATCTGATGAAACTTCAGGGACAATACTATAATGCCTTTCTAAGCTTAGCCGTAAAAATTCATGGAAAAATTTAACCGATCAGTTTTGTTATATTTTCATTGGCTATTCAAGTTTGGCTAAAAATTCATAGTTGGTGAAAATTTTCTCCTTCCCTTAGAGAAATCCGATGAAACTTCCGGGACAACCCTACATTGTCTTTCTAAGAGTAGCAATAAAAATCATACAAAAATTCAACCACTCGGTTTGGTGATATTTTCCTGGGCTATATGGCCTTCAAATTTGGGTAAAAATTCATCGTTGGACAAAATCTACCTGTCTCTTAGAGAAATCCGACAAAACTTTAGTGACAACCCTACAATGCATTTTTAAGTTTGGCCGTAAAAAATCATACAAAAAATCAACCGCTCGATTTTGCCATATTTTCGTGGGCTGCTTTCAAATTTGGTTAAATATTTATTGTTGGTAAAAATCTATCCCTTCTTTCAGAGAAATCTGATGAAACTTCAGGGATTATCCTAAAATGTCTTTTTAGGCATTGCCATAGAAAATCATACAAAAATTGAAACGCTCGATTTTGCTTATATTTTAGCCTTTAAATTTGGCTAAAAATTTATCGTTGGACAAAATCTGTCACTTCTCTTAGAAATCTGACGAAATTTCTGGGACAACCCTACAATGCATTTCTAAGCTTGGCCGTAAAATATCATACAAAAATTTAATTGCTCAATTTTGTCATATTTTTGTGGGCTTAACCTTTAAATTTGGCTAAAAATTCAACGTTGGTGAAAATCTATCCATTCCCTTGGAGAAATATGATGAAACGTCAGGACAACCCTACAATGCTTTTCTAAGCGTCGTCGTAAAAAATTATGCAAAACTTTAATCGCTCGGTTTTGTCATATTTTCGTGGGCTATATAACCTTAAAATATGGCTAAAAATTCATGGTTGGTGAAAATCTGCCACTTCCCTTGGGGAAATCTGACGACATGTCAGGAATAACCCTATAATGTCTTTCTAAGCATGGCCGTAAAAAATCATGCAAAAATTTAACCGCTCGGTTTGGTCATATTTTCATGGGATATACCTTTAAATTTGGCTAAAAATTCATCGTTTGATAAAATCTGCTCATTCTGTTAGAGAAATCCACCAAAACTTCAAGGATAACCCTACAATGCATTTCTAAGCTCGGCCGTACAAAATATGCAAAAATTTAACCGCTCGGTTTTGTCATATTTTCATAGGCTATCAAATTTTACTAAAAATTTATCATTGGTGAAAATATGCCCCTTTCCTTGGAGAAATCTGATGAAACTTCAGGGATAACACTACAATGCCTTTCTAAGTGTGGCTGTAAAAAATTATGTAAAACTTAAACTACTCGATTTTGTCATATTTTCGTGGGTTACAACCTTCAAATTTGGCTAAAAATTCATCATTGGTGAAAATTTGCCTCTTCCCTTAGAGAAATCTGAATAAACTTCAGGGATAACCCTATAATACCTTTCTAAGCGTGGCCGTAAAAACATACGTACAAATTCAACTACTCGGCTTGGTCATATTTTCGTGGGCAGCCTTCAAACTTGGTTAAAAATTCAATGTTAGTAAAAATCTGCCCCTTCCCTGGGAGAAATCTGAAGAATCTTCAGAGACAACCCTATAATGCCTTTTTAAGCGTGGCCATAAAAAATTACGCAAAAATTCAACAGCTCGGTTAAGTCATATTTTCGTGGGCTTGGCTAAAAATTCATCGTTGGACAAAATCTGCCCATTCTCTTAGAGAAATTTGACAAAGCTTATGGGACAACCCTACAATGCATTTCTAAGATTGGCCGTAAAAAACTATGTAAAAAATTAACCGCTCAGTTTTGTCATATCTTAATAGGCTATAGCCTTCAAATTGTATTAAAAATTTATCATTGGTAAAAATATGCCCATTCCCTTGGAGAAATCTGATGAAACATCAGGGACAACTCTACAATGCCTTTTTTAACTGGTAAAAAATTATGCAAAACTTCAACTACTCGATTTTTTCACATTTTCGTGGGCTACAACCTTCAAATATGCCTAAAAATTCATCGTTGGTGAAAATCTGCCCATTCCCATAGAGAAATCTTAAGAAACTTCAGGGACAACCCTATAATGCCTTTCTAAGCGTGGCCGTAAAAAAATACGTAAAAATTCAACCGCACAGTTTTGTCATATTTTCGTGCGCTTGCCTTCAAATTTGGCTAAAAATTCATTGTTGGACAAAATCTACCCCTTTTCTTAGAGAAATCTGACGAAACTTCAGGGATAATCCTAAAATGCATTTCTAAGCATAGCCGTAAAAAATCTTGCAAAAAATCAATCGCTCGGTTTTGTCATATTTTCGTGGGCTATAAACTTCAACTTTGGCTAAAAATTCATCGTTGGTGAAAATTTGCCCATTCCCTTTGAGAAATTTGAAGAAACTTCACGGACAACCCTATAATGCCTTTTTAAGTGTGCCCGTAAAAAATTATGTAAAAATTCAACCGCTCGGTTCGGTCGTATTTTTGTAGGCTATAACCTTCAAATTTGGTTAAAAATTCATGGTTGGGCAAAATCTACCCCTTCTATTAGAGAAATCCAATGAAACTTAAGGGAAAATCCTAAAATGCATTTCTAAGCTTGGCCGTAAAAAATCTTGCAAAAATTCAATCGCTCAATTTTGTCATATTTTCGTGGGCTATTCAACTTTGGCTAAAAATTCCTCGTTAGTGAAAATTTGCCCCTTCCCTTTGAGAAATCTGAAGAAACTTCAGGGACAACCCTATAATGCCTTTCTATGCGTGACAGTAAAAAGTTTCGAAATAACTCAACCACTCAGTTTGGTCATATTTTTGTTGGCTATAGCTTTCAAATTTGGCTAAAAATTCATTGTTAGTAAAAATCTACCCCATCCCTTGGAAAAATCTTAAGAAACTTCAGGGACAACCCTATAATGCCTTTCTAAGCGTGGCCGTAAAAAATTAGGCAAAAATTCAACCGGTCGGTTAAGTCATATTTTCGTGGGCAATTTGGCTAAAAATTCATCTTTGGACAAAATTTGTCCCTTCTCTTAAAGAAGTTTGACAAAACTTCTTGGACAACCCTATAATACATTTCTAAGATTGGTCGTAAAAAATTATGCAAAAATTCAAACGGTCGGTTTTGTCATATTTTCATGGGCTAAGCCTTCAAATTTTACTAAAAATTTATCATTGGTGAAAATATGCCCCTTCCCTTGGAGAAATCTTATGAAACTTCAGGGACAACCGTACAATACCGTTCTAAAGTGTGGCTATAAAAAATTATGCAAAACTTCAACCAATTGATTTTGTCATATTTTCATGGGCTACAAACTTCAAATTTGGCTAAAAATTTATCGTTAGTGAAAATCTGCCCATTCCCTTGGAGAAATCTGAAGAAACTTGAGGGATAACCCTATAATTCCTTTCTAAGCGTGGTCGTAAAAAATTACGCAAAAATTCAACCGCTCACCGAGCCGCCCTCCCACTGGGCCAACCGGGGGAATCCCCTAAAATTCCAACACCGGCAGCTATGCAGTATGCCATGGATGCAAATGCAATTATATTCATTCCTCACTCTATGCATCCTACACATGCCACTCATCATCCAACATCGTCAACACCACAATTTATTAACAATGATTGTTCACAATAGTTTCAATCTTTGGGTGGCATTCTTTTTATTTTCAATCTCAACAAACAACATCAACAATCATATCACATTCATGGTAATACAACTTAACATAACACACCATGATTATTCTAAATGCACAAAAGCATGTTGCCACACATATTTATCTACATCACACCACAAGTCATCATTTCTTATAACATTCAAGCAAGGCTAACATGCATAACACCATATACCACAATCAACTAACATTCAAATTCATGCATTTAGAATTTAGACTCCTCTCCTACCTCAAGAGAATAATTCTGATGGATAAGACGATCCCGCCTCGTCGTTCGGAATAGGTCCTACATTCACATTCATGTAAAACCTTAATCAATCAACTATTCAAATCATCAATTCAATTCTATTTAGTCATATTCATGTTTATAATGTCACAACATGTGTTAGACATGTTGTGGATATCATTTTTATTCTTTATTAGGCTTCGAGAATTCCTTCCCATTAAGCCATCATCATTAAATTTAAGGATTACAAGACAACCCTATCCCCCAAGGTTCACCAAACTCCTTCCACCATCATTCATATCTTTTAATATCATACATTTCTCCATAAAACACATTCTCAAACTAACTTTAACTATTTTCCCCAAACTCCAAGGTTAGGGTTTTCTCCAAAACCCATCCACCTTCATTAATACATCATAAACCTTCACTTCTCACCATCATTAATGCACCAACAACCATTTTCCTTCCATAAATACTTGCATTTATGATACCCCATTCTAGAGCATGAGCATTAAATGCTCTAATAAACACCCATGCACATGCATCTCCTTCCCAAAATCATAATACCCATAATATCAACATAAACCCATCCAAAAATGGTGGGAGAAGCTTACCTCACACCCAAAACGAATTGGGTTCAAGAAAGGAAGGGAGGCAGCACGAAAATAAGAGGAAGGAGAAGGAAGAACCCCAAGCTTCCAAGTCCTCTTCAACGAAAAATAGAGAGGAAAAGAGTCACCATACAAACTCAAGATTTTTGGGAGAAGAAGAGAGAAGAATGGAGGAAGATGAAGAGAAGACGAAGTAAAGTATATTTGCTCAAAGCTTTAGCGGTTTACATGTGAATAGAAGAAGGAAAGTTTGGGCTTTTGGGTTTATTTTAATTCCATCTATTAGAATTCATCATTTTTGTCACTAACAGGCTCTTTGTTTGGGCTCAATACTTCATCCAAAAATTATTCTGAATGTATATTCGAATTCCCATTATTATTCTCTACAGCCCTGACCAGTATCATCTCATTCTGAGATATTTGGTCCGACACCCATATCTCTACCGGGCTCATTTTCAGCTTAACCGGTCTCCATAAATTACCAATAATTCCTAAAAATCTTAATTTAGATAAATTCAATTTATTGGGACCTTAAACAATTCATATTCAACTTGTCAATATTTATTTCCCTTAATTAATCTTCTATTTTAAAATTCGGGATGTTACACAACCCTATAATGCTTTTCTAAGCATGACCGTAAAAAGTTACGTAAAAATTCAACCACTCAGTCTAGACATATTTTCGTTGTCTATAGCCTTCAAATTTGGCTAAAAATTCATTGTTCGTAAAAATCTGCCCAATCCCTTGGAGAAATCTTAAGAAACTTCAAGGACAACCCTATAATACCTTTCTAAGCTTGGCCATAAAAAATTAGGCAAAAATTCAACCGCTCGGTTAAGTCATATTTTCATGGGCTATAGCTTTCAAATTTTACTAAAAATTTATCATTGGTCAAAATATGCACCTTCCCTTGGAGAAATCTGATGAAACTTCAGGGACAATCGTACAATGCTTTTCTAAGCTTGGCCCTAAAAAATCTTGCAAAAAATCAACCACTCGGTTTTGTGATATTGTTGTGGGCCATAAACTTCAACTTTGGCTAAAAATTCATCGTTGGTGAAAATTTGCCCCTTCCCTTTGTGAAATCTAAAGAAACTTCACAGACAACCCTATAATACCTTTCTAAGTGTGATCGTAAAAAATTATGTAAAAATTCAACCGCTCAGTTTGGTCATATTTTCGTAGGCTATAGCCTTCAAATTTGGCTAAAAATTCATTGTTAGTAAAAATCTGCCCCATCCCTTAGAGAAATCTTAAGAAACTTCAGGGAGAACCCTATAATGCCTTTTTAAGCGTGGCCGTAAAAAATTAGGTAAAAATTCAATCGCTCGGTTATGTCATATTTTCGTGGGCTATAGCTTTCAAATTTGGCTAAAAATTCATCTTTGGACAAAATCTGTCCCTTCTCTTAAAGAGGTTCAACAAAACTTCTGGGATAACCCTATAATGCATTTTTAAGTTTGGCCGTAAAAATATATGCAAAAATTCAAACAGTCGGTTTTGTCATATTTTCATGGGCTATAGCCTTCAAATTTTACTAAAAATTTATCATTGGTGAAAATATACCCCTTCCCTTGGAGAAATCTGATGAAACTTCAGAGACAACCGTACAATGCCTTTTTAAGTGTGGCCGTAAAAAATTATGCAAAACTTCAACTACTCAATTTTGTCATATTTTCGTGGGCTACAACCTTTAAATTTGGCTAAAAATTCATCGTTGGTGAAAATCTACCCTTCCCTTGGAGAAATCTGAAGAAACTTGAGGGACAACCCTATAATGCCTTTCTAAGCGTGACCGTAAAAAGTTACGCAAAAATTCAACTACTCGTTCTGGTCATATTTCTGTTATAGCCTTCAAATTTGGCTAAAAATTCATTGTTAGTAAAGATCTGCCCATCCCTTGGAGAAATCTGAAGAAACTTCAGGGACAAACCTATAATGCCTTTCTAAGCGTGGCCGTAAAAAATTAGGAAAAAATTCAACCGCTCGGTTAAGTCATATTTTCGTGGGCAATTTGGCTAAAAATTCATCTTTGGGCAAAATCTGTCCCTTCTCTTAAAGAAGTTCCACAAAACTTTTGGGACAATCCTATAATGCATTTCTAAGATTGGCCATAAAAAATTATGCAAAAATTCAAACGGTCAGTTTTGTCATATTTTCATGGCTATAGTCTTCAAATTTTACTAAAAATTTATCATTGGTGAAAATATGCCCCTTCCCTTGAAGAAATCTGATGAAACTTCAGGCACAATCGTATAATGCCGTTCTAAGTGTGGCGGTAAAAAATTATGCAAAACTTAAACTACTCGATTTTGTCTTATTTTCGTGGGCTTTAACCTTCAAATTTGCCTGAAAATTCATCGTTGGTGAAAATCTGCCCATTCCCTTGGAGAAATCTGAAGAAACTTCAAGGACAACCATATAATTCCTTTCTAAGCGTGGCCATAAAAAATTACGTAAAAATTCAACCGCTCAGTTTTGTCATATTTTTGTGGCCTATATAGCCTTCAAATTTGGCTAAAAATTCATCGTTTGACAAAATCTACCACTTCTCTTAGAGAAATTCTACGAAACTTCAGGGACAATCCTAAAATGCATTTCTAAGCTTGGCCGTAAAAAATCTTTCAAAAAATCAGCCGCTTGGTTTTGTCATATATTCGTGGGCTATAAAGTTCAACTTTGGCTAAAAATCAATCGCTCGGTTTTGTCATATTTTCGTGGGCTATAAACTTCAAATTTGGCTAAAAATTCATCATTAGTAAAAAATTGCCCATTCCCTTTGAGAAATCTAAAGAACCTTCGGGGATAAACCTATAATGGTTTTCTAAGCCTGACCGTAAAAAGTTACGTAAAAATTCAACCACTCGGTTTGATTATATTTTAGTTGCCTATAGCCTTCAAATTTGGCTAAAAATTCATAGTTAGTAAAAATCTGCCCCATCCCTTGGAGAAATCTTAAGAAACTTCAGGGACAACCCTATAATGCCATTCTAAGTATGGCCGTAAAAAATTAGGCAAAAATTTATCCGCTCGGTTAAGTCATATTTTCGTGGGCTATAGCTTTCAAATTTGGCTAAAAATTCATCTTTGAACAAAATCTGTCCCTTCTCTTAAAGAAGTTTGACAAAACTTTTGGGACAACCCTATAATGCATTTCTAAGATTGGCAGTAAAAAATTATGCAAAAATTCAAACGATCGGTTTTGTCATATTTTCATGGGCTATAGACTTCAAATTCTACTAAAAATTTATCATTGGTGAAAATATGCTTCTTCCCTTAGAGAAATTTAATGAAACTTCAGGGATAACCATACAATACCTTTCTAAGTGTGGTCGTAAAAAATTATGCAAAACTTCAACTACTTGATTTTGTCATATTTTCGTGGGCTACAACCTTAAAATTTAGCTAAAAATTCATTGTTGGTGAAAATCTGCCCATTCCCTTGGAGAAATCTGAAGAAACTTTAGGGACAACCCTATAATGCCTTTCTAAGTGTGACCATAAAAAGTTACATAAAAATTCAACCACTCGGTTTGGTCATATTTTCGTTATAGCCTTCAAATTTAGCTAAAAATTCATTGTTAGTAAAAATCTGCCCCATTCATTAGAGAAATCTTAAGAAACTTCAGGGACAATCCTATAATGCCTTTCTAAGCGTGGTCATTAAAAATTGGGTAAAAATTCAACCGCTCGGTTAAGTTATATTGTCGTGGGCTATGACTTTCAAATATGGCTAAAAATTCATCGTTGGACAACATCTGTCCCTTCTCTTAAAGAAGTTCGACAAAACTTCTGGGACAACCCTATAATGCATTTCTAAGATTGGCCGTAAAAAATTATGCAAAAATTCAAACGGTCGGTTTTGTCATATTCTCATGGGCTATAGCCTTAAAATTTTACTAAAAATTTATCATTGGTGAAAATCTGCCCCTTCCCTTGGAGAAATCCGATGAAACTTTAGGGACAACCGTACAATGCCGTTCTAAGTGTGGCCGTACAAAATTATGCAAAACTCAACTACTCAATTTTGTCATATTTTAGTGGGCTACAACCTTCTAATTTGGCTAAAAATTCATCGTTTGTAAAAATCTGTCCATTCCCTTGGAAAATCTAAAGAAACTTCACGGACAACCCTATAATTCCTTTCTAAGCGTGGCCGTAAAAAATTACGCAAAAATTCAACCGCTCAGTTTTGTCATATTTTCGTGGGCTATAACCTTCAAATTTGGTTAAAAATTCACCGTTTGACAAAATCTACCATTTCTCTTAGAGAAATTCGACGAAACTTCAGCGACAATCCTAAAATGCATTTCTAAGCTTGGCCATAAAAAATCTAGCAAAAAATCAACTGCTCAGTTTTTTCATATTTTTGTGGGTTATAAACTTTAACTTTAGCTAAAAATTCATCGTTGGTGAAAATTTGCCCCTTCCCTTTGAGAAATCTGAAGAAGCTTCATTGACAACCCTATAATGCCTTCCGTGTGGCTGTAAAAAATTACGCAAAAATTCAACCGCTTGGTTTGGTCGTATTTTCGTAGGCTATAACCTTTAAATTTAGCTAAAAATTCATCGTTGGACAAAATCTACCCCTTCTCCTGGAGAAATCTGACAAAACTTAAGGAACAATCCTAAAATGCATTTATGAGCTTGGCCTTAAAAAATCATGTAAAAAATCAACCGCTTGATTTTGTCATATTTTTGTGGGCTTCAACTTTGGCTAAAAATTCATCATTGGTGAAAATTTTCCCATTCCCTTTGAGAAATATGAAGAAACTTCAGGGAGAACCCTATAATGCCTTTCTAAGCTTGACCGTAAAAAGTTATGTAAAAATTTAAACACTCGGTTTGGTCATATTTTCGTTGGCTATTGCCTTCAAATTTGGCTAAAAATTCATTGTTAGTAAAATTATGCCCCATCCCTTGGAGAAATCTTAAGAAACTTTAGGGAAAACCCTATAATGCCTTTCTAAGCATGGCCGTAAAAATTTAGGCTAAAATTCAACCGCTCGGTTAATTCATATTTTCGTGGGTTATTACTTTCAAATTTGGCTAAAAATTCATTGTTGGACAAAATCTGTCCCTTCTCTTAAATAAGTTTGACAAAACTTTTGGGACAAACCTATAATGCATTTCTAAGATTAGCTGTAAAAAATTATGCAAAAATTCAAACGGTCGGGTTTGTCATATTCTCATGGGCTATAACATTCAAATTTTAATAAAAATTTATCATTGGTGAAAATATGACCCTTCCCTTGGAGAAATCTGATGAAACTTTAGGGACAACCGTACAATGTCATTCTAAGGGTGGCCGTAAAAACGTATGCAAAACTTTAACTACTCGATTTTGTCATATATTCGTGGGCTACAACCTTTAAATTTGGCTAAAAATTCATCGTTGGTGAAAATCTGCCCATTCCCTTAGAGAAATCTGAAGAAACTTCAGGGACAACCCTATAATTCCTTTCTAAGCATGGCCATAAAAAATTACACAAAAATATAACCGCTCGGTTTTGTCATATTTTCGTGGGCTGCCTTCAAATTTGGCTAAAAATTCATTGTTTGACAAAATCTACCCCTTCTCTTAGAGTAATTTGACGAAACTTGAGGGACAATCCTAAAATACATTTTTAAGCTTGGCCGTAAAAAATCTTGCAAAAAATCAACCGCTCGGTTTTGTCATATTTTCATGAACTTCAACTTTGGCTAAAAATTCATCGTTGGTGAAAATTTGCCCATTCCCTTTGAGAAATCCGAAGAAACTTCACAGGCAACCCTATAATGCCTTTCTAAGTGTAGCTATAAAAAATTACGCAAAAATTCAACCGCTCTGTTTGGTCGTATTTTTAGAAGCTATATAACCTTTAAATTTGGCTAAAAATTAATCGTTGGACAAAATCTACGCCTTCTCTTAGAGAAATCCAATGAAACTTAACGGACAATCCTAGAATGCATTTCTGAACTTGGTCGTAAAAAATCTTGCAAAAAATCAACTGCTCGATTTTGTCATATTTTCGTGGGCTTCAACTTTGGGTAAAAATTTATCATTAGTGAAAATTTACCCATTCTCTTTGAGAAATCTGAAGAAACTTCAGGGACAACCCTATAATGCCTTAGTAAGCATGACCGTAAAAAGTTACATAAAAATTCCACCACTCGGTTTGGTCATATTTTCATTATATCCTTCAAATTTGGCTAAAAATTCATTGTTAGTAAAAATCTGCCCCATCCCTTGGAGAAATCTTAAGAAACTTCAGGGACAATCCTATAATGCCTTTCTAAGCATGGCCGTAAAAAATTAGGCAAAAATTTCAACCGCTAGGTTAAGTCATATTTTCGTGGCCTATAGCTTTCAAATTTGGCTAAAAATTCTCGTTGGACAAAATCTGTCCCTTCTCTTAAAGAAGTTCGATAAAACTTTTGGGACAACCCTATAATGCATTTTTAAGATTGGACGTAAAAAATTATGCAAAAATTCAAACGGTCGGTTTTGTCATATTCTCATGATAGCCTTCAAATTTTACTAAAAATTTATCATTGGTGAAAATATACCCCTTCCCTTGGAGAAATCTGATGAAACTTCAGGGACAACCGTACAGTGCCGTTCTAAGTGTGGCCGTAAAAAATTATGCAAAACTTTAACTACTCGATTTTGTCATATTTTCGTGGGCTACAACCTTTAAGTTTGGGTAAAAATTTATCGTTGGTGAAAATCTGCCTATTCCCTTGAAGAAATCTGAAGAAACTTCAGGGACAACCCTATAATTCCTTTCTAAGCGTGGCCATAAAAAATTACGCAAAAATTTAACCGCTCGGTTTTGTCATATTTTCGTGGGCTTCAACATTGGCTAAAAATATATCATTGGTGAAAATTTGCCCATTCCCTCTGAGAAATATGAAGAAACTTCAGGGATAACCGTATAATGCCTTTCTTAGCGTGACCGTAAAAAGTTACGTAAAAATTCAACCACTCGGTTTGATCATATTTACGTTGGCTATAGCCTTCAAATTTGGCTAAAAATTCATTGTTTGTAAAAATCTGCCCCATCCCTTGGAGAAATCTTAAGAAACTTCAGGGATAACCCTATAATTCCTTTCTAAGCGTGGCCGTAAACAATTAGGCAAAAATTCAACCGCTCGGTTAAATCATATTTTAGTGGGCTATAACTTTCAAATTTGGCTAAAAATTCATCGTTGAACAAAATCTGTCCCTTCTCTTAAAGAAGTTTGACAAAACTTTTGGGACAACCCTATGATGTATTTCTAAGATTGACCGTAAAAAATTATGCAAAAATTCAAACGGTCGATTTTGTCATATTTTCATGGGCTATAGCTTTCCAATTTTACTAAAAATTTATCATTGGTGAAAATAGGCCCCTTCCCTTGGAGAAATCTCATGAAACTTCAAGGACAACCGTATAATACCTTTCTAAGTGTGACCGTAAAAAATTATGCAAAACTTCAACTACTCGATTTTGTCATTTTTGTGGGCTACAACCTTCAAATTTGGCTAAAAATTCATCGTTGGTGAAAATCTGCCCATTCCCTTGAAGAAATTTGAAGAAACTTCAAGGACAACCCTATAATTCCTTTGTAAGCGTGGCCATAAAAAAATTATGTAAAAATTCAACTGCTCTGTTTTGTCATATTTTCGTGGGGTATATAGCCTTCAAATTTGACTAAAAATTCATCGTTTAACAAAATCTACCCCTTCTTTTAGTGAAATTTGACGAAACTTCAGGGACAATCCTAAATGCATTTCTAAGCTTGGCCGAAAAAAATCTTGCAAAAAATCAACCGCTCGGTTTTGTCATATTTTGGTGGGCTATAAACTTCAATTTTGGCTAAAAATTCATCGTTGGTGAAAATTTGCCCTTTCCCTTCGAGAAATCTGAAGAAACTTCACGGACAACCCTATAATGCCTTTATAAGTGTGGCCGTAAAAAATTATGTAAAAATTCAACCGCTTGGTTTGGTCGTATTTTCGTAGGCTAACCTTCAAATTTGGCTAAAAATTTATCGTTGGACAAAATCTACCCCTTCTCTTGGAGAAATCTGATGAAACTTAAGGGACAATCATAAAATGCATTTCTAAGCTTGGCCGTAAAAAATCTTGCAAAAAATCAACCGTTCGATTTTGTCATATTTTCGTGGGCTTCAACTTTGGCTAAAAATACATCATTGGTGAAAATTTACCCATTCCCTTTAAGAAATATGAAGAAAATTCAGGGACAACCCTATAATGCCTTTCTGAGCGTGACCGTAAAAAGTTACGTAAAACTTTAACCACTCGGTTTGGTCATATTTTCGTTGGCTATAGCCTTCAAATTTGGCTAAAAATACATTGTTAGTAAACCCTTGGAGAAATCTTAAGAAACTTCAAGGATAACCCTATAATGCCTTTCTAAGCGTGGCTGTAAAAAATTAGGCAAAAATTCGACCGCTCGGTTAAGTCATATTTTAGTGGGCTATAGCTTTCAAATTTGGCTAAAAATTCATCGTTGAACAAAATCTGTCCCTTCTCTTAAAGAAGTTCGACAAAACTTCTGGGACAACCCTATAATGCATTTCTAAGATTCGCCAAAAAAAATTATGCAAAAATTCAAACGGTCGATTTTGTCATATTTTCATGGGCTATAGCTTTCAAATTTTACTAAAAATTTATCATTGGTGAAAATATGCCCCTTCCCTTAGTGAAATCTGATGAAACTTCAGGACAACCGTATAATGCCTTTCTAAGTGTGGCTGTAAAAAATTATGCAGAACTTCAACTACTCGATTTTTTCATATTGTCGTGGGCTACAACCTTCAATTTTGGCTAAAAATTCATCATTGGTGAAAATCTGCCCATTCCCTTGGAGAAATCTTAAGAAACTTCAGGGACAACCCTATAATGCCTTTCTAAGCGTAATCGTAAATGGTTACGTAAAAATTCAACCATTTGGTTTGGTCATATTTTCATTATAGCCTTCAAATTTGGCTAAAAATTCATTGTTACTTTCTAAGCGTGGCCATAAAAAATTACACAAAAATTCAACCGCTCAGTTTTGTCATATTTTCGTGGGTTATAGCCTTTAAATTTGGCTAAAAATTCATCATTTGACAAAATCTAGCCCTTTTCTTAGAGAAATTCGACAAAACTTCAGGGAAATTCTTAAAATGCATTTCTAAGCTTGGCTGTAAAAAATCTTGCAAAAAATCAACCGCTCGGTTTTGTCATATTTTCATGGGCTATATAAACTTCAACTTTGGCTAAAAATTCATCGTTGTTGAATATTTGCCCCTTCTCTTTGAGAAAGCTGAAGAAACTTCTCGAACAACCCTATAATGCCTTTCTAAGTGTGGCTGTAAAAAATACGCAAAAATTCAACCGCTCCGTTTGGTCATATTTTCGTAGGCTGACCTTCAAATTTGGCTAAAAATTCATCGTTGGAAAAAATCTACCCCTTCTCTTGCCGAAATCCGACGAAACTTAAGGGACAATCCTAAAATACATTTATAAGCTTGGCTGTAAAAAATCTTGCAAAAAATCAACGGCTCGTTTTTGTCATATTTTCGTGGGCTTCAACTTTGGCTAAAAATTCATCATTTGTGAAAATTTGCCCATTCCCTTTGAGAAATCTGAAGAAACTTCACGGACAACCCTATAATTCCTTTCTAAGCGCGACCGTAAAAAATTAGGCAAAAATTCAACCGCTCGATTAAGTCATATTTTAGTGGGCTATAACTTTCAAATTTGGCTAAAAATTCATCGTTGAACAAAATCTATCCCTTCTCTTAAAGAAGTTCGACAAAACTTCTGAGACAACCCTATAATGCATTTCTAAGATTGACCGTAAAAAATTATGCAAAAATTCAAACGGTCAATTTTGTCATATTTTTATGGGCTATAGCCTTCAAATTTTACTAAAAATTTTATCATTGGTGAAAATATGCCCCTTCCCTTGGAGAAATCTGATGAAACTTCAAGGACAACCGTATAATGCCTTTCTAAGTGTGACCGTAAAAAATTATGCAAAACTTCAACTACTCGATTTTGTCATATTTTCGTGGGCTACAACCTTCAAATTTAGCTAAAAATTCATCGTTGGTGAAAATCTGCCCATTCCCTTGGAGAAATCAAAGGAAACTTCAGGGACAACCCTATAATTCCTTTCTAAGCATGGCCATAAAAATTTACGCAAAAATTCAACCGCTCGGTTTTGTCAAATTTTTGTGGGCTATAGCCTTTAAATTTGACTAAAAATTCATCATTTGACAAAATCTACCCCTTCTCTTAGTGAAATTCGATGAAACTTCAGGGACAATCCTAAATGTATTTCTAAGCTTGGCGGTAAAAAATCTTGCAAAAAATCTACCGCTCGGTTTTGTCATATTTTCGTGGGCTATAAACTTCAACTTTGGCTAAAAATTCATCGTTGGTGAAAATTTGCCCCTTCCCTTTGAGAAATCTGAAGAAACTTCACAGACAACCATATAATGCCTTTCTAAGTGTGGCCGTAAAAAATTACGCAAAAATTCAACCGCTCGGTTTGGTCATATTTTCGTAGGCTATAACCTTCAAATTTGGCTAAAAATTCATCGTTAGACAAAATCTACTCTTCTCTTGGAGAAATCTGACGAAACTTAAGGGATAATCCTAAAATGCATTTCTAAGCTTGGCCGTAAAAAATCTTGTAAAAAATCAACTGCTCGATTTTGTGATATTTTTGTGGGCTTCAACTTTGGCTAAAAATACATCATTGGTGAAAATTTGCCCATTCCCTTTAAGAAATATGAAAAAACTTCAGGGACAACCCTAAAATGCCTTTCTAAGCGTGACCGTAAAAAGTTACATAAAAATTCAACCACTCGGTTTGGTCATATTTTCGTTGGCATAGCCTTCAAATTTGGCTAAAAATTCATTGTTAGTAAAAATCTGCCTTATCCCTTGGAGAAATCTTAAGAAACTTCAGGGATAACCCTATAATGCCTTTCTAAGCATGGCCGTAAAAAAATTAGGCAAAAATTCAACTGCTCGGTTAAGTCATATTTTAGTGGGCTATAGCTTTCAAATTTGGCTAAAAATTCATCGTTGAACAAAATCTGTCCCTTCTCTTAAAAAAGTTCGACAAAACTTCTGGGACAACCCTATAATGCATTTCTAAGATTGGCCGTTAAAAATTATGCAAAAATTCAAACGGTCGGTTTTGTCATATTTTCATGGGCTAGCCTTCAAATTTTACTATAAATTTATCATTGGTGAAAATATGCCCCTTCCCTCGGAGATATCTGATGAAACTTCAAGGACAACCATATAATGCCTTTCTAAATGTGACCGTAAAAAATTATGCAAAACTTCACCTACTCGATTTTGTCATATTTTCGTGGGTTAGCCTTTAATTTCTGCTAGAAATTTATCGTTAGAGAAATTCTGCCTCTACCCTTAGAGAAATCCAACCAAACTTCAAGGAGACCCTACAATCCCTTTCTAAGCATGGCCGTAAAAATTACCAAAACTTTAACCACTCCTAAAACTTCAACCGCCCATTTTTGTCATATTTTCGTGGGCTATAGCCTTCAAATTTGCTAAAAATTCATTGTTGTAGAAAATCTGCCCCTTCTCTTAGAGAAATCCAATTGAACTTCAAGAACAATCCTACAATGTCATTTTAAGTGTGGCCATAAAAAATTATATAAATATTTACCCGCTCGATTTCATCATATTTTTGTGGGCTATAGCTTTTAAAGTTGACTAAAAATTCATCATTGGAGAAAATCTACCCCTTCCCTTGGAGTAATCTGACGAAACTTCAGGGACAACCCTACAATACGTTTCTAAGCTTGGCCGTAAAAAATCATGAAAAAATTCAACTGCTCGGATTTGTCATATTTTTGTGCTATATAACCTTTAAATTTTGGTAAAAATTCATTGTTAGTGAAAATCTGCCTCTTCCGCTGGAGAAATTTGATGAAACTTCAGTGATAATCCTATAATACCTTTCTAAGCATGGCCGTAAAAAATCATGCAAAAATTCAACCGCTTGGTTTGGTCATATTTTCATGGGCTATAGCCTTTAAATTTGGCTAAAAATTTATCGTTGGTGAAATTCTACACCTTCCCTGGGAGAAATCTGATGAAACTTTAGGGACAACCCTACAATGGCTTTCTAAGCATGGCCATATAAAAACATGTAAAAATGCAACCGCTCGGTTTGGTCATATTTTCGTGTTCTATAGCCTTCAAATTTTCTAAAAATTCATCGTCAGAAAAATCTGTCCTTTCACTTAGAGGAATCCAATTGAACTTCAAGGACAATCCTACAACCCAGTTCTAAGCGTGGCCATAAAAAGTTACACAAAAAATTAACTGCTCAGTTTTATCATATTTTTATGGGCTTTAGCCTTCAAATTTGTCTAAATATTCATCGTTTGTGAAAATCTGATGAAACTTTAAGGAAAACCCTAAAATGCGTTTCTAAGCATGGCCGTAGAAAATCATGTAAAAATACAACTACTCGGTTTGGTCATATTTTCGTGGGCTACGCCTTTAAATTTGGCTAGAAACTCATCCTTGGTAAAAATTTGCCCCTTCCCTTGGAGAAATTTGGTGAAACTTCAGGAACAACCCTACAATGCCTTTCTGAGCATAGCCATAAAAAATAAGGCAAAAATTCAACCGCTCAGTTTTGTCATATTTTCGTGGGCTATAACCCTTAAATTTGGCTAAAAATTCATTGTTGGTGAAACTTATCCCCTTCCCTTAGAGAAATCTGATGAAACTTCAGCGACAATCATACAATGTCTTTCTAAGCATGGCCGTAAAGAATCATGCAAAAATTTACTCGCTCAGTTTGGTCATATTTTCGTGGGCTATATCCTTCAAATTTGGCTAAAAATTTATCGTTGGTGAAAATCTACCGCTTCCCTTGGAGAAATCAGATAAAACTTTAGGGACAACCCTACAATTGCTTTCTAAGAATGGCCATAAAAAATCATGCAAAAATGTAACCGCTCAGTTGTGTCATATATTTGTGTTCTATAGCCTTCAAATTTCTAAAAATTCATCGTTAGAGAAATCTTTCCTTTCACTTAGAGGAATCCAGTTGAACTTTAAGGACAATCCTACAACCCAGTTCTGAACGTGGCCATAAAAAGTTACATAAAATTTAACCGCTCAATTTTATCATATTTTTGTTGGCTATAGCATTCAAATTTGCCTAAATATTCATCGTTTGTGAAAATCTGCCCTTTCCCTCGAAAAATCTGATGAAACTTGAGGGAAAACCCTACAATGCCTTTCTAAGCATGGCTGTAAAAAATCATACGAAAATTTAACCGCTCGGTTTGGTCATATTTTCGTGGGCTATAGCCCTCAAATTTGGCTAAAAATTCATTGTTGGTGAAAATCTACCCCTTCCCTTAGAGAAATGTGATGATACTTCAGGGACAACCCTACAATGCCTTTTAAAGTGTGGCTGTAAAAACTAAGGTGAAAATTCAACCGCTCGATTTGGTCATATTTTTGTGGGCTAGCCTTCAAATTTGGCTAGAAACTCATCCTTGGTGAAAATTTACCCTTTCCCTTGGAAAAATTTGATGAAACTTTAGGGATAACCCTACAATGCCTTTCTAATCGTGGCCGTAAAAAATTATGCAAAACTTCAACCGCTCGATTTTTTCATATTTCGTGGGCTATAACCTTCAAATTTGGCTAAAAATTCATTGTTGGTGAAAATTTGCCCCTTTCCTTGGAGAAATGTATTGAAACTTCAAAAACGACCCTACAATTCCTTTCTAAGCATGGTCGTAAAAAATCATTCAAAAATTCAACCACTCAGTTTGGTCATATTTTCGTGGGATATTGCCTTTAAATTTGTCTGAAAATTTATCGTTGGACAAGATCAGCTCCTTCTCTTAGGATAATTTGATGAAACTTCAGGGAAACCCTATAATACCTTTCTAAGCATGGCTATCAACTTTTACATACAAATTCAACCACACAGTTTTATCCAATTGTTGTAGGCGCGTTCAATTTTTGCTAAAAGTTTATCATTGGAGAAAATCTGCCCCTGCCCTTAGAGAAATCCAACTAAACTTCAGGAAGAACCCTACAATCTCTTTTTAAGCACGGCTGTAAAAAATTACTAAAACTTCAACCACTCTTAAAACTTCAACCGCTCGATTTTATCGTATTTTCATGGGCTATAACTTTTAAATTTGGCTAAAAATTCATCGGTTGAGAGAATCTACCCCTTCCCTTGGAGTAATCTG
The DNA here is from genome assembly GCA_037962975.1 of Clitoria ternatea. Lineage (NCBI taxonomy): Eukaryota > Viridiplantae > Streptophyta > Magnoliopsida > Fabales > Fabaceae > Clitoria > Clitoria ternatea. The sequence continues at coordinate 168,823,870 of CM075673.1, forward strand.
ACAAAACTTCAGGGATAACCTTACAATGCTTTTCTAAGCTTGGCCATAAAAAATTATGGAAAAATTCAACTGCTCGGATTTGTCATATTTTCGTGGGCTATAGCTTTCAAATTTGGCTAAAAATTTATCGTTAGTGAAAATCTGCACCTTCCCTTAGAGAAATCTGATGAAACTTTAGGGACAACCCTACAATGCCTTTCTATGCATGGATGTAAAAAATCATGCAAAAATTCAACCACTCGGTTTGGTCATATTTTTGTGTGCTAGCCTTCAAATTTTCCAAAAAGTCATCATTGGAAAAATCTGTCCTTTGTCTTAGAGGAATCCGGTTGAACATGAAGGACAATCCTACAACGTAGTTCAAAGCGTAGCCATAAAAAGTTACAAAGAAATTCAATCGCTTAGTTTTGTCATATTTTTGTGGGCTATAGCCGTCAAATTTGGCTCTAAATTCATCGTTGGTGAAAATCTGCCTCTTCCCTCGAAAAATCTGATGAAACTTTAGGGAAACCCTTACAATCCCTTTCTAAGCGTGGCCTTAAGAAATCATGTGAAAGTTCAACTGCTCGGTTTAGTCATATTTTTATGGGCCTTCAAATTTTTGCTAGAAACTCATCCTTGGTAAAAATTTGCCCATTCCCTTGGAGAAATTTAATGAAACTTTAGGGACAACCCTACAATGCCTTTCTAAGGATGGTCGTAAAAAATAATGAAAAAATTAAACCGCTCGGCTTTATCATATTTTCATGGGCTATAACCTTCAAATTTGGCTAAATTTCAACATAGGGGAAAATTTGTTCCTTCCCTTGAAGAAATTTGATGAAACGTCAGAGACAACCCTACAATGCCTTTCTAAGCGTGACCGTAAAAAATTATACAAAACTTCAACTACTCGGTTCTGTCATATTTTCGTGAGCTACCTTCAAATTTGGCTAAAAATTTATCGTATATGAAAATCTGCCCCTTCCTTTGGAGATATCTAATGAAACTTCAAAGACAACCCCACAATGCCTTACTAAGCGTGGCCGTAAAAAATTATGCAAAAATTCAACTACTCAGTTTTGTCATATTTTTGTGGGCTACAACCTTCAAATTTGGCTAAAAATTTATCGTTGATGAAAATCTATCCCTTCCCTTAGAGAAATCTGATAAAACTTTAGGGATAATCCTATAATGCCTTTCTAAGCATGGCCGTAAAACATTATACAAAAATTCAACCACTCGATTTTGTCATATTTTTGTGGGCTATAGCCTTTCGATTTCACTAAAAATTCACCATTAGTCAAAATCTGACCCTTCCCTTGGAGAAATATGATAAAACTTTAGGGAAAACTCTACAATGTCTTTCGAAGCTTGTTTGTAAACAATCATGCAAATATTTAACTAGTCGTTTTGGTCATACTTTCGTGGGCCTTCAAATTTGACTAAAAAATAATCCTTGGACAAAATCTGCACTTTTCTTAGAGAAATCCAATGAAACTTTAGGGACAATCCTACAATGCATTTCCAAGCTTGACCATAAAAAATCATGAAAAAGTTCAACCGCTTAGTTTGGTCATATTCTCGTGTGCTAGCCTTCAAATTTTACTAAAAATTCATCGTTGGAGAAAATATTCTTCTTCCCTTAGAGATATCTGACGAAACTTAAGGGACCACTTTACAATGCCTTTCTATGCTTGGCCGTAAAAAATTATGTAGAAATTCAACCGCTCGGTTTGGTCATTTTCTCATAGGCTATAGCCTTCAAATTTCGCTAAAAATTCATCGTATGAGTAAATATTCCTCTTCCCTTGGAAAAATCTGACAACTTAAGGGAACACCTTTCAAAGCCTTTCAATGCTTGGCCACAAAAAATTATGCAAAAATTCAACCACTCGGTTTTGTCATGTTTTCGTGGACTATAGCATCCAAAATTGGCTAAAAATTCATCGTTGTTAAAAACTACCTCTTCCCTTGAAGAAAACTAATGAAACTTCAGGGACAACCCTACAATGCCTTTCTAAGCTTGGCTGTCTAAAATTACGCAAAAATTCAACCACTTGGTTTTGTCATGTTTTCGTGCGCTACTTTCAAATTTGGCTAAAAATTCATCGTTAGTAAAAATCTGCACCTTCTCTTAGAGAAATGTGATGAAACTTCAGTTACCACCCTACAATGCCTTTCTAAGCGTGGCTGTAAAAAATTATACAAAAATTCAATTGCTCAGATTTGTCATATTTTCATGGGTTATATAACCTTCAAATTTGGCTAAAAATTCATCGTTAAAGAAAATCTACGACTTCCTTTGGAGAAATCTGCTGAAACTTCAGGGACAACCCTACAATGCATTTCTAAGTATGGCCATTAAAAATATTGTAAAAATTCAACTGCCCGGTTTGGTCATATTTTCATTGGCTATACCCTTCAAATTTGATAACAATTTATCGTTGGAGAAAATCTGCACCTTCTCTTAGAGAAATCCAATGAAACTTTAGGGAGCCCCCTACAACGCCTTTATAAGAATGGCCGTAAAAAATGACTAAAAAATTTAACCGCTTATTTTTGTCATATTTTCATGAGATATAGCCTTCTAATTTGGCTAAAAATTCATCGTTGGTGAAAATCTACCCTTTCCCTTGGAGAAATTTGATAAAACTTCAGGGATAACCCTACAATGCCTTTCTAAGCATGACCATAAGAATGTATGCAAGAATTTAACCGCTCAGTTTTATCATATTTTCATGGGCTATAACTTTCAAATTTGGTTAGAAACTTATCGTTGGTGAAAATCTACCCCTTCCCTCTGAGAAATCTGATGAAACTTAAGGGACAACCCTACAATGCCTTTCTAAACTTGGTCATAAAAAATCATGTAAAAATTCAACTACTCGGTTTGGTCATATTTTCATGGGCAATACCCCTTAAATTTTCTAAAAATTCATCATTGGAAAAAATCTGCCCTTTCTCTTAGAATAATCCAATGAAACTTCAAGGATAACCCTACATTGTCTTTCGAAGGGTTGCCGTAAAAAATTATCCAAAAATTCAACCGTTCGGTTTTGTCATATTTTTGTGGGCTATATAACCTTTAAATTTGGCTAAGAATTCAACGTTGGACAAAATATGCCCCTTCTATTAGAGAAATCTGATGAAACTTTACCGACAACCCTACACTGCCTTTCGAAGCCTGGTCATAAAAAATAATGGAAAAATTCAACCGCTCTATTTTGTCATATTTTTGTCACTTCAAATTTGGCTAAAAATTCATCATTGGTGAAAATCTACCCCTTCTGTTAGAGAAATCCGACGAAACTTCAGAGACAACCCTACATTACCTTTCGAAGCGTGGTCGTAAAAAATTATGCAAAAATTCAACCGCTCAATTTTGTCATATTTTCGTGGGCTATAACTGTTAAATTTGGCTAAAAATTCAACGTTAGACAAAATCTGCCTTTTCTCTCAGAGAAATCTGACGAAACTTCAGGGATAACCCTGCAATACATTTCTAAGATTGGCAATAAAAAATCAGGGAAAAATTCCACCGGTCGGTTTTGTCATATTTTCATAGGTTATAGACTTTAAATTTGGCTAAAAATTCATTATTGGTGAAAAACTTCCCCTTCCCTTAGAGAAATTTGACGAAACTTTAAGGAATACCCTACAAAAATTATGTAAAAATTCAACCACTCGATTATGTCATATTTTTGTGGGCTATTCAAATTTGGCTTAAAATTCACCGTTGGAGAAAATCTGTCTATTCCCTTGTAGATATCTGATGAAACTTTAGGGATAACCCTACAATGCCTTCCTAAGCATGGCTGTAAAAAATGATGTGAAATTTCAACTGTTTAGTTTTAGCCTTGAAATTTTACTACAAATTCATTGGTGGAAAAAATCTACCCCTTCTTTTGAAGAAATCTAATAAAACTTCAGGGATAACCTCACAATGCCTTTCTAAGCATTGCCATAAAAAAGCATGCAAAAATTCATCCGCTCGATTTTCTCATATTTTTATGGGTTACTTTTAAATTTGGCTAAAAATTTATCGTTGGATAAAATCTGCCATTTCGCTTGGAGAAATATGATAATTTTAGGGACAACCTTACAAAACCTTTCTAAGCATGGCCGCAAAAAATCTTAGAAAACTTCAACTGCTCAATTTTATTATATTTTCGTACGCATTAGCCTTTCAATTTGGCTAAAAGCTCATCGTTGAAGAAAACCTGCTCCTTCCCTTAGTGAAATCTGATGAAACTTCTGAGACAACTTTACCATACATTTCTAAGAATAGCCATAAAAAATCATGCAAAAATTCAACTACTCTATTTTCTCATACTTCCGTGGGAGTTAGCCTTCAAATTTGGCTAAAAATTCATTGTTAGAGAAAATTTGCTCCTTCCCTGGGAGAAATCTGATGAAACATCAAGGACAACCATATAATGCCTTTCTAAGCATGACCATAAAAAAGCATGGAAAAATTGAACCGCTTAATTTTTTCATATTTTTGTGGGTAATTAGCCTTTAAGTGTTGCTAAATATTAATTGTTAGAGAAAATCTGCCTCTTCGCTAGGAGAATTATGATGAAATTTCAAGGATAAACTTACAAAGCCTTTCTAAGCATGGCCGTAAAAAATCATGCAAATATGGCTTAAAATTTATCGTTAGAGAAAATCTGGCCATTTCCATGGAGATATCTAATGAAACTTTAAGGATAACCCTACAATGCCTTTCTAACCATGGCCGTAAAAAATGATGTGAAATTTCAACTTTTTGGTTTTGTGATATTTTCATGCATATTAGCCTTAATATTTTGCTAAAAATTCGTTGTTGGAGAAAATCTCCTCATTCCTTTAGAGAAATCTAATGAAACTTCAGGGACAACCTTATAATGTCTTTCTAAGCATGGCCGTAGAAAAGCATATAAAAATTCAACCGCTCAATATTCACATATTTTCTTGAGTAAAAACTTATCGTTGGAGAAAATCTACCCTTCACTTGGGGAAATATAATGAAATTTAAGGATGAACCTTAAAAAGCTTTTCTAAGCATGGCCGTAAAAACTCATGCAAAAATTCAATAGCTCAATTTTGTGTTGGAGAAAATCTGTTCCTTTCCTTAGAGAAATCTAAAGAAACTTCAGGGAAAACCTTACAATGTCTTTCTAATCATGCCCATAAAAAATCATGCAAAACTTTAACTGCTCGATTTTGACATATTTTTATAGGTATTAGCCTTCAAATTTGGGTAAAAATTCATTGTTAGAGAAAATTGCTCCTTCCCTTAGAGAAATCTGATGAAACGGACAACCTTACAATGTCTTTCTAAGCATGGCCGTAAAAAAGCATGAAAAAATTAAACTGCTTGATTTTCTCATATTTTCTTGGAAATTAGCCTTCAAATTTGGCTAAAAAATTCATCGTTGGAAAAAATCTACGTCTTCGTTTGGGAAATATGGTGAAATCTTAGATACAACCTTACAAAGCTTTTCTAAGCATGCCGTAATAAATAATATGACAAAATTCAACCGCCCGATTTTGTCATATTTTCATGCATATTTTCCTTCAAATTTGGCTAAAAATAATCGTTTAAGAAAATGTACCTCTTTCTAGGGAGAAATATGATGAAACTTCAGGGACAACATTACAAAGCCTTTCTAAGCTTGGCCGTAAAAAAAATGCAAAAATTCAGCCGCTTGGTTTTGTCATATGTTCGTGGGCATGAGCCTTTATTTTTTGTTAAAAATTCATTGTTCGAGAAAATCTCTCCTACCCTTGAGAAATCTGATAATACTTCAGGAAAACCTTACAATCCATTTCTAAGCATGGCCGCAAAAGATCATGTAAAAATTCATCTATAAGAAATTTAATAACTTCAGGGAGAACCTTCAGGTAGCAAGTTGTAGGTAGCAGGCTATAGGTTACAAGCAACAGGTAGCAAGTATCAGGTAATAGGTAGCAAGTATCAGGTAGCAGGTAGAGGTTGCAGGTAGAAGGTTGTAGATAGTAGGTAGCGGGTAGCAGGTAGCAGGTTGTAGATAGCAGGTAGCAGGTAGCAGGTAGCAGGTTATAGGTAGCGGGTAGCAGGTAGTAGGTTACAGGTTACAGATAGCAGGTAGCAGGTTACAGGTTGCAGGTAGCAGGTATCAGGTTACAGGTAGCAGGTAGCAGGTAATAGGTAGCAGGTTGCAGGTAGTAAGTAGCAGGTAGCAGGTAACAGGTAGCAGCTTGCAGGTAGAAGGTAACACATAACAAGTAGCAAGTAGTAGGTAGCAGGTTATAGGTAACAGTTAAAAGGTAACAGGTTGCAAGTAGCAGGTTGTAGGTTACAGGTTATATGTTATAGGTATTAGGTTACAGGTTACAAGTTACAAGTTACAGGTTATAGGTTACAGGTAACAGGTTGCTCGTCACAGGTTACAGGTTGTAGGTACTAGTTGGTACCGTGTAATTCGTAACAGATATATGGATAATAAATCAACTTCATTATTAAGGTAAGAAGTACTTTGATCCTTTACTAAACCCCAATCGAACTCAGAACCCCGAGTTTAAGAAAAATCTACCTCTTCCCTTAGAGAAAACTAATCAAACTTTAGGGACAACCTTACATTGCCCTTCTAAGAATGGCCGTAAAAAGCATACATAAATTTAACTACTTGATTTTCTCATATTTTAGTGGGTGCCTTTAAATATGGTTAAAATTCATCGTTAGGGAAAATATGCTCCTTCCCTTGAAGAAATCTGATGAAAGTTCAGGGACAACCTTACATGTCATTCTAAGCATGACTATAAAAAACCATGTAAAAATTCAACTGCTCGATTTTATCATATTTTTGAGAGCATTAGACTTCAAATTTGGCTAAAAATTCATTGTTTAAGAAAATGTGCCCATTCCCTTGGAGAAATATAATGAAACTTCAGGGAAGGCCTTAAAATCCTTTTCTAAGCATTACCATAAAAAATAATGACAAAATTCAACCGCACAGTTTTGCCATATTTTTATGCGCTTTAACCTTCAAAGTTGGCTAAAAAAGCACCGTTTAAAAAAATCTGCCCTTCCCTTGGAGAAATATGATGAAACAGAACACCTTACAATCCCTTTTTAAGCATGGTCGTAAAAGATCATGTAAAAATTTATCCGTAAGAAATTTAATGAAGCTTCAGGGAGAATCTATAAGTAGCAGGTATCAAGTAGCAAGTAGTAGGTTATATGTTACAAGTTGTAGGTAGCAGGTTGTAGGTTACAGGTACAGGTTATAAGTGGTACCTTGTAATTTGTTATAGATACGTGGATAATAGATCAACTTCATAGTTAAGGTAACAAGTACCTTGATCCTTTACCAAACCCTAATCGAACTTGAAACCCCAAGTTTAAGAAAGATCTATTTCTTCCCTTGGAGAAAACTAATCAAACTTTGGGGACAACCTTACAATGCCTTTCTAAGAATGACCAAAAAAATCATGCAAAAATTTAACTTCTTGATTTTGTCATATTTTTCGTAGGCATTAGCCTTCAAATTTAACTAAAAATTCATCGTTGGAGAAAAATTATGAAACTCGAGGAATAAGAAAATTGTGTATTTCTAAGCATTGTTGTAAAAAATGATCCAAAAATTCAAGCTCCGACTACCATTTTCCATTTGTCGGGATTTTACACTAAATATCTTTGTTTTAGAAAAATATGCCAATTTCCTTGGAGAAAAGCAATAAAACTTTAAGGACAACCTTACAATAACTTACTAAGCATGACTACAAAAAATCATGTAAAAATTCAACCGCTCAATTGTCATATTTTTGTGCCATTAGCCTTTAAATTTGACTAAAAATTTATCGTTAGAGAAAAATTATGAAACTTTAGGAACAAGAAGATAACGTATTTCAAAGCGTTTCTAAAAACCCGTACAAAAGTTTAAGCTCCAGGTACCGGTTTCCATTTCCTGGAATTTTACACTAAATATCTTTATTTTAAAAAATTCTACCCTTTCTAAGTGAGAAAACTAATTAAATTTTGGATAATACCTTACAATGCCTTTCTAAGCATGGACGCAAAAAATTATCTAAGAATTCAACCACTCGGTTTTGTGATATTTTTCATATGAAACTTTGGGAATAAGAAGGTAGCGTGTTTCTATGGATTGTTGTAAAAAATGATCCAAAAATTTGAGCTTCGAGTATCATTTTCCAATGTTAGGATTTTACACTGATATCTTTGTTTTATAAAAATCTACCCCTACCCTTTGAGAAATCTGATGAAACTTAAGGAACAACCTTACAATGCCTTTATAAGCATGGTCACAGAAAATTGTTTAGAAAAATAACTGCTCGGTTTTGACATATTTTAATGGGCTTTAGCCTTCAAATTTGACTAAAAACTCATCGTTTGAGAAAATCTGCCCCTTCCCTGAAGGATTCTGATGAAACTTTAGGGACAACCTTACAATGCCTTTTTGAACATGGCCGTAAAAAATCATACAAAAATTTAACCGCTCGGTTTGGTTACATCTTATGGTCATTAGTCTTCAAATTTGGCTAAAAATTCAACATTCAAGAGAATCTATCCATTCCCTTGGAAAAATATGATGAAACATAAGGGGCAACCCTACAATCCCTTTATAAGCATGGCCACAAAAAATTAACCATTCGGTTTTGACATATTTTTGTGGGTAGCGTTCAATTTTGCTAAAAATAGATTTTTATAGGAAATATGCCCACCCCTTGGAGACATATGAAGAAACTTCAGGGGAAATCTTACAATGTCTTCCTAAGCATGGCCGTAAAAAGGCATATAAAAATTCCACCGCTCAGATTTGTGAGCTATAGCCTTTAAATTTGGCTAAAAATTTATTGTTAGTAAAAATCTGCCCCTTCCCTTGAAAAAATCTGATGAAACTTCAGGGACAACCCTACAATGCCTTTCTAAGCATGACCGTAAAAAATCATGTAAAATACAACCGCTCAGTTTTGTCATGTTTTTTGGGTTATAGCCTTCAAATTTGACTAAAAATTCAACGTTGGTGAAAATTTACCCCTTCCCTTGGAGAAATATGCTGAAACTTCCGCGACAACCCTATAATGTCTTTCAAAATGTGACCTTAAAAAATCATGTAAAAATTCAACCACTCAATTTTGCCATATTTTCATGGGCTATAACATTCAAATTTGGCTAAAAATTCAACGTTGGTGAAAATCTACCTCTTCCCTTGGAGAAATTTGATGAAACTTCAGGGAAAACCTTATAATGCCTTTTTATGCATGGCTGTAAATAATCATGCAAAATTTTAACCACTCGGTTTGGTCATATTTTCGTGTGCTAGCCTTCAAATTTTCTAAAAGCATGGCCGTAAAAAATTTCTAAAACTTCAAATGCTTGGTTTTGTCATATTTTTGTGTGCTATAGCCTTTAAATTTGCTAAAAATTCATCGTTGGAGAAAATCTGCCCCTTCTCTTAGAGAAATCCGATTGAACTTCAAGAACAATCCTACAATGCCATTTTATGTGTGGCCATAAAAATGACACAAATATTCCACCGTACGGTTTTATTAGATTTTCGTGGGCTATAGCTTTCAAATTCGGCTAAAAATTCATCCTTATAGAAAATCTACTCCTTCCCTTGGAGAAATCTAACGAAACTTGAGGGAAGACCCTACAATGCCTTTCTAAGCTTAGTCGTAAAAAATCACAAAAAAATTTAACTGCTCGGTTGTCATATTTTTGTGCGCTATAACCTTTAAATTTAGCTAAAAATTCATCGTTGGTGAAAATATTCCCCTTCCCTTGGAGAAATCTGATGAAACTTTAGGGACAATCCTACAATGCCTTTCTAAGCATGACCGTAAAAAATATGTAAAAATTCAAACCGTTCAACCGCTCGGTTTGTTTATATTTTCATGGGCTAAAATTTATTATTAGACAAAATCTGACCCTTCTCTTAGAGAAATCTGACGAAACTTCAGGGACTACCCTACAACGCATTTCTAAGTTTGGCTATACAAAATCATACAAAAATTTAACCTCTCGGTTTTGTCATATTTTTGTGGGTTATAGCCTTTAAATTTGGCTAAAAATTTATTATTGGTAAAATTCTACCCTTTCCCTTGGAGAAATCTGATGAAACTTCAAGGACATCCCTACAATGCCTTTCTAAGCATGACCGTAAAAAATCATGTAAAATTCAACCGCTTGATTTGGTCGTATTTTCGTGATCTATATAGTATTCATCGTTGGAAAACTCTGTCCTTTTTCTTAGAGGAATCCAGTTGAACTTCAAGGACAATTCAACAACCTAATTCTAAGTGTGACTATAAAAAGTTACACAAAAATTCAACCGTTGAGTGTTGTCATTTTTTTGTGGGCTATATAGCCTTCAAATTTTACTAAAAATTCATCGTTGGTCAAAATTTACCCCTTCCTTTGGAGAAATATGATGAAACTTCAGGGACAACCCTACAATGCCTTTCAAAGTGTGACCATAAAAAATTATGTAAAAATTTAATCGCTCAATTTTGTCATATTTTCATAGGCTATAATATTCAAATTTGGCTAGAAATTGAACGTTGGTGAAACTCTACCCTCTTTCCTTGGATAAATTTAATAAAACTTTTGGGACAACCTTACAATACTTTTCTAAGTGTGGCTGTAAAAAATTATGCAAAACTTTAACCGCTCGATTTTGTCATATTTTCGTGGGCTATAACCTTCAAATTTGGCTAAAAATTCATCGTTGGTGATAATTTTCCCGTTCCTTTGGAGAAATCCGATGAAATTCAAGGACAATCCTACAATGTCCTTCTAAGCATGACCGTAAAAAATTATGCAAAAATTTAACCATTCGGTTTGGTCATATTTTCGTGGGCTATAGCCTTCAAATTTGGCTAAAAATACATCATTGGACAAAATGTGCACCTTCTCTTAGAGAAATCCGACAAAACTTTAGTGACTACCCTATAATGCATTTCTAAGTTTTACTGTAAAAAATGAATGTAAAAAGTCAACTGCTCAGTTTGGTCATATTTTTGTGTGCTAGACTTCAAATTTTCTAAAAATTCATCATTGGAAAAATCTATCCTTTCTCTTAGAGGAATCTAGTCCACCTTCAAGGACAATCCTACAACGCAGTTCTAAGCGTAGCCATAAAATGTTACACAAAAATTCAACCGCTTAGTTTTGTCATATTTTTATAGGATATAGTCGTCAAATTTGGCTCTAAATTTATCGTTGCTGAAAATCTACCTCTTCCTTTGAAAAATCTGATGAAACTTTAAGAAAAACCCTACAATGCCTTTCTAAGCATGGCCTTAAAAAATCATGCAAAAATTCAACTGCTTAGTTTGGTCATATTTTTATGGGCCTTCAACTTTTGCTAGAAACTCATCCTTGGTGAAAATTTGCCCATTCCCTTGGAGAAATTTGATGAACCTTCAGGGATAACCCTACAATGCCTTTCTAAGCATAGCCTAAAAAATAATGCAAAAATTAAACCGTTCGGCTTTGTCATATTTTTCATGGGCGATAGCCTTCAAATTTGGCTAAAAATTCAACATTGGTGAAAATCTGTCCCTTCCCCCGAAGAAATTTGATGAAACATCAGGGACAACCCTACAATGCCTTTCTAAGCCTAACCGTAAAAAATTATGCAAAACTTCAACTACTCAGTTTTATCATATTTTCGTGGGCTACCTTCTAATTTGGCAAAAATTCATCGTATGTGAAAATCTGCCTCTTCCTTTGGAGAAATTTGATGAAACTTCAAAGAAAACTCCACAATTCCTTTCTAAGTGTGGCCATAAAAATTTATACAAAAATTTAACTGCTCGGTTTTATCATATTTTTGTGGGCTACAACCTTTAAATTTGGCTAAAAATTTATTGTTGGGGAAAATCTGTCCCTGCCCTTAGAGAAATATGATGAAACTTTAGGGATAATCCTACAATGCCTTTCTAAGCCTGGCCGTAAAAAATTATGCAAAAATTCAACCACCCGATTTTGGCATATTTTCATGGGCTATAACCTTCAAATTTTGCTAAAAATTCATCATTGGTCAAAATCTACCATTCCCTTGGAGAAATGTGATGAAACTTCAGGGGAAACCCTACAATGCCTTTCCAAGCTTGTCTGTAAAAAATCATGCAAAAATTCAACCAGACGGTTTGGTCATACTTTTGTGGCCCTTTAAATTTAACTAAAAATTAATGCTTGGACAAAATCTGCTCCTTCTCTTAGAAAAATCTCACAAAATTTTAGGGACAACCCTATAATGCATTTCCAAGCTTGACCATAAAAAATCATGTAAAAATTCAACCACTTGATTTTGTCATATATGTATGGGCTAATGCCTTCAAATTTCACTAAAATCTCATCGTTAGTCAAAATCTACCCCATCCCTTGGAGAAATATGATAAAACTTCAAGGAAAACCCTACAATCCCTTTTGAAGGTTGTCTGTAAAAAATCATGCAAAAATTCAACCGGTCGGTTCGGTCATACTTTCGTGGGCCTTTAAATTTAACTAAAAATGAATCCTTGGACAAAATTTGCCCATTCTCTTAGAGAAATCTAACAAAACTTCAGGGATAACCCTACAATGCATTTCCAAACTTGACTGTAAAAAATATGGAAAAATTTAACCGCTCAGTTTTTTTATATTTTCATTGGCTAAAGCGTTCAAATATAGCTAAAAATTTATCGTTGCCGAAAATTTTCCTATTCCCTTTGAGAAATCTAATGAAACTTCGAAGACAACCCTACAATGCCTTTCTAATCGTGGCCGTAGAAAATTATATGAAAATTCAACCACTCAATTTGGTCATATTCTCGTGTACTAGCCTTCAAATTTCGCTAAAAATTCATCGTTGGAGAAAATATTCTTCTTCCCTTGGAAATATCCGACGAAACTTCAGGGAACACCTTACATTGCGTTTCTATGCTTGGCTGTAAAATTTTTTGTAAAAATTCAACTACTCAGTTTGGTCATTTTCTCTTGGGCTATAGCCTTCAAATTTCGATAAAAATTCATCGTATGAGAAAATATTCCTCTTCCCTTGGAAAAATCTAACGAAACTTTAGGGAACACCTTACAAAGCCTTTCAATGCTTGGCCATAAAAAATTATGCAAAAATTCAATCGCTTGGTTTTGTCATATTTTCGTGGGCTATAGCATCGTTGAAAATCTACCCTTTCTCTGAGAGAAATATAATGAAACTTCAGGGACAACCCTACAATGCCTTTCTAAGCATGGCCGTCTAAAATTACATAAAAATTCAACCACTTGGTTTTGTCATGTTTTTATGCGCTACCTTCAAATTTGGTTAAAAATTTATCATTGGTAAAAATCTGCACCTTCCTTTATAGAAATCTGATGAAACTTTAAGGACAACCCTATAATGCCTTTCATGGGATATAGCCTTCAATTTTGGCTTAAAATTCTTCTTTGCACAAAATCTGCACCTTCTCTTGGAGAAACTCAACCAAACTTCAGGGACAACCCTACAATGCTTTTCTAAGCATGGCTGTAAACAATAGCGTAAAAATCAACTGCTCGATTTTGTCATATTTTCGTAGGCTAGCCTTCAAATTTGGCTAAAAATTCATCGTTGGTGAAAATCTGCCCCTTCCCTTAGAGAAATCTGATGAAACTTCAGGGACAACCCTATAATGTCTTTCTAAGCGTGGTCGTAAAAAATTATGCAAAAATTCAACATCTCAGTTTTGTCAAATTTTCTGGGCAATAGCCTTCGATTTTGGAGAAAAATTCATCGTTAGAGAAAATCTACCCCTTTGCCTGGAGAAATTTGACTAACCTTTAGGGACAACCCGATAATACCTTTCTAAGCATGGTCATAAAAAATCATGTAAAAATTCATTCGCTCAGTTTTGTCATATTTTCATGGGCAATATTTTAAACCTTTAAGTTTGGCTAAAAATTCATCTTTGGACAAAATCTGCCTCTTCTCTTAGAGAAATCTGACAAAACTTCTAGGACAACTCTACAATGCCTTTCAAAGCGTAGCTATAAAAAATTACACAAAATTCTACCATTTGGTTCTGTCATATTTTATGGGGTATAACCTTCAAATTTGGCTAAAAATTCATCGTTGGAGAAAATTTACCGTTTCCCTTAGAGAAATCTGATAAAACTTCAGGGACAACCTTGCAATGCCTTTTTAAGCGTGACCGTAAAAATTAAAGCAAAAATTCAACAACTGAGTTTTTTTATATTTTCTTGGGCTATACCTTCGAATTTGGCTAAAAAGTCATCGTTGGAAAAAATCTACCCCTTGCCTTGGAGAAAATGGATGAAACTTCAAGGACATCCCAACAATGCATTTTTAAGCATGGCCGTAAAAGTCATGCAAAAATTCAACTGCTCGATTTTGTCATATTTTCATGGGCTATAGCCTTCAAATTTGGCTAAAAATTCATCGTTCGATAAAATCTACCCCATCTCTTTAAGAAATCTGATGAGCTTTAGGGACAACCCTATAATTCTTTTCTAAGCATGGTCGTAAAAAAATATGCAAGAATTCAACTACTCAGTTTTGTCATATTTTCGTGGGCAATAGCCTTCGATTTCTATTAAAAATTCTTCGTTGGAGAAACTCTACACCTTCCTTAAAGAAATCTGACTAAACTTCAGGGAAAACCCTACAATGCCTTTCTAAGCATGGCCGTAAAAAATCATGCAAAAATTCAGATGCTCGGTTTTGTCATATCTTCGTGGGCTAAATTTGGCTAAATATTAATTATTGGACAAAATCTAACCTTTCTCTTAGAGAAATTCGATGAAACTTCAAGGACAACACTACTATTCCTTTAAACCGTGGTCGTAAAATATTTTGTAAAAATTCAACCGCTCGGTATTGTCATATTTTTATAGGAATAGCCTTCAATTTTGGCTTAAAATTCATCATAGGACAAAATATACCCCTTCCCTTGGATAAATCTGACTAAACTTCAGGGACAACCCTACAATGCCTTTCTAAGCATGGCCTTAAAAAATGACGCAAAATTCATTCGTTCGGTTTTGTCATATTTTCATGGGCTATAGCCTTTATATTTGGCTAAAAATTTATCGTTCGAGAAAATATGGCCCTTCCCTTGGAGAAATCTGATGAAACTTCAGGAACAACCTTACATTGTCTTTCTAAGCGTTTTGGTAAAAAATAATTTAAAAATTCAACCGCTTGGTTTTTTTATATTTTGTGGGCATAGCCTTTAAATTTGGCTAAAAATTCATTGTTAAAGAAAATCTACCACTTCCCTTATACTTCAGTGACAACCTAAAAATGCCTCTCAAAGTGTGGCCATTAAAAATTATGCAAAAATTTAACTGCTCAATTTTGTCATATTTTCATGGGCATTATTAACCTTCAAATTTGGCTAAAAATTCATTGTTCGAGAAAATTACCCATTCCTTAGGGAAATTTGATGAAACTTCAAGAAGAACCCTACAACACCTTTATAAGCATGGCCATAAAAAATCATGCAAATATTCAATCACTCAGTTTTGTCATATTTTCATAGGCATTAGCCTTCAAATTTGGCTAAAAATTCATCGTTGGAGAAAATCTATGCCTTCTCGGTCAAAAATCTGATGAAACTTCAGGGACAACACTACAATGCCTTTCTATATATGGCTGTAAAAAATTATATAAAAATTCAACCGCTCAACTTTGTCATGTTTTCATGAGCATCAGCCTTCAAATTTGGCTAACATTTCATCATTGTTGAAAATCTGCCCCTTCCCTTAGATAAATCAAATGAAACTTCAGGGATAACCCTAGAATGCCCTTCTATGCATGGCCATAAAAATTATGTAAATATTTATCTGCTCGGTTTTGTCATATTTTCATGAGTATTAGTCTTTAAATTTGGCTAAAAATTCATCCTTGGAGAAAATCTGCCATTTCCCTTAGAGAAATCTGATGAAACTTAAAGGGCAACCCTGTAATGTCTTTTTATCCATGGCTGTCAAAAATCATGAAAATATTCAACCACTCAGTTTTATCATATTTTCATAGGCATTAGCCTTTAAATTGGGCTAAAAATCAACCGTTGGAGATATTCTTCCCCATTCTTTAGAGAAATCTAATGAAACTTCAGGGACAACCATACAAAGCCTTTCTAAGCATTACCACAAAAAATCATGCAAATATTCAGCTGCTCAAATTTGTCATATTTTCGTGGGTATAACCTTTTAAATTGGGCTAAAAATTCATCATTGTAGAAACTTTGCCCTTTCCATAAGAGAAATCTTATAAAAGTTTTGGGATAGCCCTACAATCCATTTCTAAGCATGGTCACAAAAATCCATGCAAATATTTAGTTGCTCAATTTTTCATATTTTCGTGGGCATTAGACTTCAAATTGGGCTAAAAATTCATCATTGGAGAAAATATGTCTTTCCTGTAGAGAAATCTAATGAAACTTAAGGGATAACCCTATAACTCCTTTGTAAGCATGGCCGCAAAAGATCTTGCAAATATGAAACCGCTCAGTTTTGTCATATTTTCATAGGCATTAGCTTTTAAATTTAGCTAAAAATTCATTAGTGGAGAAAATCTGCCCCTTCCCTTGGAGAAATCTGATGAAACTTCAAGGACAACCCTACAAGGCCTTTCTGAGCATGCTGCAAAATATCATGCAAAAATTCACTCGCTTAGTTTTGTCATATTTTCGTGGGTAATTAACCTTCAAATTTGGCTAAGAAGTCATTTTTGGTGAAAACCTGTCCCTTCCCGTGCAGAAATCTCATGAAACTTTAGGGACAACCCTACAATGCCTTTCTAAGAATGACCGTAAAAAATCATACAAAAATTTAACCACTCAATTTTGTCATATTTTCGTGGGCATTAGCCTTCAAATTTGGCTAAAAATCCAACGTTGGAGAAAATCTGCCATTTCCCTTAGAGAAATCTAATGACATTTCTGGGACAACCTTACAACGCCTTTCTAAGCATGGCCATAAAAAATATCCAAATATTCAACTATTTGGTTTTATCAAATTTTCGTGGGCTTTAACTTTTAAATTTAGCAAAAATTTCATCGTTGGAGAAAATCTGCCCCTTCCCTTAGAGAAATCTAATGACACTTTAGGGACAACCCTACATTGCATTTCTAAGCTTGATCACAGAAAATCATGATAAAATTCAGCCTCTCGATTTGTCATATTTTCGTGGGCACGCTTTCAAGTTTGGCTAAAACTTCATTGTTGGAGAAAATTTGCCAATTCCATTAGAGAAATATGATGAAACTTCTGGGCTCACCCTATAACCTTTTTGTAAGCATGGCCATAAAAAATCATGCAAATATTCAATCGCTCAATTTTGTCATATTTTTTGGGCATTAGCCTTTAAATTTAGCTAAATATTCATTGTTTGAGAAAATGTTCCTCTTCCCTTGGAGAAATCTGATGAAACATCATTGTCTACCCTAACACGCCTTCTAAGCCTAACTGCAAAACATCATGCAAATATTTAACCGCTTGGTTTTGTCAAATTTTTGTGGGCAGTAGCCATGAAAATTGGCTAAAATTTATTTTTGGAGAAAATCTACCACTTGCCTCGGAGAAATCTGATGAAACTTCACGGATAATCTTACAATGCCATTCTAAGCATGACGGTAAAAAATATGCAAAATTTTAACTGCTCAGTTTTGTCATAAGTTTTATAATTTTTTAAAACGGTAAATTTTTAGTCAAATTCAAAGTGTATGCCCACGAAAAATATGATAAAATTGAATGGTTGAATTTTTCATAATTTTTTTGGCCATGCTTGAAAAGCTATTATAAGGTAAAGTTTGATTATTTTTCTCTAAGATAAGGGGCAGAGTTTTCTTAAACAAAGATATTTACTATCAAATCCCAATAAATGGAAAATGGTACCGAAAACATGAATTTGGTATGGTTTTTTATAGTAATGTTTACAGGTTGCAAGTTACAAGTAGTAGGTAGCAGGTAGCTAGTAGCTAGTAGCAGGTAGAGGGTATTAGGTTACAAGTTAGAGGTAGCAGGTAACAGGTAGTAGGTAACAGGTAGCAGGTATCAAGTAACAAGTAATAGGTAGAAGGTAATAGGTAACAGGTAGCAGGTAGCAGGTAGCAGGTAGCAGGTAACAGGTAACAGGTAGCAGGTAGCAGGTAACAGGTAGCAGGTAACAGGTAACAGGTAACAGGTAGCAGGTAACAAGTAGCAAGTAACAAGTAACAAGTAGCAGGTAGCAGGTAGCAGGTAACAGGTAGCAGGTTGGAGGTAACAGGTAACAGGTAACAGGTAGCAGGTAGTAGGGAATAGGTAGCAGGTAGCAGGTAGCAGGTAACAGGTAACAGGTAGCAGGTAGTAGGTAATAGGTAGCAGGTAGCAGGTAACAGGTAGTAGGTAGCAGGTAACAGGTAACAGGTAGCAGGTAGTAGGTAACAGGTAACAGGTACCAAGTAACAGGTAGCAGGTAACAGGTAGCAGGTAACAGGTAGCAGGTAGAAGGTAGCAGGTAACTGGTAACAGGTAACAGGTAACAGGTAACAGGTAGTAGGTAGCAAGTAATAGGTTACAGGTTGCAGGTAGTAGGTAACAGGTTACAGGTTGTAGGTACCAGTTGTATCTTATAATTTGCAACAGATAAGTAGATAATAGATGAATTTGAAAGTCAAGGTAACAGGTACACTAATTCTTTACCAAACCCCAATCAAACCCCGGAACCCCAACTTTAAGCCGTAACCATACAACTTTAAGCATGGCCGTAAAAAATAATACAAAACTTAACTGTCCGATTTTGTCATCTTTTCATGGGTGAAAATCTGGTCTTCTATTGGAGAATCTGATGAAACTTCAGGGACAACATTATAAAGGGCTATCATAAAGATGCAAAATTTTAACTGGTCTATTTTATTATATTTTTATGGGTACTAGCCTTCAAATTTGGCTAAAAATTCATCTTTGGAATAAATATGCCCATTCCCTTAGAGAAATCTTATGAAACTTCAAGGACAACCTTACAATGCCTTTCTAAACTTAGCCCCAAAAAATCATGCAAAAGTTCAGCCGCTTGATTTTTTCATATATTCGTGAGCCTTAACATTCATATTTGGCTAAAAATTTATCGTTGGAGAGAATTACCTATTCCCTTGTGTAAATCAAATGAAACTTTAGGGACAACATTATAATGTCTTTCTAACCATAGCCATAAAAAAAATTCAAAAACTGAACCGCTCAATTTTGTCATATTTTCATGGGCATGAGCCTTCAAATTTAGGAAAAAATTCATCATTATAGAAAATTTGCTCATCCCTTAGAGAAATCTCATGAAATTTCAGGGGCAACCTTACAATGTCTTTCTAAGCATAGCCGTAAAAAAGTCATACAAAAATTCAATCGCCCTATTTTGTAATATTTTCGTGGGCAATAATAGCCTTTACATTTGGCTAAAAATTTATCGTTTGAAAAAATCTGTCCATTCCCTTGGAGAAATCTGATGAAACTCCAAGGATAATGTTACAATGCCTTTCCAAGCTTGGCCACATAAAATCATACAAAAATTCAATTGCTCGGTTTGGTCATATTTTTAGGGGCAATAGCCTCTAAATTTGACCAAAAATTCATTGTTAGAGAAAATCTACCCCATCCCTTGCAGACATCTAATGAAAATTTAATTGCCCCTTCCCTAAGCCATATAAAAATTTAAGTGCTTAATTTTTTTCATATTTTCATGAGCATTAGCCTTTATATTTGTGTAAAAATTCATCTTTAGAGAAAATTTGCCCCTTCCCTTAGAGAAATCTAATGAAACTTCAGGAATAATCTTATAGTTCCATTGAAAGCATGACTACAAAAAATATGCAAAAATTCAATTGCTAGGTTTTTTCATTACTTCTATAATTTTCCTAAATGATAAATTTTTAGTAAAATTTAAAGTGTATGCCCATGAAAAATATGATAGAACTGAATGGTTGAATTGTTAATTTTTTTGTCATGCTTAGAAAGCCATTGTAAGGCAAAGTTTGATTAGTTTTCTCTAAGAGAAGGGGCAGAGTTTTCTTAAACAAATATATTTAGTGTAAAATCCTAATAAATAAAAAATTGTATTCGAAACTTGAATCTTTTACATGGTTTTTTTGTAGAAATGTTTACAGGTTACAGGTAGCAGGTAGTAGGTAGCAAGTAGCTGGTAGCTGGTAGCAGGTAATAGGTATTAGGTTGTAGGTTAAAGGTAGTAAGTAATAGGTAGTAGGTAATAGGTAATAGGTAACAAGTAGCAGGTAATAGGTAACAGGTAGCAGGTTGCAGGTAATAGGTTGCAAGTAGCAGGTAGCAGGTTATACATTGCAGGTAGCAGGTACCAGTTGGCACCTTGTAATTAGCAACATATACGTGGATAATAGATGAATTTAAAAGTCAAGGTAACAGGTTCCCTGATCCTTTACTAAACCTTGATCGAATTCGAAACCCTAACTTTAAAGCCCTAACCATCCTAGTCCCAAAACTCTTAAACAACCGTATTCTCTAAAAAACCTTAAAACCTAAATCCTAAACCTTATTTATAAATTTTTTGAAAAATATGATTTTATTAAAAAATATTTTTTATTGTATTACTTTATTAACACTCTCAACCATTAAACCACGATCAATAACATGACCAATTCAATCACTAGTTGAGTTTATAAAATATTGAGTAAAACTAAATAGTGAAATTTTTTGTTATTACCATCTAAGTAAAAATTCTTTTGAGAGAACAAGCACGAGTAACTCAACTTTCACTATTAATTTCTTAATAAAAATATCACAAAATATACTAGTGATCAAAGGAGTAAATTAATTAACAATAAACAAGAACTTTGTGTCATGGTTTGAAGTTAGAAAAACAAACACAAGAAAGGTTTTTCCTATTCAACTTAACATCAACAAATAAATCAAACCAATAAATAAGAGATGTTAAAATGTCTTTTGAGTTTAGTTTTAACTATTAAAATTTATGGAGCGATGACTTATATGTCAAGCCTTTAATTTATTTATAGCATCAGAAACCCAAGACATTTTAATAAAATGTACTTAAGATTATCAACTAATTAGTTTAGAACAAAATCTAAGTATATCAACACCAATTTGGCATACTAACTATAGTTAAAGTCATAAGATGTCACAGGTTTAATATAATTACAAACTTACTTTAATAGTTTAATTATAAATAGTAATTTTGGGTTTGGGGTTTGGAGTTTATGGTTTAGGGTTTAAGGTTTTAGATTTTGTGTTAGAGGTTTGGGACTTGGGGTTTCAAGTTTCAGGTTTTAGATTTCATGTTTAGGGTTTGAGGTTTGGGATTTAAGATTTGGAGTTTGGGATGTGGGTGAGAGGGCTTAGGGTTTCAATTTTAAGGGTTTAAGATCTAGGGTTTGAGGTTTGGCATTTGGGTTTTGGGTTTGGGATTTAGGGGTTGGGGTTTAGGATTTGGGGGTTTGAGGTTTTGGATTTGGGGTTTAGGGTTAAGGGTTTAGAATTTAGGGGTTGGGGTTTAGGGTTAAGGCTTTGGGGTTTAAGGGTCGAGCTTTGGGGTTTTGGTTTTTGGGTTTAAAGATTTAGGTTTTAGGTTTAGGGTTGATGGAGTCAAGTTTGGGTCTCGGGTTATTTTTTGAGGCTTCAGGTTTTAAGTTTTGGGTCAAGTGTTTTGGGTTTTGGGACTGGGGACTGAGGTAAAGTGCTTTAGATTTCGGGTTCAGGTTTCAATTTTCAAGTTTAGGGGTTTTGGGTTTTTACGTTTAGGGTATAAGGTTTGGGCAATGGGGTTTTGGGTTTGGTGTTTAGGGTTTAGGGTTTAAGGTTAGAGATTTGACGTTTGGGTTTTAGGTTTATGGATTGGGGTTGGGGATTTAGGTTTGGGGTTTTAAGTTTTGAATTTTAGATTTAGGCTTTAAGGTTTTGAGTTTTGTCGAATTTTAGTTGGCACTAGTCTTCAAATTTGACTAAAAACTCATCGTTGGAAAAAATCTACCCCTTCCCTTGGGGAAATACGA
Source organism: Clitoria ternatea (assembly GCA_037962975.1). NCBI lineage: Eukaryota > Viridiplantae > Streptophyta > Magnoliopsida > Fabales > Fabaceae > Clitoria > Clitoria ternatea. The sequence continues at coordinate 168,845,842 of CM075673.1, forward strand.
TGAAACATCAGGGACAACTTTACAATGTCATTCTAAGCATGGCTGCAAAAAATATGTAAGAATTCAACCGCTTGGTTTTGTCATATTTTCATAGGCATTAGCCTATAAATTTGGTTAAAAATTAATCGTTGGAGAAAATCTTACCATTCATTGAGAGAAATCTAATGAAACTTTATGGACAACCCAACAATGCCTTTCTAAGCATAGCCAAATGAGATCATGCAAAAATTCAACCACCCGGTTTTATCATATTTTTGTGGGCATTAGCTTTCAAATTTGACTAACATTTCATCGTTGGAAATAATCTGGGCATTCCCTCTGAGAAATTTGATAAAACTTCAGGGACAACCTTACAATGCCTTTCTAAACATGACCGTAAAAAATAATGTAAAAATTTAACAAATCAGTTTTGTCATATTTTGGAAGGCATTAGCCTTCAAATTTGGCTAAAAATTCACTGTTGGAGAAAATCTACCCATTCCCTTAAAGAAATCTGATGAAATTTCAAGGATAACCTTACAATGCCTTTCAAAGACTGGGCATATAAAATCATGCAAAAATTTAATAGCTTGGTTTTATCATATTTTCATAGGAATTAGCCTTTAAATTTGGCTAAAAAATCATCATTTGAGAAAATCTACCCATTCCTTTAGAGAAATCTGATGAAGCTGTAGGGATAACTTTACAATCCATTCTAAGAATGGCCGTAAAAAACATGCAAAAATTCAACCACTCAGTTTTGTCATATTTACATGGGCACTAGCCTTCAAATGTAGGAAACAATTCATCGTTGGAGAAAATTTACCCCTTCCCTTGGAGAAATCTAATGAAACTTCAGGGACAAGCTTACAATGTCAGTCTTAGCATGACCGTAAAAGATATTAAAAACTTCAACCTCTTAGTTTTATCATATTTTCACGGGCTTCCTTAAAATATGATATTTGGAAAATTTTGGTGAAACTTCAGGGAAAACATTACAATGTGTTTCTAATCACAGCCTAAAAAATCATTCCAAATATCTATCGCTTAGTTTTCTCATATTTTCATATGTATTAGTCTTCAAATTTGGCTAAAAATTCATCATTGTAGGAAATATGCCCCCTTCTTTGGAGAGATTTGATGAAACTTTAAGGACAACCTAACAATGTCTTTCTAAGAATGGTTATAAAAAATCATGCAAAAATTCAACTGCCCGATTTTGTCATATTTTTGTGGGCATTAGCCTTTAAATTTGGCTAAAAATTCATTGTTAGAGAAAATTTGGCCCTTCCTTTGGAGAAATCTGATGAAACTTCAAGGATAACCTTACAATGTCTTTCTAACGATTGCTACAAAAAATCATGGAAAAATTCAACAGCCCAGTTTTGTCATATTTTTGTGGGCATTAGCTATTAAATTTGGCTAAAAATTTATCGTTGGAGAAAATCTGCCTCATCCCTTAAAGAAATCTGATGGGAGTTCAGGAACAACCTTACAATGCCTTTCTTATCACAGTCGTAAAAAATCATTTAAAAATTCAACTACTCAGTTTTGTTATTTTCATGGGAATTACTCTTTAATGGAGAAAATCTGTCACATCCCTTGGAGAAATCTAATGAAACTTCATGGGAAACCTTACAATGTCTTTCTAAGCATGGCCGTAAAAATTCATACAAAACTCAACCACCTGGTTTTGTCATTTTTTCATGGGTGAAAATCTCCCCCTTCTCTGGGAGAAATCTGATGAAACTTCAGGGACAACATTATAAAGGGTTTTTAAGCATGGCCATAAAAAAATGCAAAAATTCAAATTTGGCTAAAAATTCATCATTGGGAAAATATATGCCCCTTCCATTGGAGAAATCTTATGAAACTTCAAGGAAAACCTTACAATGCCTTTCTAAACTTAGCCGTAAAAAATTATGCAAAAGTTCAGCCACTCGATTTTTTTCATATATTCGTGAGCCTTAGCATTCATATTTGGCTAAAAATTCATCGTTTGAGAGAATTTCCTATTCCTTTATGTAAATCAAATGAAACTTAAGGGACAACATTACAATGTCTTTCTAACCATAGCCATAAAAAAATTCATGCAAAAACTCAACCGCTCGGTTTTGTCATATTTTTGGGCGCATGAGCCTTCAAATTTGGGCAAATATGCATCGTTAGAGAAATTTTGCCTCATCCCTTGGAGAAATCTTATGAAATTTTAGGGGCAACCTTACAATGTCTTTCTAAGCATGATTGTAAAAAATATACAAAAATTCAACAGCTTGATTTTGTAATATTTTCGTGGGCAAATAGCCTTCACATTTGGCTAAAAATTCATCGTTGGATAAAATCTACCCATTCCCTTAGAGAAATTTAATGAAACTTTAAGGACAGTGTTACAATTCCTTTCTAAGTATGGCCGCATAAATCATGTAAGAATTCAATCGCTCAATTTTTTTATATTTTTGGGGGCATAAGCCTCTAAATTTGGCAAAAAATTCATCGGTTGAGAAAATCTGCCCATTCCCTTGGAGACATCTGATGAAACTTCAATAACAGCCTTATAATATCTTTCTAAGCATGGCCGCATAAAATTATAGAAAAATTTAACTGTTGGGTTTTTTCATATTTTTGTTGGCATTGGCCTTTAAATTTGGGTAAAAATTCATCTTTAGAGAAAATCTGCCCCTTCCCTTAGATGTATCTGATGAAACTTCAGGGATAACCTTACAATGCCATTCAAACTATAACCATAAAAAATATGCAAAATTCAACTGCTAGGTTTTGTCTAAGTTTTATAATTTTCTAAATTTTAAATTTTTAGTCAAATTTAAGGTGTATGCCCATGAAAAATATGACAAAACTGAATGGTTAAATTTTTCATAATTTTTTTGCCATGCTTAGAAAGCCACTGTTTGGCAAAGTTTGATTAGTTTTCTCCAAGAGAAGGGGCAAAGTTTTCTCAAACAAAGATAATTAGTGTAAAATCCTAGTAAATGGAAAATGGTACGTGAAGCTTGAATTTTTTATATGATTTTTTGTAGTAATGTTTACAGGTAGTAGGTAACAAGTAGCTGGTAGCAGGTATTAGGTTGCAGGTTATAGGTTGTAGGTAATAGGTAGCATGTAGCAGGTAACAGGTAGCAGGTAACAGTAGCAAGTTATAGGTAACAGGTTGTAGGTTGCAAGTAACAGGTTACAGGTAGCATGTATAAGTTGGTACCTTGTAATTGGCAACAGATAAGTGGATAATAGATTGATCCTTTACTAAACCTTAATCGAACCCAGAACCCTAACTTTAAGCCTTAACCATCCTAGTCCCAAAACTCTAAACAACGTTATTCCCTAAACAACCTTAAAACCTAAATCCTAAACCTTATTTATAATTTTTTTGAAAAATATGATTTTATTAAAAATTATTTTTTATTGTATTACTTTATTAACACTCTCAACCATTAAACCGCGATCAATGACATGACCAATTCAATCTCTAGTTGAGTTTGTAAAATATTGAGTAAAACTAAATAGTGAAATTTTTTGTTATTACCGTCTAACTAAAAATTCCTTTGAGAGAACAAACAAGAGTAACTCAACTTTCATTATTAATTTCTTAATAAAAATATCATAGAATATACTAGTGATCAAAGGAGTAAATTAATTAATAATAAACAAGAACTTGCGTCATGGTTTGTAGTTAGAAAAACAAACGCAAGAAAGGTTTTTCCTCTTCAACTTAACATCAACAAAAAAATCAAACCAATAAATAAGAAATGTTAAAATGTGTTTTGAGTTTAGTTTCAACTATTAAAATTTATGGAGCGTTGACTTATATGTCATGCCTTCAAGTTATTTATAGCATCAGAAACCCAAGACATTTTAATAAAATATACTTAAGATTATGAACTAATTAGTTTAGAAGGAAATACAAGTATATCGACACCAATTTAGCATACTAAATATAGATAAAGTCACAAGATGTCACATGTTTAATATAATAACAAACTTTAATAGTTTAATCATAAATAATAGTTTAGGGTTTGGAGTTTGGAGTTTATGGTTTAGGATTTTAGATTTTGGGTTAAGGGTTTGGGACTTGGGGTTTCAAGTTTTAAGTTTTAGGTGTGATGTTTAGGGTTTGAGGTTTGGGATTTAAGATTTGGAGTTTGGGATTTGGGTGAGGGGGCTTAAGGTTTCAATATTAAGGGTTTAAGGTCTAGGGTTTAGGGTTTAGGGTTTGGCATTTGGGTTTGGGGTTTGGGATTTGGGATTTGTGGTTTAGGGTTAAGGGTTTGGGATTTAGGGGTTGGGGTTTAGGGTTAAGGCTTTAGGGTTTTAGGGTTGAGCTTTAGGGTTTTGGTTTTTGGGTTTATAGTTTAGGGTTTATGGTTTAGGGTTTGGGTTTAAGTGTGGGGTTTAGGGTTTCAATTTTTAAGTTGGGGCTTTGGGCTGTCAGGTTTTGAGATTTGGGATTTAGGTTTAGGGTTTATGGTTTTAGGTTTAGGGTTTGGGGTTTGTGTCTGGGGTTATGTTTCTAGGTTTTAGGTTTTGGGTCAAGGGTTTCGGGACTAGGGAATGAGGTTTGAGGTTAAGCGCTTTGGATTTTGGATTTAGGTTTTAGTTTTCAGGTTTAGGGGTTTCAAGTTTCACGTTTAAGGTATAAGGTTTGGACGTTGGGGTTTTAGGTTTTGGATTTTGATCCAGGGTCGATACCCATCCCCCTAAAGTAGTGGATTAGAGCTAGTCTATGGCCCTACCTTTTCCAGTGTGGACCCCTAATAGGACAACACGTCGTCCTGATCTAGCCACACTGGCTAAGCTACTGCTACGTATGACCGGTGTTATAGCCCCTTTGAGCGGCCAAATAACCGGAGTCATAAGAGGGTATAGTAGCTTGTACCGGTAGTCACCTACAAGAAGACCATGTGTATGGATCAGATCCAGTACACAGAATGAGGCACTACAGTGACACTTCCTTGCTATAAAAACCAAAAACACACTCATAAATGGTAAGCTCACTAGTACCTATTTTTTAGAGCCAATATAGCTCCGATGTTAGAATCCAGACTGACTTGATCATCGGAGTATCTTTGCAGGTACCATCCCCTTTCGCCCCTAATGTGATAGGCCGGTATGAGGAGCTTAAGGAACCATGGTACAGTCCAGAGACCGTCCAATTCAACAAGCCCGTTAAACATATACTCTGGGACCCAGTCAGGGTCCTTTCCTATAGACCCCGGTCCTCTAGGACCTCGGTTCTGGAGCAGAACAGATTTCATGTTTGGTGTTTAGGGTTTAAAGTTTATGGTTAGGGATTTCATGTTTGGGTTTTAGGTTTATGGATTGGGGTTGGGGATTTAGATTTGGGGTTTCAAGTTTTGAATTTTGGATTTAGGCTTTAGGGTTTCAAGTTTCGAGTTTTGTCGAATTTTACTAGGGCCGCCTTCAAATTTGGCTAAAAATTCATCGTTGGAAAAACTATGCCGCTTCCCTTAGATTAATGTGATGAAACTTCAGGGACAACCTTATAATGTGTTTCTAAGTATGGTCATATAAAATCAAGAAAACATTCAACCGCTCAATTTTGTCATATTTTCGTGGGCATTAGCTTTTAAATTTGGCTAATAGTTCATCGTTGGAAATAATCTAGGCATTCCCTTAGAGAAATCTGATGAAACTTCAGGGACAACCTTACAATGCCTTTCTTAGCATGACCGCAAAAAATTATGTAAAATTTAACCGCTCAGTTTTTTCATTTTTTCATAGGCATTAGCCTTCAAATTTGGCTAAAAATTCATCGTTGGAGAAGATCTACCCCTTCCCTTGGAGAAATCTGATGAAACTTCAAGGACAACCTTATAATGCCTTTCTAAGCATGGTCCTAAAAAATCATGCAAAAACTCCAATATACGGTTTTGTCAAATTTTCATAGGCATTAAGTCTTTAAATTTGGCTAAAAATTCATCGTTAGAGAAAATCTGGCCCTTCCATTGGAGAAATCTGATGAAACTTTAGGGACAACCTTATAATGTCTTTTTAAGTATGATCATAAAAAATATTCAAAAAATAAATTATATGATTTTGTCAAAATTTCAAGGGCAATACCTTTAAATTTGGCTAAAAATTCATCATTGGAGAAAATCTGCCCCTTCCCTTAGAGAAATTTGATGAAACTTCAGAGACAACGAACACCGTACAATGACTTTTTAAGTGTGGGTGAGAAAGATTATGTAAAAGTTTAACCGCTCAGTTTTGCATATTTTTCATGGGCATTAGCATTCAAGTAAGATAAGATAGCATGTTTCAAAGCATTGTTGCAAAAATCCATGCAAAAAAATTTTAGTTTAGAAAAATCTCTCCCTTTAGTTTAAAAAGCTAATGAAAATTTATGGACAACCTTACAATGTTTTTCTAAGCATGGACGTAGAAAATCATGCAAAAATTCAACCGCTCAAATTTGTCATTTTTAGGGCATTAGTATTCAAATATTGCTAAAAATGCATCGATGGAGAAATCTGCCCCTTCCTTTAGAGAAATCTGATGAAACTTTAAGGACAATCTTATAATTCCTTTCTAAGCATAGCCGTAAAAAATCATGCAAAAATTCAACCGCTCAGTTTGGCTAAAAATTCATCGTTGGAGAAATATTATGAAACTTTGAGAACAAGAAAATAGTGTGTTTCTATGCATTTCTACAAAAAAAAAACCATGCAAAAATTTGAGCTCCAGATACCATTCTTTAATTATTGGGATTTTACACTAAATATCATTGTTTTAGAAAAATCTACCATTTCCCTTAGAGAAAACTAATGAAACTTTAGGGATAACCTTACAATAACTTTCTAAACATGGCCATAAAAAATCATGACAAAATTACCCTACTGTTTAGGGTTTAGAGTTTAGGGTCCAAGGTTTATGGTTCAAGGTTTAGGACTTAGGGTTTAGGATTCCGTAGGATAAAATCTACCCCTTTCCTTGGAGAAATATGATGAAACTTCAGGCACAACCCTACAATGCCTTTCTAAGCATGCCGTAAAAAATCATAAGAAAATTCAACTGCTTGGTTTAGTCAAATTTTTATGGGAATTAGCCTTCAAATTTTGCTAAAAATTTATCATTAGAGGGAAATATAATCAAACTTCAAGGACAACCTTACAATTCCTTTCAAAGCATAGTCGTAAAACATCATACAAAATTTAACCGCTTGATTTTGTCAGCCTTCAAATTTTGCTAAAAATTCATCATTGGAGAAAATCTGCCCTTTCCCTTAGAGAAATCTGATGAAACTTCAGCGATAACCTTAAAATGTCTTTCTAAGCATTGCTATAAAAAATCATGCACAAACTCAACTACTTAGATTTGTTATATTTTCATGGACTTTTAGCTTTTAAATTTAGCTAAATAATCATCGTTGATGGAAATCTACTCTTTCCTATGAAGTAATCTGATGAAACTTTAAGGATAACCTTACAATTAATGTCTTTCTAAGCATGGCCATATAAAAACATGAAAAAATTCAATCGCTTTTTTATCATATTTTTCTAGGCAAAAATTCATTGTTGAAGAAAATCTGCTCCTTCCCTTGGAGAAATCAGATTAAACTTTAGGCATAACCTTATAAAGCCTCTCTAAGCATGACCACAAAAAATTATGCAAAAATGCAACAACTAGGTTTTGTCATATCTTCGTGGACATTAGCCTTCAAATGCGGCTAAAAATTCATCGATGGAGAAAATCGGCCCCTTCCCATGGAGAAATCTGATTCAACTTTAAGGATAACCTTAGAATACCTTTCTAAACATGGTCGTAAAAAATCATGCAAAAATTTAACCACCCGGCTTTTTCATATTTTCGTCGCCATTAGCCTTCAAATTTGGTTAAAAATTCATCATTAGAGAAAACTTGCCCCACTCCTTGGAGAAATATGATGAAACTTCAAGGACAATCGTACAAGGCCTTTGGAAGTATGGCAGCAAGAATTCATGTAAAAATCAACCACTCTAATTTGACATACTTTCGTGGGTATAATACCTTCAATTTTGGCGAAAAATTTATCATTGGAGAACATCTGACCCTCCGCTCTGAAAAATATGATGGAACTTCATGGACAACCTTACAATATCTTTCTAAGCATAGCCGCAAAAATCATTCTAAAACTTAATCGCTTGGATTTTTCGACGTTTCATTTGCTAATGCCTTTAATTTTGACTAAAAATTCATCATTGGAGAAAATCTGACCCTCCCTTGGAGAAATTTAATGAAACTTGAGGGACAACCTTTCACTCCCTCTCTTAGCATGACCGTGAAAAATCCTGCAAAAATTTAACCGCTATATTTTGTCGTATTTTCGTGGGCTAATGCCTTCAATTTTGACTAAAAGTTCTTCGTTGGAGAAAATCTGACCCTCCATTTAAAGAAATCTGATGAAACTCCATGGACAACCTTAAAATGCCCATGTAAGGATAGTCGTAAAAAATCTTGCAAAAATTCAACCGCTCAATTTTGTGATATTTTCATAGGCTAATACCATCAATTTTGATAAAAATTAATTATTGGAGAAAATATGTCTATTTCCTTAGAAAAATTTAATGAAACTTCAGGGATAACCTTATATTGTGTTTCTTAGCATGACCGCAAAAAATCATGTAAAAATTCAACCGCTTAGTGTTGTCATATTTTCGTGGGATAATGCTTTCAATTTTGGCTAAAAGTTTATCATTGGAGAAAATCTGACCCTCTCTATAGAGGAATCTGATGAAATTTTATGGACAACCTTAGAATGCCTTTCTAAGCATAGCCGTAAATACTCATTCAAAAATTTAACCCCTCGATTTTGTCATATTTTCGTTAACTAACGCCTTCAATTTTGGCTAAAAATTGATCGTTAGAAAATATCTGACCCTGCCTTGGAAAAATCAGATGAAACTTTAGGGACAAGCTTAACTCATTTTCTAAGCATGGCAATAAAAATATGCAAAAATTCAACCGCTTAGTATTGTCATATTTGCGTGGGCAAATGGCTTTAATTTTGGGTAAAAATTCTACGTTTGAGAAAATCTCACCCTTCTCTTGGAGAAATCTCATCAACCTTCATTGACAACCTTACAATGCCCTTCTTAGCATAGCCATAAAAAATTATGCAAAAATTAAACCTCTTAGTTTTATCGTATTATCATGGGCTAATGCCTTCAATTTTGGCTAAAAATTCATTGTTGGAGAAAATTTACCCCTTCCCTAGGAGAAATTTGATGAAACTTGATGGACAGCCATACAATGCCTTTCTAAGCATAACCAGAAAAAATCATACAAAAATTCAACCGCTCAATTTTGTCATATTTTCATGGGCTAATGCCTTCAATTTTGACTAAAAATTTATCATTGAAGAAAATCTGACCCTCCCCTTGGAGAAATCTGATCAAACTTCATGGACAACATTATAAATGCCTTTCTAAGCATAGCTGTAAAAAATCATTCAAAAATACAATCGCTCGATTTTATCGTATTTTCATAGGCTGCCTTCAATTTTGGCTAAAAATTTATCATTGAAGAAAATCTGATACTCCCTTTAGAGAAATGTGATGAAACTTCATGGACAATGTTATAATGTCTTTCTAAGCATTTCCTCAAAAACTCATTCATAAATTCAACCACTCAGTTTTTTTGAATTTTTATGGGCTACCCCCTTGGAGAAATCTGATCAAACTTCATGGACAACCTTACAATGCAATTCAAAGCATAGCCATAAAAAATCACTAAAAAATTCAACCGCTCGATTTTTTCATATTTTCATTGGCTTATGCCTTCAATTTTAACTAAAAATTCATTGTTGGAGAAAATCTACCCCTTTCCTTGAAGAAATTGGATGAAAGTTTCATTGATAACCTTACACTGCCTTTCTAAACATAACCGTAAAAAATATGGAAAAATATTACCGATCGATTTTGTCGTATATTCGTGGGCTATTGGCTTCAATTTTGGCTAAAAATTCATCATTGACTATAAAAAATATCGTGGGCTATTCAGTCCTTTTCTGAGCATGACTATAAAAAATCATGAAAAAATTCAACCGCTGGGTTTTGTCGTATTTTCATTGGCTAGCCTTCAATTTTGATTAAAAATTTATCGTTGGAGAAAATTTACCCCTTCCCTTGGAGAAATTTAATGAAACCTCATGGATAACCTTACAATGCCTTTCCAAGCACAACCGTAAAAAAAATGCAAAAATTAAACCGCTCGATTTTGTGATATTTTCATGGGCTAATGCCTTCAATTTTGGCTAAAAATTCATTGTTTGAGAAAATCTGACCCTCCCTTAGAGAAATCTTATGAAACTTGAGGGACAACCTTTTAGTCCCTTTCGAAGCATGGCCATAAAAAATCATGTGAAAATTCAACTACTCAACTTTATCGTAATTTCGTGGTCATTAGCCTTCAATTTGGACTAAAAATTCATCGTTGGAGAAAATCTGACCCACCCCTTTAAGAAATTTGTTCAAACTTCATGGAACCTTACAATGCATTTTTAAGAATAGCCGCAAAAAATATGCAAAAATTTAACCGCTTAGTTTTGTCATATTTTTGTGGACTAATGCCTTTAATTTTGATTAAAAATTCATCGTTGGAGAAAATCTGCACCTTCCCTTGAAGAAATTTGATGAAAGTTTATGGACAAGCTCTCATTCCTTTTCTAAGCATGGTCACAAAAAATTATGTAAAAATTCAACCGCTCAGTTTTATCGTATTTTCATGGGCTAATATGCCTTCAATTTTGGTTAAAAATTCATTGTTGGAGAAAATTTGACCCTCTCTTGGAGAAATCTGATGAAAGTTGAGGGAAAACATTTCATTCCTTTTCTAAGCATGGTCGCAAAAAATCATGCAAAAATTCAACTATTCAGTTTTGTTGTATTTTCATGGTCTAATGCCTTTAATTTTGTCTAAAAATTCATCGTTGGAGAAAATCTGATCACACTTCATGGACAATCTTTTCCATGCCTTTCTAAGCATAACCATAAAAAAATATGCAAAAATTCAACCGCTCAGTTTTGTCGTGTTTTTGTATGCTAATGCCTTTAATTTTTGCTAAAAATTCTCTGTTGGAGAAAATCTTACCCTCCCCTCGGAGAAATATGATGAAACTTTATGGAGAACCTTACAATATCTTTCTAAGCATTGCCTCAAAAATCATTCAAAACTTCAATCGCTCAGTTTTTTCAAATTTTTATGGGCTAATTCCTTTAATTTTGGCTAAAAATCATCGTTGAAGAAAATCTTACCCTCCTTGAGAGAAATATGATTAAACTTCATGGACAACCTTACAATTCCTTTCAAAGTATAGAAGTAAAAAAATTATTCAAAAATTCAACCACTTGGTTTTGTCGTCTTTTCGTACGCTAATGCCTTGAATTTTGGGTAAAAAATTATCGTTGGAGAAAATCTGACGCTCCCCTTGGAGAAATATGATGAAACTTCATAGACAACCTTACAATGTATTTCTAAGCATTGCCTTAAAAAATCATTCAAAAATTCAACCGCTTGGTTTTTTTGAATTTTCGTGGGCTTCAATTTTGACTAAAAATTCATCGTTGGAGAAAATCTGACCCTTCCATAGAGAAATATGATAAAACTTCATGGACAATCCTACAATGCCTTTCTAAGCATAGCTGTAAAAAATCATGCAAAAATTTTACAGCTTGGTTTTGTTGTATTTTGGTGGGCTAATGCCTTCAATTTTTGGAAAATATTTGACCCTCCTCTTAGAGAAATGTGATGAAACCTTATGGGACAACCTTACAATGTGTTTCTAAGCATTGCCTTAAAAACGCATTCAAAAATTCAACCACTCAGTTTTTTCAAATTTTTGTAGGCTAAAGAAGAAATCTGAGTAAACTTCTGAGACAAACTTACAATGCCTTTTTAAGCATAGATGTAAAAATTTAGGTAAAAAATTCAACCACTCGATTTTTTCATATTTTCGTGTGCTAATGCCTTCAATTTTGGCTAAAAATCCATCTTTGGAGAAAATTTGACCCTTACTTAGAGAAATCTTATGAAACTTTAGGGATAAACTTTCACTCCTTTCCTAAGCATGACCATAAAAAATGATTCAAAAATTCAGTCGCTCAATTTTGTCGTATTTTTATGGTCTAATGCCTTTAATTTTGGCTAAAAATTCATTGTTAGAGAAAATCTAACCCCCTTTAGAGAAATCTTATCAAACTTTATGGACAACCTTACAAAACTTTTTTCTAAGCATAGCCGAAAAAAATTATGCAAAAATTCCACTGTTCTGTTTTGTCATATTTTCGTGGGACCTTCAATTTTGGCTAAAAATCATCATTTGGGAAAATTTGACCCTCCCATTGGAGAAATCTGATAAAACTTCATGGACAATCTTATAATGCCTTTCAAAGCATAGCCGTAAAAAATCATTCAAAATTTCAACCGCTCAATTTTGTCGTGTTTTTGTAGGCTAATGCTTTCAATTATTGCTAAAAATTTAATGTTAGAGAAAATTTGACCTTCCAAAAGGAGAAATCTGATGAAACTTCATGGACAATCTTACAATGCCTTTGTAAGAATAGCTGTAAGAAATCATTCAAAAATTCAATCACTTAGTTTATTCATGTTTTGTGGGCTAATGTCTTTAAATTGGGCTAAACTTTCATCGTTGGAGAAAATCTGACCCTCTACTTAGAGAAATTTGATCAAACTTCATAGGTAACCTTACAATGCCTTTCTAAGCATAGCCGTAAAAAATCATGTAAAAATTGAACCGCTTGATTTTGTCATATTTTCATGGGCTAATGCCTTCAATTTTGGCTAAAAATGTATCGTTGGAGAAAATCTGACCCCCTTGGAGAAATGTAATAAAACTTCATGGACAACCTTACAACGTCTTTCTAAGCATTGCCTCAAAAAATCATTCAAAAATTTAACTGCTTGGTTTTTTCAAATTTTGGTGGGCTAATGCCTTCAATTTTGGCTAAAAATTCGTCGTTGGAGAAAATTTGACCCTCTCCATGCAGAAATCTAATAAAACTTCATGATGGATAATCTTATAATACCTTTTGAAGCATAGCCATAAAAAGTCATTCAAAAATTAAACCGCTCATTATTTTCGTATTTTCGTGGGCTAATGCCTTTAATTTTGGCTAAAAATTCATCGTTGGAGAAAATCTCATTGTCACCTTAGAGAAATCTGATCAAACTTCATGGACAACCTTACAATTCCTTCCTAAGTATAGCCATAAAAAAATTCAAAAATTCAACCGCCCAGTTTTGTCGTATTTTGTAGGCTAATGCTTTCAATTTTGGCTTAAAATTCATCGTTGGAGAAAATCTAACCCTTCCTTGGAAAAATCTGATGAAACTTCATGGACAACCTTACAATGCCTTTCTAAGCATAAACACAAAAAATGATGTAAAAATTCAATTGCTCGATTTTTTTGTATTTTCATGGAAAGTGATGTAACATCCCTCATTTTTTGTAATTGGTCCCTAGACCTAAGTGTATTATTTTCTGTGTTGATTTTATGTGCAATAATGTTTGGGCTGAGGCCACCTTGATTTATATGTTTGTGTTGGTTTAATTGAGTAAGGACACTTAATAACTAGTTAAGGAAAACTTGGTATTTGAATAAAAATATTTAAACTATGTTATTTTAATTATTAACTTATACGTATTTTACAAGTTCTGGCCAAGTAAATACCTGGAGTATCTGAGTTGAGCCATTGTTATCCTAGAGTACTCATAATATCGTACCCTATGATTCTCATGCAAGGCCCGAGGCCCATTTCTGTCGCTTGACCCTCCGAGAATTTATTTTGATAAAATCTACTTAATTGTAAAGGACTTCAATTTTGGTTAAAAATTCATCGTTAGAGAAAATCTGACCCTCCCTTGGAGAAGTCTGATGAAACTTAGGGGATAACCTTTCACTCCCTTTCAAAGCATGGCCACAGAAAATATGCAAAAATTACACCACTCAATTTTGTCGTATTTTTATGGTCATCATTGGAGAAAATCTGACCCTCCCCTTGGAGAAATCTGATCAAACTTCATGGACAATCTTAGAATGTATTTCTAAGTATAACCGCAAAAAATCATTCAAAAATTTAATCGCTCGATTTTGTCATATTTTCATGGGCTAATGCCTTTAAATTTGGCTAAAAATTTATTATTAGAGAAAATCTAACCCTCCCTTGTAGAAATCTGATGAAACTTGAGAGAAAACCTTTCACTCCCCTTCAAAGCATTACCGCAGAGAATCATGTAAAAATTCAACCGCTCAATGTTGTCATATTTTTCTGGTCATTTTCAATTTTGGCTAAAAATTTATCGTTGGAGAAACCTTGGCACCCTTTAGAGAAATCTGATCAAATTTCATGGACAACCTTACAATGCCTTTCTAAGCATAGCCGTAAAAAATATGCAAAAATTTCAACTCCTCAGCTTTGTCATATTTTCGTGGTCTAATGCCTTCAATTTCAGCTAAAAATTTATCGTTGGAGAAAATCTGACCTTCCCATTGGAGAAATGTGATGAAACTTCATGGAAAACCTTGCAATGTCTTTCTAAGCATTGCCTTAAAAAATTATTCAAAATATCAACCGCTCAATTTTTTCAAATTTTTGTCAGTTAATGCCTTCAAAATTTAGTTAAAAATTTATCGTTGCAGAAAATCTGATGAAACTTTATGGATAACCTTACAATGTCTTTCTAAGGATTGCCTCAAAAAATAATTCAAAAATTTGATCACTCAATTTTTTCAAATTTTCATGGGGTTGCAGAAAGTCTGACCCTCCCTTGGAGAAATCTGATGAAACTTGAAGGAAAACTCTTCACTCCCTTTATACACATGGCTGTAAAAAATTATTCAAAAATTCAACCGCTTAATTTTGTCTTACTTTTATGGTTTCAATTTTGGCTAAAAATTCATCGTTGAAGAAAATATGACCTTCCTCTTAGAGAAAGCTAATCAAACTTCATGGACAACCTTATAGGCCTTTCTAAGCATAGCCGTAAAAAATCATTCAAAAATTCAACCGCTCAATTTTGCCATATTTTCATGAGCAAATGCTTTTAAATTTGGCTAAAAATTTACCTTTGGATAAAATTTGACCCTATCATTTGAGAAATTTGATGAAACTTCATGGACAAGCTTACAATGTCTTTCTAAACATTGCCTCAAAAAATAATTCAAAAATTCAATCGCTCAGTTTTTTTGAATTTTTGTGGGCTAATGCCTTCAATTTTGACTAAAAATTCATCCTTGGACAAAATCTGACCCTCCCATGGAGAAATCTAATGAAACTTGAGAGAAAACCTTTCACTCCCTTTTCTATGCAAGGCCGGAAAAAATTATGCAAAAATTCAGCTTTGAGATTTTGTCATATTTTCATGGTTTAATGCCTTCAATTTTTGCTAAAAGTTCATCATTAGAGAAAATCTAACCCTCAACTCAAAGAAATCTGATCAAACTTCATGGACAACCTTACAATGCCTTTCTAAGCATAGTGGTAAAAATCATGCAAAAATTTAACCACTTAGTTTTCTCATATTTTCATGCCTTCAATTTTGGCTAAAAATTTATCGTTGGAGAAAATCTGACCCTTTCCTTGGAGAAATATGATGAAACTTCATGGAAAAACTTAAAATGTCTTTCTAAGCATTGCCTTAAAAAATCATTCAAAATAACAATTGCTTGATGTTTTTGAATTTTTGTGGGCTAATGCCTTTAAATTTGGCTAAAAATTCATCATTGGAGAAAATTTGAGCCTCCCTTTGGAGAAATCTGATCAATCTTCATGGACAACATCACAATATCTTTCAAAGCATAGCCACAAAAAATCATTTACAAATTCAACCACTTGGTTGTGTCGTGTTTTTGTAGGCTAATGCCCTTAATTATTGCTAAAAAAATTTCGTTGGGGAAAATTTGACCCTTCCCATAGAGAAATCTGATGAAAATTATGTACAATCTTACAATCCTTTTCCAAGTATAGCCATAAAAATCATTCAAAAATTCAACCAATTGCTTTTGTCCTATTGTCATGGGCTAATGCCTTCAATTTTGGCAAAAAATTCATCGTTGGAGAATGTCTGACCCTCCCTTTGGTGAAATCTGATTAAACTTCATGGTATCCTTACAATGTCTTTCTAAGCATAGCCGTAGAAAATCATTTAAAAATTCAACCTCTTTGTTTCGTCATATTTTCATAGGCTAATGCTTTATATTTTGGCTAACAATTCATTGTTAGAGAAAATCTTCCCATTCCTTTAGAGAAATTTGATGAAACTTCATGGACAACCTTACAATGCCTTTCTAAGCATAACCCCAAACAATCATGTAAAATTTCAACTTCTTAGTTTTGTTGTATTTTCGTGGGCGCCTTCAATTTTGGTTAAAAATTCATCGTTGGAGAAAATCTAACCCTTCCTTGGAGAAATATGATGAAACCTAAAGGACAACCTTTCACTCCCTTTCTAAGCATGGCCACAAAAAATCATGCAAAAATTCAGCTGTTTAATTTTGTCATATTTTTATGGTCTAATACCCTCAATTTTAGTCAAAATTGATTGTTAGATAAAATCTGACCCTCCCTTGGAGAAATCTGATCAAACTTCATGGACAATCTTACAATTCCTTTCTAAACATAGCCGTAAAAAATATGCAAAAATTTAACCACTCAGTTTTGTCATATTTTCGTGGGCTAATGCCTTTAATTTTGGCTAAAAAAACATCGTTACAGAAAATCTGCTCCTTCCCTTAGAGAAATTTGATGAAACTTCATGGACAATCTTAAATTGCATTTCTAAGCATAACCATAAAAAGTTACACAAAAATTCAATCCCTCGGTTTTGTCATATTTTCGTGGGATAATGCCTTTAGTTTCGGCTAAAACTTTATCATTGGGAAAATTTGACATTCCTCTTGGATAAATATGATGAAACTTCATGGACAATGTTACACTGTTTCCAAGCATTGCCTCAAAAATCATTCAAAATATCAACCGCTTGGTTTTTTCAAAATTTCACAGGCTAATGCCTTCAATTTTGGCTAAAAATGATCGTTGGAAAAATCTTATCCTCCCCTTAGAGAAATCTAATCAAACTTCATGGACAACCTTACAATGCCTTTCAAAGCATAGCCGTAAAAAATCAACCACTCAGTTTTCTCATGTTTTCTTAGGCTAATGCCTTCAATTATTGCTATAAATTGATCATTGCGGAACATATGACCTTCCTCATGGAGAAATCTGATGAAACTCTAAGGACAACCTTACAATGCGTATCTAAGCATAGTCGTAAAAAATCATTCAAAAATTTAACTGCTCGACTTTGTCGATTTTCAGGGGCATGCCTTTAATTTTGGCTAAAAATCCATCGTTAGAAAAAATCTGACCCTTCGTTGGAGAAATTTGATGAAACTTCAAGGACAAGCTTACACTACCTTTCGAAGTATGGCCGTAAAAAATCATGTAAAAATTCAACGGCTCCGTTTTGTCATATTTTTGTGGGCTTAATACCTTTAATTTTGGCTAAAATTCATCGTTTGAGATATCTGACCCTCCCCTCAAAAATCTGATCAAACTTGATAGACAGTCTTATAATGACTTCCAAAGCATAGCCATAAAAAACATTTAAAAATTCAACCGCTCAGTTTTGTGGTATTTTGGTGGGTTAATGCCTTCAATTTTGGCTAAAAATCATCATTGGAGAAAATCTAACCCTCCCTTGGAGAAATCTGATGAAACTTAAGGGATAACCTTTCACTCCCTTTCTAAGATCGCCATAAAAAATCATGTAAAAATTCAACCGCTCAATTTTATCGTATTTTTGTGGGCTAATATGCCTTCAATTTTGGTTGAAATTTTATCGTGTGAGAAAATATGCCTATTCCCTTAGAGAAATCTAATCAAACATCAAAGACAACCTTATAATGCCTTTCAAAGCATAACCACAAAATATCATGCAAAAATTCAACCGCTTGGTTTCAACGTATTTTTGTGGTCTAATGCCTTCAATTTCGGCTAAAACTTCATCGTTGAAGAAAATCTAACCCTTTCCTTGGAGAAATCTGATCAAACATCACGGACAACCTTACAATGTCTTCCTAAGCATAGGCGTAAAAAAATCATGTAAACATTCAACCGCTCAGTTTTGTTGTATTTTTGTGGGCTAATGCCTTCAATTTTGGCTAAGAATTCACCGTTGTAAAAAATCTGTCCATTCCCTTATAGAACTTTGATGAAACTTCATGAATAACCTTGTAATGCCTTTCTAAGCATAACCGTAAAAAAATCATACAAAAATTGAACTGCTCGGTTTGTCGTATTTTCGTGCGCACTACCTTCAATTTCGGCTAAAAATTTATCATTGGAGAAAATCTGATCCTTCTCTTGGAGAAATGTGATGAAACTTCATGGACAACCTTACAATGTCTTTCTAAGCATTTCCTCAAAATATCATTCAAAATATCAACCGCTCAGTTTTTTCAAATTTTCATAGGCTAATGCCTTCAATTTTGGCCTACAATTCATTTTTGGAGAAAATTGGATCCTCTCGTTGGAGAAATCTGATCAAACTTCATGGAAAACCTTAAAATGTCTTTCAAAGTATATCTGTAAAAAATATTTAAAAATTCAACCACTCTGTTTTGTCGTGTTTTCGTAGGCTAATGCCTTTAATTATTGCTAAAAATTTATCGTTAGAAATCTGACCCTCCCCATGGAGAAATCTGATGAGACTTCATAGACAACCTTACGATGCCTTTCTAAGCGTAGCTATAAAAAATGATTTAAAAATTCAACCGCTCGATTTTTTTATATTTTCGTAGGCTATAATGCCTTCAATTTTGGCTAAAAATCCATTGTTAGAGAAAATTTAACCCTTCTATAGAGATATCTTGTGAAACTTCAGGGACAACTTTACACTCCCTTTTTAAGCATCACAACAAAAAATCATACAAAAATTCTACCACTCAGTTTTGTCGTATTTTTGTGGGCTAATGCCTTCTATTTGGGCTAAAAATTCATCGTTGGAGAATATCTGAGCCTCCCCTCAGAGAAATCTCATCAAACTTGATAGACAACCTTACAATGTCTTTCAAAGCCTAACCGTAAAAAATATTGAAAAATTCAACCGCTCAGTTTTGTGGTATTTTCGTCAGCTAATGTCTTTAATTTTGGCTAAAAATTCATCATTAGAAAAAATCTGACCATCCCTATGCAGAAATCTGATAAAACTTCATGGACAATCTTACAATATCTTTCTAAGCATAGCCATAAAAAGTCATTCAAAAATTGAACCGCTCATTTTTGTCATATTTTCATGGGTTAATGCCTTCAATTTAGGCTAAAATTCCATCATTGGAGAAAATCTGACCCTGCCTTGGAGAAATCTGATGAAACTTCAAGAACAACCTTACACTCCTTTTCTAAGCATGGCCACAAAAAATATGCAAAAATTCAAACGTTCAGTTTTGTCGTATTTTCATGGTCTAATGCCTTTAGTTTTTGCTAAAAATTTATCATTAGAGAAAATCTGACCCTCCCCATAGAGAAATCTAATGAAACTTCATGGACAACCTTACAATGTCTTTCTAAGTATAGTCATAAAAAATCATTCAAAAATTCAACCGCTCAAAACTAAGCATGGCCACAAAATTGCATGCAAAAATTCAACCGCTCAATTTTGTCGTATTTTTATGGCCTAAACCCTAAACCCTAAACCCTAAACCCTAAACCCTAAACGGTTGACATTCCTCTTAAATAAATATGATGAAACTTCATGGACAATGTTACACTATTTCCAAGCATTGCCTCAAAAATCATTCAAAATATCAACCGCTTGGTTTTTTCAAAATTTCACAGGCTAATGCCTTTAATTTTAGCTAAAAATCATCGTTGGAAAAATCTTATCCTCCCCTTGGAGAAATCTGATCAAACTTCATGGACAACCTTACAATGCCTTTCAAAGCATAGCCGTAAAAAATCAACCACTCAGTTTTCTCATGTTTTCTTAGGCTAATGCCTTCAATTATTGCTATAAATTTATCATTGCGGAATATATGACCTTCCCTATGGAGAAATCTGATGAAACTCTAAGGACAACCTTACAATGCGTTTCTAAGCATAGCCGTAAAAAATCATTCAAAAAATCAACTGCTCGACTTTGTCGATTTTCAGGGGCATGCCTTTAGTTTTGGCTAAAAATCCATCGTTAGAGAAAATCTGACCCTTCGTTGGAGAAATTTGATGAAACTTCAAGGACAAGCTTACACTACCTTTCGAAGTATGGCCGTAAAAAATCATGTAAAAATTCAACGGCTCCGTTTTGTCATATTTTTGTGGGCTTAATACCTTTAATTTTGGCTAAAATTCATCGTTTGAGATATCTGACCCTCCCCTCAAAAATCTGATCAAACTTGATAGACAGTCTTATAATGACTTCCAAAGCATAGCCACAAAAAACATTTAAAAATTCAACCGCTCAGTTTTGTGGTATTTTGGTGGGTTAATGCCTTCAATTTTGGCTAAAAATCATCATTGGAGAAAATCTAACCCTCCCTTGGAGAAATCTGATGAAACTTAAGGGATAACCTTTCACTCCCTTTCTAAGAATCGCCATAAAAAATCATGTAAAAATTCAACCGCTTAATTTTATCGTATTTTTGTGGGCTAATATGCCTTCAATTTTGGTTGAAATTTTATCGTGTGAGAAAATATGCCTATTCCCTTAGAGAAATCTAATCAAACATCAAAGACAATCTTATAATGCCTTTCAAAGCATAACCATAAAATATCATGCAAAAATTCAACCGCTTGGTTTCAACGTATTTTTGTGGTCTAATGCCTTCAATTTTGGCTAAAACTTCATCGTTGAAGAAAATCTAACCCTTTCCTTGGAGAAATCTGATCAAACATCACGGACAACCTTACAATGCCTTTCTAAGCATAGGCGTAAAAAAATCATGTAAATATTCAACCGCTCAGTTTTGTTGTATTTTCGTGGGCTAATGCCTTCAATTTTGGCTAAGAATTCACCGTTGTAAAAAATCTGTCCATTCCCTTATAGAACTTTGATGAAACTTCATGAATAACCTTACAATGCCTTTCTAAGCATAACCGTAAAAAATCATGCAAAAATTCAACTGTTCGGTTTGTCGTATTTTTGTGGGCTAGTGCCTTCAATTTCGGTTAAAAATTTATCGTTTGAGAAAATCTGACTCTCCTCTTGGAGAAATGTGATGAAACTTCATGGACAATCTTACAATTTCTTTCAAAGCATTTGCTCAAAATGTCATTCAAAATATCAACCGCTCGACTTTTTCAAATTTTTATGGGCTAATGCCTTTAATTTTGGCCTAAAATTCATTGCCAGAGAACATCAGACCCTCTCCTTGGAGAAATCTGATCAAACTCCATGAACAACCTTACAATGCCTTTCAAAGCCTAGCTGCAAAAAATTATTCAAAAATTCAACCACTCGGTTTTGTCATGTTTTTGTAGGCTAATGCCTTCAATTATTGCTAAAAATTTATCGTTAGAGAAAATTTGACCCTCCCTATAGAGAAATCTGATGAGACTTCATGGACAACCTTACAATGCCTTTCTAGGCATAACCGTAAAAAATTATTCAAAAATTCAACCGCTTGGTGTTGTTATTTTTTTATGGTCTAAGGCCTTTAATTTTGTCTAAAAATTCATTGTTGGAGATAATCTTAACCCCAAAACCTCATTCCTAAAAGCTAAAACCCCAAACCCCATACCCTATACCTCAAACACTAAACCCCAAACCCTAACCCACAAACCCCAAACCCAAACCCTAAACCCCCAACCCCAACCCCATACCCTAACCCTAAACCCCCAACCCCAAACCCGAAACCCAAAAACCCACATTCGAAACCCGAAACTTGAAACCCTAAACCCGAAACCCCAACCCTAAAACCCCAAATCTGAAACCTAAGCCTTAAACCCTAAACCCCAAACCACAAATGCCAAACACGAAACCCCAAACCCCAAACCTGAAACTTGAAACTCTAAATTCAAAACCCCAAACCCTAAACTCAAAACCCCAAACCCCAAACCCAAAATCCCAAACTCGAAACCCCAAACGGTAAACCCTAAACCTAAACCTAAAACACGAAACCCAAACCCTCAACCCTAAACCCTCAACCCTCAACCCCAAACCATAAACCTCAAACCCTAACCCTTAAACCCTAAACCCCAAACACAAAACTAGAAACCTGATACCCAAAATTTGAAACCTCAAACCCTACACATGCAACCTGAAACCCAAAACCCAAAACCCTAAAACCTGAAACCCTAAAACCCTAAACCCCAAACCCAAACCCTAAACCCTAAACTCCAAACCCAAAAACCCAAATCCAAAACCCAAAACTCAAAACCCTAAACCCGAAACCCCAACCCTAAAATCCCAAACCCCAAACCTAAAACCTAAGCCTAAAACCCCAAGGCCCAAACCCTAAACCCTAAACTCTAAACCCTACACCTCAACCCCTAAACACCAAACCTAAACCCCAAACACTAAACCCAAAACCCCAAACCCAGAACCCAAAACCCCAAACCCTAAACTCCAACCCTTAAAACCTAAACCCCAAACCCCAACCCCCAATCTCAAACCCCAAACCACAAACCCAAACCCCAAATCCTAAACCACAAACCCCAAATCCTAAACCCCAAACCCCAAACCCCAAACCCTAAACCACAAACCCCAAACACTAAACCCTAAACCCAAACCATAAACACCAAACCCTAAACCCAAACCCTAAACCCTAACCCTAAACCCTAAACCATAAACAACAAACCTCAAACCCTAAACCCCAAACCCAAACCCTAAACCTTATCCCCTAGACCCCAAACCCCAAACTCTGGACCATAAACCCTAAACCCTAAACCCTAAACACTAAACCATAAACCCTCAACTCTAAACCCCAAACCCTAAACCCCAAACCCCAAACCCCAAACCCTAAACTGAAACCCCACACCCTAAACCTTAAACCCAACACCCCAAACCCCAAACCCCAAACCCTAAACCCTAAACCCTAAACCCAAACTCAAACCCTAAACCCCAAACCCAAACCCCAAACCCTGCACCCAAAACCCTATACCCTAAACCCAAAACCTGAAACCCTAAACCCCAAACCCTATACCTAAAACCCTAAACAAAAACCCCCAACCCCAAACCCCAAACCCTAAACCCTAAACCCAAACCCCAAACCCTAAACCCCAAACCCAAAACCCTAAACCTGAAACCTGGAACCCAACTTTCTAAACTCAAACCTTACACCCCAAACCCTAAACCCCAATCCCCAAACCCTAAACCCAAAC